>OY740716.1:113561771-113896771 GCA_963513945.1 Hydrotaea diabolus | reverse complement strand
GAAACAACGTCAAACAAAACGCACTATTTATCGTGTAGTGAATGATTTCGAAGAAAGAGGGTCTGTAGCTGATAGGTCCAAGCATGGACCACAACGTACTGCAAGATCGGCTGAAAACATTACTGCTCATTACTACTCAATCTCAATTCGACGCCGTGCTCAAGAGCTTGGCCTTGAAAGAACAACTTTGGCCACAATTTTGCACAAGGATTTGCATTTGTTTCCATTTAAGATTCAGTTGACACAAAGCTTCTTTAACAAGACCATTTACGCCGCCGTACATATGCCATATATAGGATGTTACAGCTCGCCACAACCCGATTTTTATGAAAAAATCATAATGTGTGAATAATATATGTGAATAAACAGAATATTCGGTTCTGGGCAATGAAAACCCCTCAAATTATTCATCAGTCACCTTGCATCCATTAAAAGTGACAGTCTGGTGTGCAATTTGGCCAGGAGAAATTATTGGACCTTACTTCTATGAAAATGAAAATAAAATGCCAATAAATTACATACAAATTTTTCAATGTTTTATGAAATCGAAGAAAGAGAAGAAAAAACGTTTAATATCAACAATAGAATTTCCACTTATAAATCTGAAAAAATGTAAAAAGAATTTAAACTTTAAAAAATTGTATATTTAAAGAATATTTTAAGTTAATTTTAAGCAGAACACAACTTTTGAACTATTGGATGAAAAAACCATAACAATAAAATATTCAAAAAATGTAGTATGAAAATTACCTTAAGACTACTCAAAACTTATTCTCTAAATAGAAAATATAATTCTACTTGAAAATATAAATATATTACTTGTTTGTTTTTTGTTCTTTGTTTGAAATCGGACAAGAGGTAGATAAGTTTCCCTTAGGGGTCTAAAGATACCTCGAAGGAGGTATATTTTTTTGACTATTTGCTAAACAAATCACAATTTATTGTGAATTAACCATGTTTTCAATTGGGACTACTAGTTAAGTTGCACTTAATATCTTTAAAACAGGGTAAGTGGATGCATGGACTTATGTGCGCAAAAAAGGATGGTATTGTCCAAAGGGGAGTCAACATGAGTATTAAAATTTAAGCAAATTTTGCTAATGTTTAACGACCATTCGTTCCTTATGTTTAAGGACCCATTTGCTCTTTTTGATATTTCCTTGTACAAATGGTTCGTCTCTGCACTTCTTGCCAAATTTATTGCTCTGTGACCCGGGAATGATTTTAAAAGAAACAGTTTTGGTTTGGGTTGCATGTACTTATATGTTGGATTAACAACTAAATCTTGTTGACTTTATATAATTTGATATACAAGGTGAAGGTCAAAGAAGTGGCTGTTTCAACTTACGTTTTTAAATTTACGACAGAGGTCAAGTCAATTTTATACGTTCGCTACGTAGATAAATAGTTCAAAAAAATGTTGCCACAATTCGGTAAAAATCAATGAGAATGTTTGTGTACTTTCAGATTACATTAAATACTTACCTTTGAGTAGAGTTCAGAAAACTGCTAGGAAATGTTACATTTTCTGGGCTTATTACTGGAAAACTGCTGGCTTTTAAATGCAATGTAATATCTCGAGGCTTGCATTTGCGATCTGGTAAAGGGATACAAAAACCGGATTTAATTAGAGTAAAGAGAAACTTGGTCTCCAAACAACTTACGAAAGATTCTCTTTGTTTCCTCAATGGCTTTAAATGTAAATAGGGCTTGACGTGTATCCGGTGGTATGCGAAAATGTAGTACGGAGACGTCCTTATAGGAGGTGTATTTCAACAGTGTATTCGAAGGCAGTCGTAATTTTAGAGTTTGATACTTTGGTAACTTTAAGTTATCAACTCTCTCTTGCAGTTTTCCGTTATTGAGATATTCGCTTTGTGCCTCTGTTGATGTTGTCGCCTGCTGGTTGGGTTGCATTCTTGCCGCATAGACCATTTCATCTTGCTTTCCCCAAAGAGACACTATCAGCATAAATAAGATAATTAGAGCTTGAACTGCCATAATGTTTAACGTATCGTATTATACTCAAGTATTTCGAGAGGGAATTAGCTGTTATTTAAACACTATTGTACATAGACATGCGATCTGAGCGTGCTTGAGTAGTTACTATGCGCTTTGAGTCTATAAAAAAAATAAAGTTTGAATATCATTAATAACTGGGCTGTGGAGTCGCAGTTAAGAAAATTGAGCGTTGTAGGAGTTAAACAATATTTGTAGTATTATTTTTTGTTTTTAATCTAATATGATGTAAATAAAAATAAATAATATTTGTAAATAAAAATTTCATTTTATTCTATTCTTCCCCACGACACCGACCAAGTTATACCTTTATGCTAGGTACGCAAGAGGCAACCATCGAGAGGCACGTGTTTTTTTGTTCACAATACACGTGGTAACATAGCTACACACGTGACAACATAGCTACACACGATGCAACATATGCTTTAACACGGCTGTGTTTCTGCAACGGTAGCCTGGTGTGTATCTATCATTAAAAGTTTACCTCACAAGCGGCCTTGTAAGGACTCTACACTAGTGCCCGTTTGCGTCGATCATGCTTTTCAAAATTATTCAGTGAGTAAACGTTGGAGTAAGAAGCATCAAGTTTGTTTATTTCAAGTTTGTTTTCAAGGTCAGAGATAGAGACTCCTTTGGCATTGGCGCAAATTGAGATTAGATAGTGACGGGGTCTCTCGTTAGCAAGTAGTAGCAAAAGTGAGGTTGTGTTAAAAACAGACCTGAGATGTGGATTCAGCAGGACGGAGCCACTGTCCTCACTGCCCGAGACACAATGGCACTTTTAAGTCAAAATTTTTGAAGAGCTAATAATTTCCAAAAATTTGGAAATTATTTGGTCTGCACCAGACTATTTTCTTTGGGGTTATTTGAAGGAGCGAGTATATGTACTTTAAACAAGCTTTAGACAATCCTTCAACTCAAGGCCAACATTGTTGCAAAAATTTTGAAAGTTGTTATGGAAAATGCTCTTAAACGAGCCCTTTATTGCGAAGCTGAAAACGGGGGACATTTAAGAAACATTATTATTCATACTTAGTGTAAAAAATGTCCATTTTGTATATTATATAATCTGAGAAAAAATTAATAAACGAAAAAGTTATTAAAGTTCTAAAACTCATTGAGCAGGAAGTAACCAGCTCAAGACCTCTTGCTTCTATATTTAAATAGAAGACAAGTTTTTAATAAAATGGTCAAATGGTAACTTTTGAACCACCCTGTATGCCCCTGGACATCAGAACTATATACGAGGAGTGCTGCTTCTTGAATGGCTGATAGCAAAGTGCGTCATGGTGTTGAATGAGTCAAGCGATATGTACACTTTTGACTGCCCAAGGGGTATTACTGACATCGATGTAACTGTTACAAATGACGCGGCGGTTGTCGGCCTTTGGCTGCAGCTGAAGGGTACGTGATGACTGGGGGGTGAGTGATCACAATCTCATCGAGATTGTTATTGCTCAGCCTGGTCAGCCTAGCGTGGTGTTACCGCCTAGGAGATGGCGGCTCCACGGAGCGAACTAGGACCGATCAGATAAGGGCGGCTGAGGAGACCGCGTCCTGGCCGAATTTAGAGCGATGTCGCTGGATGACCACATTAGCAGAACTGATCAGTGGATGTGCACTGTCAATGATGCTCTCCTTGGACGCTGTCGTATGACGCGACCAAGGGAGGTCAGGTGGTGGACTGGCGAGCTCAAAGCAAAACCAGATTGAGGATAACGTGTGTCGGGTCAGGTATAGAAAGTCGCCAGGTAAAGATGGTTTGTCTGGAGAGTTATGTAAAATCATCTGGAAGGCCATACCGGATCATATGGAGGCAATTTTTAAGAGGTGCTTTAGCGAGGGCTGCTGCTTTCCTGGAGTCAGGAAACGTGCTCGCATTGTTGTTCTCTTGAAGTCTCCCGATAGTGTAAGGAGTGATCCACATCACATTAGGGCATCAGTCTTCTTTCAGCATTTGGCAAAGAGCTGGAAAGGATAATGGTGAACCGACTTAAGGGAATACGGGTGCAGCGCTTTCGGATTTAAAAAGAGCAGGAGCACGGTTGATTTGTGGCTTTATGTTCGTAGCGTTGCGGAGTCATCCACTAAGTATGGAAGGATGTTGAACATGGCTGCCCGCAAGAGGGCATATGTGGTCCATTCATTTGGATCATCATGATGGATTCGTTGTTGAGGCAGCTTAGTCAGCCATTACAGGTGTGCGCGTATGCGGATGACTTGCTCATCATGATCGAAGGACAGTCTTGACTGCTCTGGAGAATCAAGGTGAGAGGTCCATGCGTATCGTGGCAGAGTGGGGTGCGAGTGTCGGAGTCGAAGTAGCCATGGACAGTACCGCGATAATGGTGCCTAAAGACAGGTTATCACGGGCTCGCCCGCCTCTTCTACGTATTGGTAACATTTGTCTTCGGTGTGCAAACGAGGTCAAGTACCTAAGAATAATGATGAGTGGCAGCATGAACCTTTTAGTTCATCTCACACACGTGAAGGACATGCTTTCTGTTGTTGTTGGGAAAGTTAGGTGCATCCTTAGGAGTGACTGGGGTAAGGCGTGCCACTCCTATACACGGTGGACTATTTGTTGCTAGCGGAACAAATGGTGCACCGATATGGTACGAAACGGTCAATTGCTGACAGAAACAAAGACTTGGAGTGTCAGCGGGTAGCCATGCGGGCTTGTATAACAGTCTTACTGGGTGTAGTGCCTCTCTTCTTTCAAGGTCAAGAAGGGGCTGCCACTTCTGGAAATTGATTGGCTTTCGGCGCCTGTGCCCGATATGTGGGAGGTGAAGTCGCGCTTGGTAGAACGCGTTGTCTCAAGGTGAAGGGAGCGGTGAATGGACAGCGACAAAGGCCGGGTCACGTATGAATTCATACTAAACCGGAATTTGTTAAGGGACGCCCGGACATTGGCCTAAGTCTGGGGTTCTTGCTGACTGTACATGGTTCTCTCAATAGGAGAAGAATACCGAAGCCTATCAGAGGGTTCTGGTTCGACTATTCGGGGATGCGGTGTCGTTGCCTCAGTAAAATCGTCGTTGTCCTTGTTGCTGTTTTCCGCTGACGTTTATGTCTTCCGTGAGGGGGCAAAGTCCTTTGTTGTTTTGTGTGTTTTAGTTCAGCTGATGCGAGTTCTGTCCATCGAATCGTTCGTGAGGACGATTGTTAATTGTTTGCGTACGGCTACAAGGTCTGACCGGAGACTTAATGTCCTGTTCCACGGGAGTCAGGGACCCCTGGAATTGATTCCAGCCTGACTGTTGATGAGGCCTTTCAGGGAACCGCGTGGTAGCTGTGACGTAGCTAGATTGTCCTTGTTTACGCCAACGTGGCAGGCACTCAAGTTATTCAAAATCCGCATCTGCTTTTTAAAATGTAGTTTAATCCCCTTTGCGTTATTTTGATCCCGATTTGCGTCGCAACATTATAATGGATTTTTTCACAAAAGTCTTAACTACAATTTTTCGATTAGCCTGTAAAAATGGGAATCTACATTGTATTCCGTTACATATGTTTTATGTAACATGTTAGAAGAATAAAGTTTTCAATAAGAAGTACTGTAGTATATAAAACCAACGGAAACTCGGGAAAAAAGGCGTTGTCATAAAACGGACGCTTGCACTATGGTTGTCTTTTGTACTGTTTTAAACAGTATAGCACTGTTCTTTCGCCAAAAGTACTGATTTTTTCTATTGGGTGATCGATCCAGAGGGACTTTTTTTCAAAATAAAAAAAAATAAAACGAAAATTAAAATCGAGTTCGGAATCTTAGTTGTACTTTGAATATAATTTCCTTCAAATGTTAGACGCAACTATGCCTCAGGGTGTCCAATATGGATGACTCGTTCGAGCATTTCAACCAGTATTGCGTTAATGACACGCGTAATGTTGAAGCTGGTTTGCCTGCATAGACTTTGGACTTTACGTAACCCTATCACACTGCCGTTGGGCCAGAAATGGGCCTCATCACTGAACAAAATTTTGTTCGAACGCTAATTTTCATAATACAGTTGCACATTTTGCGGTGTTGACGTTTGACGAAAAGAAACACTATTTTATAGAAATTTTGAAATATGAATTTTAAAATATCCGTTATATTTAAATATTGAAAATTTTAAAATACTGAGTAGTTTATCCTCCTGTTATTGAGGTAGTTTTAAGCGGGTATTAGTTTAAACAGGTAGTTTATTTTAATATTATGTTTAAAAGGTAAAAATTAACATTTGGTTAACCCCCATAGGCGCTTTATTATTTTTATTATGTAACATGCAGTTAACCCACACAAAGCCTTTCTTGAACATGATAAAAGATGTTAAACTCATTCATTAAAATGGACTACCTAAAGGATCTTAACAAACTATACATTGTGATTCTGAAGACATTCGGAAATCAGTTTTTAGTAACAGTATTAATGTTTAGACGTATGTTGTTTACATAATTCTTCCTCAAAATGTCTGTGAACCCTTAAAAGACGAAGCTTTATTCTTCGCTTTGTTTTAATCCCTTCAACAAAAAGAAGCACAGATCATCAGATATGCGATATATTTCCCATATTTTCCAGATGGAGACAAAAGTAATTCCAACTTTTTAGAAGATGTAATAAGTTCAAAGAATGAGCGTGAAAAATGATACCATAAGAATGCAGTAGCAATTTTTAAACAAATAAAAGTAAAATACAGAACGTCACAAAGTAGAGCTGAAAGAATTTAAGTTCTCACGCTTGCTTCGTCAACATGGAGTTGGGGAAAAATAATGACGGAGTTTAACCGTTTCAAGGAAAAGCAAGAATTGCTAATATATTGGTTTCGTAGCATGGGATTCTCACACTCCTTAACAAAATGAAAGGAAAAACTTTAAGTGCAACACCGAAGCTGTAGTAACTCAGTTTTATCAGCGAGATGATATATGTCGCCTGATTCCTGCAATGAAAGACTGGGTGTCTGTATGCATCGATGGCAAAAAAGTTCTAATGCAGAAGAGAATGGTTCGCTGTAACTTGAATGAGTTTTTCGCAACATTTTAAATTTGAACTCGAGGATGTCAAAATTGGATTCACAAAAGCATTGACAAATAAAGAAGTACGAACAACTAAGAATTTGAAAACTTACAAATATAATTTTTCTATAATTCAAATAACAAATAGTGTTTTTATTTCTAAGGTGGACACACTGTGGGTATTATATTGTAGAGGGTATGCAATTTAAGTTAGGCATGTTTCATACCGCTGGATATGTTTACGAGTATTTGTCTCGTTCCTCAGTAGAAGATTTATTTTTAAGGTTTTAGAAGATCAGTAGAAGATTTATTTTTAAGGTTTTAGAACCACTTACACAAAAACAGGAAAAAAAACTCAAAATATGGCATATGACATATATTTCAGATAGAAAAAAATGTCGCTAAATTTTTTTGATAGATTAAAAGGTCGCATCCCACTACGAGACCATAAAGTTCTTAATAGAAAAGATTTCTTGTGAGCAAAAAAAAATGGGCCGCTTTTGGATAAAAATAAAAAATAAAAAAAAGTGAAAACATATTTTTATTTTTTTTTAATTTTGTCTAAACAGAGATATCTAAAACACTTTGGACACGCGAAATGTGCGTGTGTCAATATTTTACTTTAATAATAAAAATGTATTACACAATGTTTTGAAATTTATTAACATATTTATTTAGTGATGGGAACATTCTATTTGTTTTTTATTTAATTTTCTTTTAAACGCTCTACTGGGCGGACATCTCCCTAAAATTTGCTACTCAGCCGCACATTGCGTGGCTTCGGCCTTAGGCGGACAAAATCGCTGCGACCGTCAGTGTCCGCTTAAGAGAACTTTTACTGTATATGAATGCTTTTTGCCAAACAGTAGATAAATTATAGAATTTTAATCCAGAGGATACATTTGTTTTAACTGATTAATCAATTGGACATTACACAAATTTTTGGCTGCGCATTCATCGTCAGTTCATGTAAGCTAAAAACAGCACCTAACTTATTTAATATTTTAATCTGCCTCAAAAAGGATATTTAGCTGCTGCTGACTTTGGTTTGCTGCATGTGTGTACCATTTTTGGCTAAAGCTAACGGGAGTTAATAAAAACATTCAAATACTTATAAATGCTGAGCTAATTTGTGGAAAACAAAAGCTAAACAATAGCATTAGCTTTCATTTGTGATAATGGTTGATTTTACCTCAGCTAAAAAAGCCAATGGTTAGCGACACCTGCTTTAAAAGCCTGATTTACACACGTTCTTATAGAAGCATTCATACTAAAGTGAAACGACAAAATAATTGACATCGAAATAAAAATCACTGGAAGGCATTATCATTATTTTTAATAATTAGCATGTATTTCATTTGTTTCCAATTTTCAAAGCGGCGACCGATATTTTCCCAGTTACGGGACCCCAAAGTTTTGGTTAACAAATAAACATATATCGGACAAAATGGTGTTGAAAAGCTTAATGAAATACCTTTAATATGACGTATATGTGTGAATTTGGTTTTTGGAGAATATATGAGAAAAATTTAAATGTCACCGATTTTAGTACCTTCTGTATCATAAAGAACTATAGCTAGAACTTGAAGCTTTTATTTTAGACTATATTTGATTCATTAACCCATTGCGAGGCGATGGCGTTATTAACAACAGTAGTTCTCCTTCGTTTGGGGAGAGCCTGGCCTTATAGAGTTCGGTTTTACCTACAACAATTGCAGCAAAGCTTTCTGGAGAGGGTTGTCACGGACCCGAAATCATGATAAAAGCAGTGTGTAGCCACGAAAATCAATGTCACTTTTCCATTTTGTTAAAAACTTGTCTTATATTTAAATATAGAAGCAAGAGGTCTTGAGCCGGTTAATCCCTGTTTAATTCTAAAGATCTATAAAATTTCATATTCAAGTGCCAAAAATGTGATTTTCGTACAAAAACTTAAAGAAAACTATTCAAAAATTAAGCTTAAAAACGACAGCTGTTAACAAAATTAATTTTCTCCTTCTGCAGGTGCTGGTTGTAAGGCTAGCTGGCGAGAGGAGGGCTGGTATCACCTGGACGACGCTGCTAATATCGTATCGTTTCCCCCTAAAGTTTGTCGTCCGTCTAGTCCATTTGGACTAGATGGTAAGTGTTTTTCTGTCCTAATAATTTATTTTTGGTGTAGATTTATTTTGTTCGTGTTTATGTTTAATTATTTCTAGGTCAAAACAAAACCGTCATACCTATAGGTAAATTATCCCACTGCAATCCCACGGGATCCCTAAACTTGAGCTCAACCCAAAGAAATTCTCGTGCACCTTTAATGGTTTTTCCCTACTAAAAACCCTCAACATAAAAAATTAAACTCTTCACTTTGTTATTCCAGAGTCCAGTTCGTCTTGTCGTCCTTGTTCACAGTCGTATGGTTCGAACTTATGGGGTTACCAGCATCCCAGGCTTGGTGATGCTAAAGCTGCGGGTCCAACGATGGATTGGACATAGGTGGCTCTGATGTTTTGGCTTTAAACTTTATTTTTAATCTGTTTCCAATGTTTTTGTTATTTTTTTTATGTTGCTCCATTCTTATTTATTAATTTATCGATTTAAGAATGTTCGTGCTTCATTTGTTCATAAAAATTTCTTCTTTGTTAAAATTGTTTATGTTCTTTTAAAATGTAAGTTTGTTTAAACTTATGTTGTAAGTTCTCCTTTTTACTGGTAAATAAATTTTACGTAGAATTTTAATATGTTTTTTTCACAAACAGGCGTTGAAAATCAGGAGCCACTTGTTCAATCCAAAAAAATGAAAGCCTTCATTTTTAGCTAGTTTACCCTTTTTTCATTTTTATTTTTCTCTCTACCGATTCTTCTGCTTTTATTATAGCAACTTGCATTGTTGCATTTCTATTCTTCTTCTTTCTCCTTAAAATGCACTTCCTTTAACCCTCTTAAGGGCGCATACGACAAATAAACCATCTCATTTACATATACGAGTAATTGTTTAAGAGAAGCCCTTCCAAAACGATATGCGGATGATGCCATGACAAAAATTAGCACTAAAAGACAAAGTATATAATTATTAGCAGAAAAAAATGTATACAACAACAAAACGCTAAAAATAAATAATGCTGAAATAGAGAAAGTAACCAATTTAAAGTGTCTGGGAGTTTTAATAAATGGCCAATGGGACACATCAAAAGAAATACGTTGTCGAATAGAGATGGCGAGAGAAGCCTTTTTCAACTACTACAAAGTACTAACCAGCCATGACATCGGTCTTCGAACAAACATCCGATTTATTAAATGCTATGTGTTGTCCGTACTATTATATAAGTATGTGGCATTTAAATCGACAATTAATTAAAAACATCATAAATCGGGAAACCGCATTTCTGGGGCACATAATGAGAAACAATAAATACCAACTCCTAAAGGCTATACAAAGGAAATTTTGAGGGAGGTAGAAAATAAATTTCATGGTTAAGAAACATCCTGGTTATCATGACGAACGGAACCTACTGAAAGCTGCTAAACACGGAGAACTTTTAAATCTGTAATTCAAATTCAAATCTGTAATCCTAAACAAATACGTATTTTTTGTAATGTTAGGTCAATTTATTATCGCTTATATCCGAATAACGGATGGGCATATAAAAAAAGATGAATGACTCTTGAAGTGATGACAGTATTTCTATTAATTAATATTAGTCCCGAGCAGAAAATAGGAGTATTATATGCATAGAAAGAATACTTACAAGATTTCGATTTTGGAAAATCTAATCTGTTTATAACTCGGAGTAGGGGACCTAAGACGGACTACAACCGAGGGAATATTAACGAACTCACCTACAATTTTAAGCACATCTTTTTTAGTGCTTTGACATCTAAAATCATCCGAAATGTTATGGTTTAAAGCAACATAATTCTTTGGTTGTCTTTTTTTTGTCTAAAATAGTTTTGTATTCTTATTGTGGCTATAATTCATGTTAATGCATGTTATGGTTTAAAGCAACATAATCAAAAAAGGATTTGGAATACTTGTATATAGGTAAATTCATTGGTTGTCTATTTCTTTTGTCTCAAAATGGTTTTGCTTTCTTATTGTGGCTATAATTCTGTCTGGCAGATCGATAGTAATTATTGGCAATCTTTATAGGGTTGCTTTCCTTAAGTGCCTCCAACATTGTATCACTAAAGTATGAATCGATAGTTTCAATGTTTTCGAACCAAACTAAATCACTTTCATTTTAAGGAGCACGTGCGAAAATTGTGTTTAGAGTTCTATTTTTTTCCCTTATCTTTTTCATTTTCCAGAAGAGCGAGAAATATGTTAAACTTTCCCGGGATCCCGGTTGGAAAAATTTTATTTAAATTTAAAAAAAAAATTTATTAGAAAAATTAATGAATACTACCCAAATACACCTATTTTTAAATTATGAACATGGGTTACAGTATTCAGCACCATAAACAACTTCGAAAATTTTCGGACACAACAAATTTAACGTCATCAGCGCGAATCTTAAAAATAAATTTATAAAAAATTTTGAAGCTACCCAGCATATCTTGTACATACAAGTGACAAAAGATCGACTAATACTGAATATATATAAATTTTAAAAATTTAATTTGTTAAGATTTCCTTTTAATATAACATTTGAACGAAACAGAGGAGATGTGTAATTATTTTTTAAAACAATGTTTTTCACGGAACCTGTTCTGTTTCTTCCATAATGGGGTACTTTGTCTAATCGACTCATACAGATGATGGTTTAAGTAAACGCAAAGACTGTGAATTATGTGGAAAAAAAAATTAAAAATTAGACAAAAAGCAGACAAAAAAAGCAGTTCGAAGGTTAAACACACAGCTGCCTCCTCCTGGTAATGGTTGCAGCACGTATGTTGGTGGGGGTTAAACGATGGTGAAGCAGCGTTCACCGAAACTGCACAGTCATCACGGCATGCAACTTACTGCCTGTCCTACGATGTCAAATAAAAATCAGTCAATCACTTTCGCATAAAAAAGAGTGTCACTATCTTTCGTGCAATCGTTCGCCTGATTTACGTGTCGTTACGTAACCTCACATATTGCAGTATTGACAATAACTTTGAAACAAAAACGTTAATTTTTAAAAATAAAACACATATATTAAATTTTAAAGCGCTGTAATACCACTTTAATTGCAACTCTGTGCAGCATGAACGAACACAGCTGTCAGACAAATGCGAAAAATTATAAAACATAAACAAACGTGAAGTAAAGAAAAGCGAAGTGTGATATTCAGTAAATGGACCTACGCGTTAGGGCTATTCTGAAAGATTACTATGGGTGCCGTGTAAATATATGAACCGCTTCGATCCAGCTTCAAAAAAGACACTAATTTGTCGTTCATAAAGTACAAATTTCCGTTCGATTTGATTTAATTTGAGGCTTCTAAAGCTGCAGGACCTCGAATCAGGATGGACCTTTGTGAGGAGCCATTCAAAAACAAAGACCGATATATTGCCTTTTCAGAAAGGTTCGTAATAGTGGACCAAGTTTCGCCGAGATCGATTCACATTTGCGACGGTACATTGATTACAATGAAAGATTTAAAAACGGACGGGCGGACATAGTTCAGAGAAACCATATAGTAATACTGAATCGATCCAGTCAGAAAAAATAATATTGAACTTCGTATCGCGTCAACGTTTTTTTTCCTCATATTCAGCATGTTATTTTCCTAATTTCCTAATCTAATAATTAATTTAATTATATTTTCCCTACTTTTATTTCAATTATTTCTTAATCGAGCTGCAATTAAAGTTAACTCTTACTTTTATAACTACTTTAAGTCCACAAAATTAGCATTTTGTTTCAAATCAACAACTATTTTACAAAATATATAAACCAAATTAACCCAACTGTTCAACTGAACTTACCCCAAGGAACGGTTCTTTTCTTAGTATATTTTTCCCTGAAATGAGAACATGATTTAAACTAATATCTAGTTCAACATAATTTACTTGAAGAATTTTTCTTGTTACACGTAGTTAAAATTTTCAAATTTATAACTTATACCTCGCAGAATTTTTGTAACACTCAAGTCAATTAGCCATGCTAGTTTACCTATTTCTAAGGCGTTTATTACATCAACGATTACATTATCTGTAAATGCAAAAATATTCTACTTTATTTATGATTCAGTCCGTAGGAGGCATCATCGACTGAATTAACATGTATCTTTTTTGTATCTTTCTCACTAACAATGTGCAAGTATTGATGGAAAATCTCAGATCATCTCAACGAAACATCTATGTTTTTTTTAGATGGAGTACATTTTATATAAAATTGATTCATTTGATTCATTTTTGTCAGTTTGTTTCACTTAAGCGGAGTAAAGTCTTTAAAATCAGCATAAAAACAAATTTTGTGAAACTTAAACTTATTTTTCAGTTAAGCGTATTTTAGTTATCTGGAGTGGACTGTATTTTGATTAATATAAGAATATTGTAACAAAATATTAGTCCAACAAAAATTTTATTTTTGTACCATATTTGACTAACTGACTTAACTGTTAATTGTATTGAATGGAATTTTTCATTAGCATAGTGGTAAAACATTAGCAATCAACACTGGGAGAAGATTTTTAACTAAAATATAAATTGCAATTCACTGAACGAAAACAGATTTTTTAAGAGATAATTTAGTATATTTATAAAAGCTAAGTATATTCGTCCCATTTTATCAACGCTTTCAATTAAAAATATGATATATAATATGCATATAGTACACAAAAACATCAGGTTTTACATGGGTTAAGAGGTTTTGTATGGAAGTAGAAGAAATCAGTTTTTTTTTATTTATATAGGGTGTCCGTCGGGAAGGTATACTACTTTGTTTGTTTATAATTTTTGTTTATATGAAAGAGAATGGATCTTATATTGATAAATGTTTTATTTAATGTCGGTAATTATTTATGGAATACAATATCAGATAAATGTCCTCCTCGGTTAGCCTCACAAATGCGAGCCCTTTTGAGCATATTTTTTTTACATTCTCACACATTTCAAGCGGTATTTCAATAATTTCATCACGAATATTTTATTTGTATTTTAGTTGCTCAAGGTCCAATGATCCAGCTACAGACCATCTTTCTTTGAAATTATTCACTACACGATAAATAGTGCGTTTTGTTGGCACGATGTTTCTCCCAAAAATTTTTTTTTAATTTCTTATCGTCAAAGTAATCGATGATTGATTTTGACAAAATGTTTTAACGATTGAAAAAAGTTAGTTTAGCAAATATTTTTCCATAATAAATTTGCCACGTCTTTACTTCAAAACTGCCAAATATGAACTGTCAAGACTAATGTTGACCAAAATGGCGGCAAAATAAAGTAGTATACCTTCCTGGCGGACACCATGTACCTTTTGAATTTGATGTCATTACAACGTTGAAATATCTGTACTTTAAAACAATGCGATAAAAAAAACCTTAATTGATTTGAATATGAGAGATTTATGGAATGAAAACGACATAAATATATTGCAAGATTTAAAAAGCATTTTGAAGCAAATAAAAATGGCTCTTGAATCATATGTTAAGCTCGTTTGTTTTATTTTGGTCTTTTGCTTTTACACAGTGAACAGGGATTAACTGGCTTGAATCCACTTGCATCTATATTAAAATAGAAGACAAGTTTTTAACAAAATGGCGTTCTGATGAAGGTTGTCACGGACCCGAAATCGCTATAAAAGCAGCGTGCAGTCACAAATAGCAATGTCACTTTGCTATTTAGTTAAGAACTTGTCTTCTATTTAAATATAGATGATCGAGGCGGTTAATCCCTCTTCAATGTGTAAAAGCGAATGACCGAAGTAAAACAAATGAGCTAATCATATGTTAATGCACGGCACAGCAAAACAGTTAGCAAAGCCCACTAAACATTTTTCACAACACACGCTGCAATAAATCTATTGATGGCTCTGTAGTGGTAGTAAGAGTGAATTGTATTTTCGTAGACAGTTGTGTGAAGAAAACTTGAAAAGTGAGACTAACAACAGTAACTCTCATGTTGTTGTTGTTGTAACAACTATATATTTATTTTCAAGTCTGGTTCGTCTATGAGGGATCTGCTTCGATATCCAGGTGGAGGAAACGCGCCCTTTGAACTGGATGCGTCCACAGAGACCTGGGGGTCAGCTGAGTGGGCTTAAAGAATTGAATTGAAGAGGTGCAGCACACCATGTGGTCCCTGATGGCAGGCGGGACGGCTGTCCGGAACGTTAGCAACAATTCGTGCCCAGTAAGAATTGAGGCGGCTGCACCATCCAGATCTCAGCCGCGCCAGAACCACGCACGTCTGCCGAGGTACTACCTTCTCCTCAGGTAAAATCCCAGGGGGATGTTCCCCTAGCTCTACATTCTCACGGTAGCTGGATACTGCTGCTGCGACTTTATCGGCGTGAATGTTGTTCAGACCTGCCTGATAGTTTCGATGATCTAAAGGTTCTCTCTTACACCGCTGGATTCCCTCTCTAGACCATTTAGATCGTACCTGATCTGCCTGGGTGGTGGCATCCTGTTCAAGAGATGATGGTTAGGATGACTGCTGCGAAAACACCCTAGCAGGTAGTGCTTAGACATCAGGAAATTGTGTCTACGCACGGTAAGGACCTTCGTCTCCTCATGTAGATGGTCCTCAGATAGACACACTATTGATGTTCTGAGGGTGGCATTCTGGCAAGTCTGAATTTTCTTCCACTGCGTCGTACTCACGTTCGCCGACCATACAGGTGCTGCTGTAGTTTGCTAGAGACCGACCTATCGCTTTGTAAGAGGCCAACAAGGTTTCTTTGTCGGCTCCCCAAGTACTGCCGGCGAGTGACTTAAGGACCGTGTTCCTACTTTTGAGTTTATCGCAGATAGCTGTAACATGTGTAGAGGATCTAAAAACGCTGTCCAATGTGACCCCAAGGAGTTTGGGGTAGTTGGTAGTCGGGATGTTGACGTCATTGATTTTCACATTCAGTAACAACCACACCTCTGCGGTCCATGCAGTAAACAGTGTGGCTGATGATTTGGAGGCGGATATTTTCATATTCCTTGCAGTGAAAAAATGTGATAAGTCAGTGAGGTAATAGTTGATTTTCTCGCAAATGTCATCCACTTTAGGTCCTGACGACAGAATTGTGCAATCGTCAGCGTACGACAAATTTCAACGCCATCTGGTGGTGCAAGAAGTTTAGAGAGCTAGAGGTTAAACAGAGCCGGGGATATAACTCCACCCTGGGGAACTCCTTGTTTAACTGTACGGGGCTTCGACTTTCTGATTATACATATGACTGGCGCCCACACATATAGTTTACGACCCAACGTTTCAAACTGAGCGGAAGGGACGTTTCTTCAATGTCCTCGGACAGTGGCATGATTGACCGTGTCGAAGGCTTTTGTTGGGTCAAGAGCCACGAGGACCGTCCTGTCGTTAGGCTTGTTCTGGTTAAGGCCGCGACATATACGTGTGGTGATGGCGTGTAAAGCAGTTGTTGTGCTGTGCTGCTTGTGAAATCCATGCTGATGATCAGCACTAGGAAAGTGTTCGATCAGGGGAAGAGCAGTGCTTCAAGCGTCTTTGCTACTGGATAAAGCAAGGAACTAAGTAAGTGGCTAGCGACAGATTGAGCACTTTGGTCATGTACTCTACTTCCGAGGTATCCAAGCTTTAACATCAGCATTGAGATTCCGCCCGGACCCAGCCCCTTTGATGAATTTGCGCTGCGGATGACATGGGCAACTTTGCCAATGGTAAATTGTGGTCGTGCCTCTTTGACTCGGAGAACGAGGATACGATGCAATACACCTTTTTGGATCTGTCACTGTTCTATCACCGAACGTGATAGAACAGTGATATCCGATCATCCTTCCTTACAGGGTTGGAGAGCGATTTGACCGTTGTCCACAGCTTACCAATTCTGGAACTCAAGTTGCACTGCTTTAAGTGGTCTAGCCATTTGTTCCGCTTATATTCGTTGACCAACCTACTGATCTCGGAGTTGAGATCCCTAATTCTAGGGTCAGTAGGGTTGGAGCGACGAATGTCATCACGCTCGTCTGCGAGTCCCGCTGCCTCTGCTGGGAACTTTGGTCCTACATCGGGTATTCGACCGGCAGGGATTTGGCGAGCGGCTGCTGCGTTAATGATGGCCCGGAACTTTTTCTCGGCTACCCGAACATCCGTCAGAATAGCTAAATTATAAATGCTGCGGTTGGTGGATTCTCTGAAGGCCTCCCAATCAGCCTTTTTTTTGATTGAGAAACGTACGGCGTTCAGACGTTATGAAATCGGGTGGTCTATTTATGGATAGAATTATGGGAAGGTGGTCCGATCCTAGTGAAATGACGGGTTGCCAGGTGACGTCGTTGATCAGGCCAGGCGATGCCATAGTGTCGCTGGCGAGCTATGGCATCCGCCCATAATCCGCGTGGGGGCGTCCTCATTCACTGTGCAGAACGTAGAGCTATCAATTTGCTCTGCCAAAGCTATGCCCCTCTGGTCGTTGTCTAGGAGAGAATGCCACAGTTCGTGGTGAGCATTAAAGTCTCTTAGGACCAAGCGGTTATCGCCTTGTAGCAAATTGCTAATGTCAGGCAGATAACGCGGGGCACAGCTACCAACCGGCAAGATGTATACGTTGTACAGCTCTATTTCGGCAGTTCCAGACTTGACTGCTACCCCCATACATTCCATTTATGGGTCTCTAGAGTCAAGCTCAGGCGACATAGGTCTGTACTGCACAGAATGGTGTAACAGGAAAGCAAGTCCCCCACCTCTGCTTCTGGTGCGAACCTTATGAAGCACGTTGTATCTATCCGGCGTCTGCCGGTTCTGTGTCTGTGTACCGGATTGACCCGAAACTCTTCGGCCGGGGGCAGTCACAACAACAATATATGTTTTTTGGTCGTCCATTTTTTTATCGTGGGAGCAGCACTTCCCGGAATGCCTGCTCGGTTTGTCAGAACCGTATACACTATCGTCTTACGTCTGTAAGGTGTAATCGTTGCATGGAGTGGGTGCACTTCAGGAGCTGTTCAGGTCTGAACCACATCAGGGAGTATAGCGAAGCAGACTTTGTTGCCTCATGCTGTATCAACGAAGTTAGAAGTGGGTCCTGGATTTGGTGTTATCATCGCCGTCTACATTTTTGTCGTCGTCATCATCATCCAACTACGAGACTCCCCCGCAGTCGCACTCGCAACAGCATCAACATGAATGCTGCAGGTGGCATTCAGCTTAATTTCTTGGATCGCAGCGACCATAATATTTCTCCGACTCATAAATTGTATTACCTCACTGATTTTATTGCGTAGGCCATTGCAACTAAATTGCAAAATGTATCCACTGTCAGGAGTGGCAACAGCAATCTGTGGTGTAAGATGCAGTAACTCTTATACGTACGTTTGGTGCAAAACTGGTATTAAATAATTCAGTTTTTTTCACCAATTGCTGCGAAGCCTTCTGATGAAGGTATTCACGGATCCAAAGTTGCGAAAATGAGAGTACAGCGTCACTCAACGTCACTTTGCCATTTTGTTAAAAATTTGTCTTCTATTTAAATATTGGTGCAGAGGTCTCGAGCCGGCTAATCACTGTTTAATGAGTAAAAGTGAAAGACCTAAATAAAACAGAAGATTTATTCTAAACAGTGATTATAAGTTGTATGTCTTTCAAAATTTAATTTTCAGTCATGGTTCATATTTCTTATGAAAATCTTGTTTATTTAGTTGACATTTATGCCTATTATTAAAATGTTCAGGGTGCGCATGAATCTTCTTTTCTTATATTTACAATTGTTGACATTTATGAAAGTGTTTAATAATTTAACTTCTCCATTGCATTAAATTATTTCTGTACACAGTTTTTACATTGAGTGGACTAATTTTTTAGCGATTGGAATATTGTGTGATCAGCTATGATTCCAATGTATGGAATGATTCCAATGTATGGCTGTCACCCCTTACCGGGGTGACAGCATTTTGTCGAAAAATTGCTGCTTCAAGTCGATCCGGTGCATAGAAACGGCTGTCGTGGATCGATATTAAAATTTTAATAATTTTGTAATTGTCTATGCTGAAAAATTGTTTAATCGGCTATTTGGAAATATTAATGACGATTGTAACTTCTGATGAAGACAAATGCAACAATACAACAGAAATGTCATTTCAAGAAGTTATAAATGAAGCAATTAACAGAGCTATTGCAACGATTAATAGAGCCAATGCAACTTGTCAACTGATGTGAAATTTTGATACTTTCAGGGAATCGCACAACTTAAGATATTATTGACTCTAATGTGTAGGCATCAATGATGATAGCTTTAGCTATTTTCATCAAACAAAGCGATTTTAAAATTACTTTAGGGTTTGTATCGTACTTATTAAAAGAAAAAAGGCCAAATAAAATTAAAAAGACATTAATTATTGGATAGTTGGGCGAGGGGCCGAAAATCTTCTGGTGGACATCATTACTAAATATTTTTTTACTTTATTATCCTTAATTTGTTAGTACTTGTTGCAAATTTGAATAGCGCCGGGGGAAATTTTGTTACCCTAGATCTAACAATAAAATGGTGAAAATTTTAGATAAATCGGAATAGATTAACCCGTGCCGCATTAAGGTCAAAGTTCAAATTTCAGGAAATTTTGGTATTTTTCAACATTTACAAACAACGTTATTTTTCGACGGATTTCAATGAAAATTGGTGAAATTATATCACTCATCCTAAAAATGACCTTCTGAAAATTTCAGGCAAGTCGGACAGCTCTGAATTTTGATGCAGCGATGTCAAAGTTAAAATTTTAGGAAAAAATCTTTTTCATTAAAAGTTGTTCATGTGAATTTGTTTTTAGTATATTTATACTCGTATGTTGTGCTTTTAAAAATAATTGGAAGTATCTATTTATTAATTATAATCGCTTTTTAAACTTTTTAAAGGGGCATCTTTGAAATATGTTTGCCTTAAATGTTGTACAACCTTAAATGCAAATCAGTAATATTTTAGATTTCAAAAACTATAAAACTGTTTATACAAATTTTTACCTTAAATAAATGTTGCCTTTGCTCTTCATCATTGGTAATTTTGTTGTGATATTCTTGAACTAGCTGAATTCCTCTTTCGTCACTGTCATTTTCAACATTAAGATTTTGAACAATATTCTTCCATCTTTTGTAATCTTCTAAATTATTCCAAAATATCCAAAATTCCAAAATATTTGAGAAAAGATGTGGAAATATCAAATTTCTTAAATATTCTTATGGGGTTTTTGAAAAAAGTTCCTCTAAAATGGTGGAAAAATCTCTGGAAATGAAATTTCTTAAATTTTCATTTTTGCGCAATCAGTAACATTGGTAGACATTTTCCCAACAAGTTTAATTTTAGTTTCATTGTCTATCCTGTCATCGAATAAAGCAAAACCTACACATACCTCGCTTAGATAGTATAGGTGATTTGATATTTTTGTTATGTGCATTTCAGCAATCTCTTTATAAAAAGATTTATAATTTTCTAATAGCCGAAGAAATTTCAAATCATTAAATGGAGCTTTATCTAAGTGAAACCAGAACATGGAATAGCACTTAATAATAAAATATTCTACTTCCATTAAACCACTGACTTCATTTTCTGTTATATGTGGAAATTGAATTTGAAAAATTATAATTTTAAGGGTGTAAATAGCCTTCGTCATCCATCTTGCGTGACGTAGAGCACCTGGTTTTTTAAATTTTATTCCATGTGGAGGGCTGCCGCCGAGGAATATAATAATGAATTCCAAAAATTCGTTATAGTCACTTCTCGGGAAAGTTTCTCGAATTTTGGTGTACGAAAAATTTTAAATTTTTACTTTGTCTCTCCTAATATTTCAATAGCTCTAGGATGAGTCATTCCCACAACAAAGTTGTCCTGTTTTATGTCTAATATTGTTTAAACTTTTTGAAAATTTCAATTTCAGGACCAGTGGATGCTTTTATAGTTGCCTTTGTGAACACTGTAGCTAACATAATTTTGAAAATGTGGTGCCTGCAACCTAGGAACAATATTTCTCTGCCGATTGATTTCTCTAATAGGGTGCAAGCAACCTTCAGTAGACCAGTGTTTGATGCAGTTGTATCAAAAACAAATGCTTCCGTTTTCTCCAAAATTTTGTTTTTTTCTAGAGCATCATGCACAGCAGAAGAAACTTACAATCCTGTTCCGCAAGGAATGTCAGGCATGTCCACTATTTATTCTAAGCTTGGAGCAGTAGCAACTATTACAAGACGATCTTCTTTCTTATTGACGCTAGCAGTTTTGTATCTCAATGGATGGTTAATGGTTGATCATTTGCCGAAAACTTTTTCAAAATATTTTGACTTTGAGCTTTTCTTAAAGTGGCACGTTGTTGACGTATGGTATTGCGGTTTAAAGCATAGCATCTATCTGACTTACTCTTAATTTGTATAGAACGGTAGCAAGTCTTGGCGTCAAAATCTTTTTTGTTTGTTTTGAACTGGTGCGAGTTTGAAGTCGAGTTGGCTTTGGAGTAGGACTTTCGGTATATTCGTCATCTATTCGTGGATCTTCTGATTCTTCTGTTTCAAAATACTCAGAATCCGGTATGTTGTAAGCTGTAATGTAATTTCACATTAAAAATTGTTTTTATACCCTACATTACTCTGTCGCACAGGGTATTATGAGTGAGTTTTTTAGCTCATGTTTGTAACGACCAGGAATATTTAAGGTAGAACCAACTTAAATATACGGATCGACTTTGAATCACCTCCTGAGTCGATTTAATGATGCCAGTCTGTCCGTCCGTCTGGTGTCCATCCAAACGTAATAACCACGATACAGGTCGTAATTATTGAGCGATTTCCAAAAAAATTACATGAAGTGCTTCGATATCATGTTTACGAACTCTTAAGAATCTGGACCATATCACTCCATTTTTTCTTATATTATATATCTGTATATGTACTAGAGTGGTGTAGGGTATAATAGATGGGCCCGTCTGACTTTTACATTTTCTACATGTTTTTACATTAGGTGGAATCAAAAATGCATGCAAACTTTACCGGTTAAAGTTGATGGTAGTTCTTGATACAACATTTATTGAGTTTCTTCTCGCGCTTTACGTTTAATGGTTCTCTCTTCCTTTTTTAATTTAACGTCTACTCCCAACATGCTGAATGCTTTACGTCCTTTTAATCTTTGTTTGATCAAGAACTGTTTGTCCTCTTCAATCTTTATCAAATTAATTGCGTTATTATGAGCAATATCGAATAAGTCGTTTAAGTCATTGTTTCACTTTTCACTGCCATTTTTATGAGCGTCTCTTAAAGACAGTTTCGCTTCGATGGTAGTTAACTAACAGTAAGTTCAGATTTTGGGTAACCAATCAAATATATTTTTTATCTTAATGAGGGCATTGTTTTATTTTAGATTTTTTCGAAACCAACACTTACAATCTCTTAGGAAAACACAGGTTGCTCTATAAACTGCACCTTGAAACAGTTTCCTAGCAGTATATCTTATATTATAATTTTGTTTGTTTTGCTTTTTTAATATGGATCTAGTACTCCTTGCAATTTTCTATTCCTCATAAAGAGCTTACAATATTATCTCAACAAAATTTCCCTAAAATTTAAACTTTGATATAATTCAGAGTTGTCCGATTTGCCTGAAATTTTCAGGTCATTTTGAGGATGAGTGCAATAATTTCTACAATTTTCATTGAAAACCATCGAAAGATACGTTGTTTATAAATCATTTATGTTGAAAAAAACCAAAATTTCCTAAAATTTGAACATTGATCTCAATGCGGCATTTTCACCATTTCATTGTTAGGTCTAGGGTAACAAAATTCGGGTGCTCCTCAAATTTGTAAAAAAAATGTCCTCACAACAAAAAGCCGCTCTAGTGTACAGCTCACTGCACAGCTGCCCTTGTTGCTTAATGGTATGCTGTGGGACCTTAGTGAGCAAAATTTTTTTATATACACAGTTATAGCTTAAGATACTGACTAAAATTTTGTTAAAATTATTGTTTAATTGTTTTCTTTTAACTACGTTATAATTTTTAATTTATTTTCAAATTCAAAATTTTCCAAATCAAGTTAATCATTTTTCAAACTTAACTCTGCGGTATATAAGTAGATATATATAATTTGTTTAATAAAATTCGTTTAGAAACTACTGTGGGGAAAATTGCAGCATTCAATACGAATCGAAATAAAAACATTTAAGTTTCCATAGACAATTTTAAACTTTAAAACTTGTTATAATTATGAATAACGATTTCGATTTTATTTCTTAGTTGCACGGAGAAAAAAATATGTTAAAAATATGTTTGCATGCAATCATATATATGTTTGGGGACGGGCACAATCATATATATGTTTGTGTGTTAACATATTATGTTTGCCCACAATCATAATATGTTAGGGGCACAATTCTAACATATCAAAAAAAGATATGATTGTGTCCTAACATATTTTTGTCAAAAAAATATGTTAGAACATATTTTTTTAGAGTTTTAGAGAGTATTACTCTCAGAGAGCGTTATTGTATGACTCATCGTTTTGTGCAAAGAAGGGTAATATATGGTAACCGTGTGTATGAGGAGGAGGAATGGGACCGACACCAAAGGGTATTATTATTTGATGCTGTTTACTCGTCTGGCTAAGCTTAAGGTCGTTTTTTTTATTGAATATGTATTTGGTGAACGGTGAAAGAAATTTGTAGTTGTTTTACAACGTACAACAAATTCAAAATAAAAGAAGAAGATTATTAATTAAATATAAATTAAATATATCAAATCATTTTATTAACAAAACGTTCTGTGATACTGACGCCGTTTATTGCCCCACACAAATTATTTTGTCAACATACATATGTACATACTATGTGCGCTTATCATGTTCTTTGAACAAACACACTCACGCACAAACATTTTTTATCATCTGGAATGACTCCAGGTACAGTAGTAAAGAGTGCAATATACTATTCAAAATTTTGCAATTTTCAGAAAACTCAAAAAACTATTCTGCAGCTCGTAAACTACTTTTCAGAAAAAAGTGTGATTTATTTAGAAGAAATTGGTAACAGAATATGACTATAAATTGATATCTTTTGAGCTGATAGATATGTGTATGTTGAACCGCTTTAACAAGTAATCTCGAAAATTAATAATTTCGAGTTGTGTGACTTTAGTAGAATGTATGCGATATATTCTCATGGCTGGAATTCATTTGGGTTGATGTTTCTTCTTGCAGAAGTTGCTGCCTATAAATCAAAAAGTTTGTTGTTATTGTATTTTTTTATTTGACGTAGAGAGTGGCGATGTACATGAGGCTACTTGTTGCTGTGAACCGTTATAATTTCATGATTGAATGAAAAAGAGTTTTGTTTGCACACAATCATATATATGTTTGCACACAATCATATATATGTTTGTACACAATCATATATATGTTTGTACACCATCATATATATGTTTGTACACAATCATATATATGTTAGCACACAATCATATATATGTTTGCACACAATCATATATATGTTTGTACACAATCATATATATGTTTGCACACAATCATATATATGTTTGCACACAATCATATACATGTTTGCATACAATCATATGTATGTTTGGGAAAATTGCTGCTAGCCCAAACATAATATGTTTGGGAGCTGCTCCAAACATATATATGTTGCCTGCAAAATATGTTTGGGACAATATGTTACAGAGGCCGTTTTTTTCCTCCGTGTGGGGCTCCAATGAAGTCATGGGCCCCGTGTGCCCTTAAAATACATCATTTAGGGTGATCAATCTAGAGGTATTTTTTGCAAAGTAAAAATATACAAAAATTTAAATCGAATGCGGAATCTTAATTGTAGTTTGAATATACTTTTCTTTAAATGTTGGGCGCAACTACGCCTCAGGGTGTCCATTCTGAGGGTTCAATTTGGATTACTCGTTCGAGCATTTCGACCAATATGGCGTTAATGACTTGCCTAATATTGGCTTCCAAAACATGAATCGTAGCTTGTTTGTCAGCATAGACTATGCACTTTACGAAGCCCCAAAGAAAAAAGTCTAAAGGTGTAATATAACACGATCAAGGCGACCAACTCATTGGTACAAAACGTGAAATTAGCTGCTCTTCGAAATGACCTCCCAATAGATCCATTGTTTATGCATCTGTGTGGCAAGTGTCACCGTCCTGTTAAAACCAAATGTCGTCAAGATAGTTTACGGACTTAAAGTTCAGTTAGGAAAACGTCCGATATCATAGCGCGATAGCGAGCACCGTTTACAGGTACGTTCCGGACATCATCATTTTTGAACCGATTGACCGATGACTCCACTAGTCCATAAACCGCACCAAACCGTGGTTTTAGCGGTGCCAGTCTTTTTATTATGAAATCGTAAACAATACTAAAAAGAAAAATAAGTAAAGTTTAACACAACTAACGCGTATTCTGTGAAAAAAAACCCTATTGAAATGAACGTCTAGATTGGTCACCTGTTACATAATTTTGATTTAAAAGCGTTGTGACTTACAATATATGTAACATACGTTATGAAATGTATTGTAAGTAACATATCTAAAGTACGCACATGCTTACAACAATAATGTCGAATTTCCCAAGTAAGCAGATTTGCTTATTTGACACATTCGTTTTTGCGTTACATTTTCATACGCCAAATTATTTACATTAAAGTAAGATTGATTATGTTTTTATATCCTCCTCTACACTATACTAAATTTGTCATTCTGTCATCAGAAAGCTTCGCAGCAATTGTTGAAAGGAAAAGCTAACTCTTTTAAGACCAGGCTCTCACCAAACGTATGAGAATTATTGTTGTTAATCCCACCTTTTAAGTTTTCTTCACACAATTGCCAACGAAGATACAATTTACTCTTACCACCTCTACAGAGACTCCAAATTTAGAGCCATCAATAGATTTATTTTTTAACGTGTTATTTAAAGAGAGTTTAGTTGGCACTACCAACTTTTTGTAATGCCGTGCATAAGCATATGTTTAGCTCGTTTGTTTAATTTTGCTTTTAAACATTAAACAGGGATTAACTGGCTTGAGACTCATACATCTATATTTAAATAGAAGACACTGTATTTTGTTTTTGTTTAGTTTAATAGCTGTCGTCTGTTCTTTCGCTTTTCATCTTTTTAACTGTTCATTTCGAATGCTGCAAACTTCATTAACTTTGGTTTTTGCAAGTGTTCGGTTTTTAAGTTCCAACTGTTGAGGCAAATCAGACATCTGAAATCGAGACAGCTTTCTAAATACTGTAAAAAGATTCTTAAGTCTATACAATAATTACACAAGCTGTAGCCCAGTGAGTATCGCTCTAGCAATATATGATTTTGTAGAAACAAACGAAGTTATTTTTCTGCATACACAAATTTTTTAAGTTTTATTAATCTTACTGCAGTACGGATACTCTTGGATCTAAAAGGTCCAGTTTACAGCGCATTAAAAGAAATAGTAATTGTGCCGCACATTATTCCCAAGAGACAAATAGTAGCATTGCGTGGAAACGGTGGATCGGTCCCACCTGTTCTATTACACAGCACCATGCAACTTTAACATCATACACATAACGTGCCGGAAAAATCATTGTTATTTGATTCGTTTTTCAGAGAATGCCTTATATGTAAAGGGTGGTCCAACTAAAACGTAAAATGTTAATAAAACAAAAAGGTTTCAGAGAATTATGTTAATATTTTTATTATGATTGATGGATTTGATTTGAACGGCCATTTTCGTAAATGGCTTCAACAATAATTGGTTGAAACATAGAAATGTCAAATTAAGTTAGGCAAAAAACTTGACGTTAAGGTATGACTCACAATTAACTTCGTGCATTGTAGTTGGACCACCCTTTACATATTAAACATGAGTTGTGAACATATTTAAGTTTTAGGTGTGTGAGTGTGGCACGTCCCTTCTTAGTAACCAAAAATCGAAGTAGATAAAAACCTTTCACCTTTTATCCAAAATTAAAGATTTAAAATCCTTTTAAGCTTTACAGAAAAAGTCAACTTAGCAATTTATTTTCATATATTTACTCGTACTAGCTGTAATCCGTTGCTTTTCGCTGCATCACTATCTGATTTTAGAGAAATAAACAAAAGTAACTTGTTTTGTATGTAGCTTTTTATTGTTTATTTGAATCGTACTATAGTACTCTAAGATATATGATAATATGTACGTAATAAATTTCAAGGTTTTCCAAAAGTGGGACGAAATTTGTTTGCATTTATTTTTTAAATGTGATTAGTTTATTAAAAAAGTACAATTTTTAACTACTTTTTCCAATAAATCTAGCCGTATAGAGACAATGGTGACTTCAATATTAGCTCCCAGATTTATGGTGCTATGACATAATAAATAATCCAGAGGCGATAAATCACACGAACGAGAGGACCAGTTAACAGAACCATTTCTGGATATAAAGATGTCACCAAATTGATTTTGCAATAAATCGATTGTTTAGCGAGCCATATGCCAAGTTACGCCGTTATGCAAGTTACGATGTTTAGTAGATTAATCATTCCGAATTTCGAAAAACATAAGCTTAAAAACGTATGCTTAGTTTATAGTCAGATTTAAAGATTTTGTTCAAAGAGAAACCAAAAAGTTATTTAAAAGACAGTCGAAAAGGGGTTTAGTTGCTAAACAAGGTCCAAAAACGAGTAAAACGCACCAAACAGTATTTGTTAATGGATAGGTGGTCTTCGTTAACGGCTTGAGAATTGCCTTCGTTTCAAATAAGGCAATTTTGTTCATTGACGTAGCCATATAACCAGAAATAAACATCATCACTTAAAATGAAGTGCTCTATGAACTTCGCGAACGTTAAACGATTCATGTTGATTTGCCAAACCTTACTGAAAGCAAGCGTCAACACTGTTTGCATTATTGCTTTTCCTTGCATTTTTAAGAACTTTTAAAAATTTAATATGTTTAAAAATTGAAAATTAAATTTACTTTTTAATTACAAAAAATTGCGATTTAAACTTGAGTCGAATTTCGCGGTAAGCAAATGAGTCTTGTTGATTTCAATATACTTTCACGAATAAATTAACTGTTCACATATGGAGTTTTCTCAATTCTACTTTATTTTAAAAATTCAATCTGTGATGCTAATAAAGAGCTTGTTTTAATTTGAATTCGTTTTCTTTAATGTAATTTTATTTTTATTCAATAAAGGATTATTGTTAAAAAAAATTCAATTATTTTCTATGCGTTGAGGCAAGATAGGACGATCCAACAATCCGGGCCCATTAAAAGACCGCAGGTTTTCCAGATATTGGCAGCGGTGCCAGCTTGGTGATATGCCTCTTATAGACGCCTCTGCTGGTTTTTACCTATGCTACCTCTTCTTGCACTCTGTTCTGCTAACGATCCTGCCTGTCAGCCGCTCCTGAGGAGGTAGATTGCCCTTGTGGACTAGACACAGTTAGTCCATTTGTAGATTGGGCTGAGGTTGGTGCCACTTGTCCTGCAACTCGAGGATGTAGTCCCTGGACCAGACCCGCCAAAACCTCTGCTTCAGAGCGCAGATCATCCTCTGCTTGAGCGCGCAGATCATTAGAAGACAAATCAGGTACTCGAGGTGAACTTGAAACAAACTAAGACTGCGATATATTTTGGTAGGTCTTCTTAGTAACAGCTTGGAAATTCTCTAAATTAAAATTTCTTATATAGAGCGTAACTCGAGGTTTTTTCTTCGGTTGTAAAAGTGGGATTTTTTATCATACGGTATTGGTACTTTTAGCTTCTATTAAAAAGAATAAAGTTCATTTAGACTCCGTTAAGCTATGAATAAAAGGCGTAAGCCCCTGAAGACTGGACTATAGAGCAATAGATTTCCGTATTTTTCGAATGTCTTCTGAAAGAGTCTAGTATCCATGAGCTTTAAGAAAGCCTAATGCGTTTCCTGAGCCGAGGGACTGAGATATCTTGGAACAGGACGCTTCCTTATGGATGGAAAAAACGCTGTATATAGGAAGCCACACATAGCAACGAATGTCTCTCTATAAGCTGCACGAAATATTTGGGAAAATTTCCGCAAAGGATATTTTTCTCAGTGGCAATTAAATCTTTGGATTTTCTCCTTTATAACGCTTTCTGCTCGCCAGATAACTCAAATTGGTAGTTAACAGACCATTGTGAAGTCATGGAAAAAAAACGTAGGGCCCTCAAACAAATCGAATTTTTGCCTTCGTGAACAATACATCCTCTTGAGACAATGTAAGCAGGATTTTGTTTTGAAGCCATATCATGCAACGTAGCTCGGTCTGACCACTTTCTTCTCAGCCATGCTTCCTCCAGTATCTAATCCGAAGAATCTTCGCATCATCCTATACTTTGTCTCTCTCCCGTAGTCGTTGTCTTCCTTGTCTGCGCTTTCCATGGTAATAATTGTCTAACGCCTTTTTGGCTGGAGCGTTGGATTCCATTCGTCCTACGTGTCACAGATGGCGAAATCGTTACATTTTGATGCGCTTAACTTCATACATGTCGGGGATTCGTAAAATCTACTGCCCGGCAGTAGATTTTACGAAAGATTTTACTCCTAAAGACCGCAAATACTTTCATCCGCTTTTGAAAGCATACATGTTTCGGCGTAAGTGTAAAATAACATATATTTGTTGTATTTCTGTGTTGATATCGTTCTTTTAGTTTATGGCGCATCCGCATTATACAAATCCCTCTACTTATGGGTGGTCCAACAAAGACGTTGGATGTGTGAAATATCGGCAAAATACTCGCCACAACTTTGGTGACATACCTCTAGCAGATAGTTCATATTTCCAATGACTCTGAGACATAATGGAGGTTAAAAGTCGTTAATGTGCCGAATTATATCATTCTTAAGCTCTTCAGTTGTTCTTGAATTTCAATATCCCAAAAGAAAGAAGTCCAACGATGTCAAATCACATGATCGTGCGACCAGTTATCATTGCCACGATGTGAGATAACACGGCAATGGAATTTCTCGCGCAAAAGAGCCCTTGTTCCGTTGGAAGTGTAAAAGGTGGCACCATCATGTAACAAGATATCGTCCAGGACCATATCTTTAATTTCTGGCCACAAGATGTCCGTTATCATCTCGCGATAGCAAACACCATGGACGGTAACTGTTTGGTCGACCGCATTTTGGAAGACGTCCGGCCCTCAATGGTCTCAATGCTTGAATTTGTTAAAGGTGTGACTCAGAATTAACATCATACGTTACGGTTGGACTACTCTCTACTTCGAAGTTGTAACTTCCGGCCGAAATGACGTATCCTCTCGACGTATCCTTTACCCGATTACTACACATCTCTACACAAAGCTATGCCAGTAGTCGAGTCTTTCGTCTGATGTTTTATTGTTGACAACATTTTCTGGTGTCGTTTCTGTTGCCGTACAACTTAATCTCCTCACATTAGAGTCTTTCAATTTTAGGTTGTTTCCTCAGAATAAACGATTTTCCTCCCTTCTCAACTACCGGTATCGCTTAAAAACTGCTCGCAAAGACATAGACGACAGTATTGCCTTGTGTTCTTTGCTACTGTGGCGGCCCTACACTCATCGTACCATTATTTTTTTGCCGCTTTCGATAAACAATTTTTTCTTCGGCCGCTTTTGCTATGGAGACTCGAATGTGTTGCGCTGATGTCATCGGTAGGTGTAGTTTTTGCAAGGAGCAGTTGAAATCGCTTCGTGGAGTAGGCTTCCGCTGACTTTTGTGATTGCCACATTTCGACGTCTAGCTTTCCCTTGTTGTTGGTACATACAATTTTTCGTTCGGAACGTTTGTAAGTCCAAAAAGCCGGATGCATGCCAACCGTCAATCACATAATGATCGATTGGGTTTGTCGTGTTTCTATCAGGTGACAGCCACGTAGCCTTGTGGATATCCTGATGTTTGAATCTGCTGCTACTTACTACAATGTTTTTTTAGCGACGAAATCGATCAGCCTCATTTCATTGTCTGAGGTGTAACCATGGAGGCTGAACTTGCCGACGGTCTGGACATGGTTGCCTTCCCAACCAACTTTGGCAATACAATCCCCTAGAACGATTTCAATGTCATGGTCAGGGCAGCGGTCGTATGTTTGTTCAAGGCGCTTATAAATAGTATTTTTCGTCTCCTCGTCCTTGTCTTCGTCGGCGCATGTGCACAAATTAGGTTAATATAAACAAATTTAGCTTTAGTGCGGATTGTAATGAGCCGTTCATCATCTGGGGTGAAACCGGGTACAAGACGTTCATCCTAGTCAAGATTTTATATCCAAAATCTCTGTAATAACATTTTTGCCTTGACTCCAAATTTGCGTAAAAGTCCGAGAAGGGTGAACAAGCGGAAAGAAACCGAACATATTTTCCGCTTTATGAAAACTATTTTCTAAAGGAAACTTGAAAGTATCATTATTTGAGCATAATGTACTCCTAATGCTCGTGCGGAGTCAGATTCCGAACAATTTCAGTCACTTGATTTGTCAGAACTATCAGCGCCGGTAAGCAAGTAATCTCATCTCACCAGTCTCTGCGAATAACTTCTAAACCAATTGGCATAGTCGCTTTTGAAAGTTCGCAGAGCTGACTACGACTTGGAACAGCCAAAAATGGTGCCGACGAAGTCCTATAAGCCATCGTATTTAAACGAAAAATGACTTGGATCAGCTGGAGATCATCTCCAAAGTATAAGGTGATACTTTTTATCACTTTCGTTTCTAAAAACTTGACGATACATTTTCTCAATGTTAGCAGCGAAATCGAACTTGTGGAATCAAAACTGAATCAGTTAGGAATACAACTCGTCTTCAATAGTGGGAGATCTTTATGAGAAACTTGAGTAAAAGCTAAACTCGATCGAAAACAACTCGAAGCGCTGAAATTGTACTTTGAGGATGCAATACACATAATAATAATGATTTTTAAGAATCTGACTTGCAGTAATTGACATGTGGCATAAGTCAAGATAATCTTCCATAAAAGCATGATACATCCCTCTTGACACATCATCCCCACACCTTTTTTTGAACTGGCAAGTGCTTTCGGATAGTTTTCCTCAGAAATTTAAAAAGCTATGACAGTATCCAAAGGTTCATCGGATAAGCTTGATATCATATGATTAAATTATTTAATATCTGGCAAGGTCGGATCAGTATGGACTATATTCTTAAACAAGTATCATAAAATGCTTATAATCAAATATATGCTGAATTTAGGGAGCATTATGTTTGGAAGTCCAGAATGATGCGGCTGAATGAAAGACATCTCAGGAGCACTTCACCATCTACTCTAGGCTATAATTTCCATAATTAGAGATTAAGCCGTTACAAAAAATTCTTCGAACTCAAGTTTCAATACATCTAATTCAGACTGAATATCTATATATTTGGTGAAAATGTCACCAAATATATCTATCATATTAAAAGATAAGTTTTGTTCTAGTATGATTTCTACAACCAAAGTATGATTCCACTCAACCATACTATAATTATTCATAACGGTTGGGTTATGTTGTTATTCAAGAATAGGGTTTTTAGTTAACAAGTTATTTAAAGTTAAAATACAATTAGTTGATAGCCATATTTGAGATCATCTTTCTATTGAACATTTTATTCAAGAAATCAAAAATCAATTCAAAAAGCAGTCGAAAAGACTTTTTTTTGCAAGCAGGGGTCACTGCAGGGAGTGAATGCTACTTCAACATCCGAAGACCCCAACAACAAACGTGATTAAACCATGATCATTGCTTGTCTACTTAAGTGCAGGCAGATTTTAAATAAACGAAAAACAGTGAGCAGTAGAGTATTCCAGGCAACAAAGTCAACACAATAAAAATCTGTCGAACAGCCTTCTGATTGTTGTTGTTTTTTTATAATAGACAGCAACCAACGTGCATACACACATACATGTATGCACGTTGGGCTATCCCTCCCAACATTTGGAAGTTTGTTTAAAAGTCCATCGTCAAATGCACTACGCTTTAGTCACTTCCAGACGATAATTGGAAGATAGTTTGAATTTTACAGGAACAATTTACTTTACAGCAGTCTTTAAATCATCCAGAAGGCAATTGGTTGATGTGCTGTTGTGGATATATTAAACAACATTATGCACTTCTACCAAAGTCGCAGTGGTCGCGAAATAAAATTAAGAAGTGACTCTTTGTAGTTACACAGAAGTGACTTCTGGAAGTTAACTCCAGGGGGGACAACTTCTCTATACGGAAGACACTTTTGCGATGAGAAAATGGTATCGCAGACGATGAGTTTTAACTTTCTAGGGTCGCTGCCGCGATAGAAAATGTTGGCGGGATTAAACCGGTTATGCTTAGTTTACAACAGTGCTGTTTAAAAGTAAAAATGTAATTGTGTTGATGAGAAAATGGGAATCGCACTGTAAGAAATGTTAAATGAGTTAATAATGGTATTAGTTTCTGTATGCATTTATTTTTTATTAAAAATATGAAATTGTTAATGATTTGTGTAAAAAGGGAGGTACCATCGGAAAAAACAAAAGGTTTTCTATTTTTTTTAAATCAATATGAATGATGTCATTGTATTTACATATTTATAAAATATCTTTAATCTGCTGCATTTATTTTATAAACCTTGATCAAAAAAAAAAAAATTAAAAAAAAAAATCAAAGATCTTGTATTATAAATTTGTCAATATTTATGCTTGCGTGACAATTGCGTATTAGTAAAATATTTTTTAAATTTACAGAACTTAATGCGTTACACTGTTTAGAACAAATAAATTTTAAATCAGAAAAAAAAATCACAAAAGTAGGTTGTTGGGAAAAACGATAACACTTTTTGTGAAATTGTTTTTAATTCAGGATATATGGCGTGATCTAAATGTTTCCATAAATCTATAATTTCCGTTCTGCTTAGTGCTTCCATTTCACTTCAAATAATTATTAGTTCTACTTGAACTTGATACTTAGAGTTACTAACTTGGCACGAAAACGGATACTCGAAGAGCTCCAGTAATGGCTTTGTATTTTGAAGATCTTTAAACCTATCCTCAAATTTATAAAAAAAGGGTTTCAAATATAAGTAAATGTTCATGGTTTTTAAAGTTATTTTTATTGCCACATAGTTGCAAGGTTTAAGGAAAATTGGAAAAATTGTTGGACTGTATTTTGAGTAGTAGCAAATACAATTTTGTTCTAAAATTGAAAACAGATTTATACAATTCATATATTTTTTTCCCTTTCCTTGAAGTTCTATATTAAATTCATTAAGAAATGAAGTTGTGTCTGCTAAAATGCAAGATCTAAATAAATTCATCGTCTTTGAAGAATTAAGCCAAAAAGCCTATTAAGGCAATAACCACGTCTTAACCACCGGACTTCGGTAAATATTTTTAAATCATTGTGGAAAGCTTTCTTATTTTTTAAACAAAATTTAAACTTCCTATGGGTAAGTGAGTGATGCCAACCACGTATCTTGTTATTTATTTGCTCCGTAGTTTTCATGGCAGAGCACTCAGATAGAAATTTGGACGCGAGAGCGGGTTGATGGATAATGCAATGAAAATTTTGAACTGCAAAGCTATGTCTTTATATTTGTCCAACTAATCCTTCGTTTTTCCCCGTCATGACTTTTGCCCCGTCCGTACAGACACCAGTTAGTATTGTAGGATCTACAATAGATAATAATTTATCGCTGACAACTTCGAATAGCACTTTTCTTGTCACATTTGCGTGAAATGTTTCAAGTGAAAACATTGTTTCAATAACGTTTACATCAACGCAACAAATGCAAATAACTAATTGCCATAGATCATTAATGTCTGTGCTTTCGTCCAAGCAAAAAGAATAAATAAAACAATTTTCAAGAGTTTGTTTAATGACAGATTCGACATAATATCCCATTTGCATAGTACGTCTGACTAAGGTGAAACTGGACATGGGAAGGGATTTTATGAAAGTTAAATTGCAATAAAGCTTTTTCGAAAATTTGTTTTGCTAATTTTCCATCACTAAACGGCCTGCCTTGTTTAACTATATCTAAGCTTATTACGCTTGTTATATCCTTTTTTAATTTTCTATTTGGTTTGTTCCGTTTATTTTTTTCCACATTTATCAACCATTCTATTAATTTTTTCTTAAAAATTTGTTTCTTTGAATTAAACAAATTTATTTTTTCATCTTCATGTAATTTGTTGATATCGTTATAAGGGAATTAAAATGTCTGTTACAAACATATAAATAATCCTTAAATGTTTTATAACAAATAAGGCATTGTGGATTACCAAACACATTTATTATCATAAAATATTTGTCGTACATTGTGATTTTTTTCAGTGCATTCAAAAAAAATCAACATACACCCACTACACATGTGCATTCGTCGCTATTTCAGTGACGACTAAAAGCAAGAGCGTATGATTACATGTGAATTGAGCATAAACAATAGTTCTATTAAATGAACAGCACTGGTTTACAATCACAACCATACGGTATGAATGCCGTAATCATATTATTGTTAACATAAATATTAAATAACAATGCTTTTGTTGCACCAACTAAATTTATATAGCTGCTACAACAATATTTTCCTTTCTTAAATTGCAGCAATCATACTGTTGTCAGAACTAAATTCAAAAAACAATACTATGGTTTCGACGATCATGCTTTTATTGTTGAGAGCATGTTGTTGTTGCCGTATTTATGTCTGTTCTCTGAGTGTAGTCTTAAAAAACTCTAGATTGCTAGATATTGTACGTACTACTGTAGGCCTTTGAGCGATCCCATAACGGAGAATTTGAAACCATATTTGGTCTTAACCTTGTAAAATTGAGGTTGAGGCCTCTATGGCCAGACATTTCCGTTTTTTGTTATGACTGCAATAAGGATCACTTGTGAGAGAATTTAAACCACGTTTGGTTTAAACCTCGTGAAGTAGAAATGATGATTCGTCACCGTCTTTTGCGCTCGCGTGTTCACGTATGCCTTGCGAAAACCGCAGGTATTTATCAGAATACCTGACATTGATTTCTCCAAAGTCATGACGTGATTGGATTGGATATATTGACGTGTCGTTCGAGCTTCAGGTTGTGCATCATCTTGATATCTTGAATTACATCCCTGAGGAGGGGCATTTTCAAATCCCGGTGGATGTTTTCATTCCTCATATACCAAGGGGAGCCGGTGATCAAGCGCAAAAGTTTTTAATTGGACTCTCTGTACCTGGTCAAGGTTGCTAGAACTTTTTCCCTCATAGCTCGGCATCGTATAGCCAGATAGGTTTGATTACACTATTGTATAGGAAAACCTTGTATTCAAGACTCAGTTTTGAGTTTTGCGTTGAGGAGCCAGTCAAGTTGGCACACCTTGAGTTTCAGCTGAGTCTTCTTGGCTTCTGTATGACTTCTTCATGTTAGTCGTGGATCCAGGTGGATATTGTTTAATTTCAATGTCGGACATGTGAAAGTTACCTCTGTGCATTTCGTCTCGTTGACCTTTATCCTCCTGTCAGATAGCCTTGATTCTACTCGTATTAGACGAACACCTATATTCTTGGATGCCGGTAATTTTTTACTGATCAAACCAAAGTTGCATACTTTGTCAAATGTTTTGAGCAACATCTAGAAACACGGCGTACAGCGGTCCATGATCGATTTACAACGGCCAAAATTCTATAACTATTGATCTAGTAAATATTTTTGAGATCTGTAAAAAGGGCAAATGTAGCCAAGGAGTCCAGGATTATTTGAGCTTTTCAATTTAAAATCGCACTTTAGAAATTATCCTGAAGTTGACTACTTTTCGTATTTTTCAATTTTAGTATTTTTTTCGTTTTTAGTTTTTTTACATATTGGCAAGTAATTGTTCATAAAATGCTCATTTTTTTCCTTATTGCCGATTTCCACTTTTTTCAGGGTTTGAAAATTGAAAAAGCGAGATTTAATTTTTCGACTTTGTCGAGCTGTTTTTTAATATCGAGCGTGGTATCTTATATTTAATATGGCTGCAAAATTTTGTTTGTACCAAATATACATTGGTTGTAGTAACTATTTTAAAAAGAGGAAGAAATTGATTTTTTATTTTGTAAAAAAATATTAATTTGGACCATCATAACTTTTTTTCTTTTAAAGTCTTTAAAGAATACAATTACATTTTGGAAAGCTGAAAAGGTTTTCCATTTATTGGGGGTAACTTTTGCCCGCCCGAAATTGTCCTATTGGAATTTAGCGTACAATTAGTGTACCAAAAATGTGCCAATTTTTTTAGTACCAAAACGCGAATTACTCACTTATTGTTTAGTAGCTTACGCATATGCAGCTAGGTGAGAAAATTTTCGATCTCTTATACGTAATTGTATTCCAATCGGACTTCATTTGCCACAAATAACCGCAGGATGGCAGCCCACAGGTAGTTCTGAAGGTCATTCACAATGACACTATATTGATGTTCTTACGACTAAATATTAATTAAATCCACATTAATTACTTTGGACCAACATTACTTTTTTTGTTAAATACTTTAAAAATGCAGTACCCTTTTGGAAAGCTGAAAAGGCTCTCCATTTTTTGGGGGTAGCTTTTGCCCGCCCGAAATTGCCCCTTTGGAAGATAGCGTACAATTAGTGAAAGAAGTAAAATTTTTTAGTACCAAAACACGAATTACTCACTTTTTGTTTAAAAGCTTTTATAAACTACGTACGCAGCTAGAAATGTAGCAAATCGAATAACCGCAGGATGACAGCCCACAAGTAGTACTGAAGTTCACTTACGACTAAATTTTAATAAACTTCACAAATTCTTGACCCCTTGACTACAATTGCCACTTTTAAAGAACAAAAAAAATATTTACTAGATCAAAAGTAATACAATTTTGGCCGATTGAAAACGATCCTATGCTGCGCAGCAACATTCGCGCGGCTCAAAAGACTTTTCTACTGCTTTGTTTAGACGGTTTACTTGTTCAATGTTAACAACAATGTGTACTGTGACCTTCCCGGAATTCAAACTGATGGTCTGTCATTATATTGTTTGATACACGGAACGGTTTAATTTTTGATAGGTGAACTTTTTCAAAGATTTTTGGATAAGCAGGGAAGTTAACTGATCGGTCTATATGAGGAAGAAATTGATTTTTTATTTTCAGGCTTTAAGATCATTTGAATCAAAGACATTTTTCACGCTTTAGGAAAGTAGCTATGTCTCAAAATTAAATTAAATGCTTTGGACAGGAACTTCACGGAAATAAAAGATGTTCCATTATAATTTTAGGCGTTGCTTTAACCGGATTTGCGGTACCCCTGACTTCATAAAGCAGTTGGAGGATAGAATCCAATATTAACTTGAATTTGGTCGAAATACCTGGTCCAGATGGTTTGCGTAAACATTGGCTTTCTCTTTTTCTGGTATAGTACACTCGTCATTTGCGTTGCGTAAAGAAAATTAAGCATAGGCATATTTGCATTTCTTAGAGTTTTCCTTAATGAATATTTGGTTGAAGCTGTTGGAGTGTGACATGCAATAAAGTTTGCATGCTGTCAACTGTTTTAATTTTTAAGAGCACTATGCCACACCTAAGTCGGGGTAGCCATTTATTTCACTGGCGATTTGTTTTTCTGCCATTCGCGACGAAGCCTCCGTTCCTCGTTTACAAAGAGCTCTATTTCTCTGTTAATGTAAGTATTCATTTTTTTGATTCTGCATAATAATTTTTGAATCTTTCCGGCTTCGCGCAGATTAGCACATCCCCATAATTGGATACCATACGTCCATATTGGCTTTATAATTAGGTTAGATAGCAAGAGTTTATTGTTAACTGAAACTTGAGAGATGGTTGCAAAAATATAGATAGATTTGGTTTTGTTTAACTTCATTCTCCACTTTTTGATCCAGTCTATGATATCTATGAGGGCATTTTGAACTTTGGCTGTAGCTTCTGCTTCAGTTTTGGCCGTTGCCAGAATGGCTGTGTCATCCGCGAACGTTGCTATGGTGGATTCTGGAGTATTGGAGTGGATTCTGGAGTACTTGAGTCCAAGAACGCTTTCTTGTGGTACACCAGCTTTTATCTCTTTTAATGTAGAATACTCACAACCAAATTAAACTCTAAAATGACGTTGTTTCAAGTAAGAAGTCATTTGATTTGTGGCCGAAGTAATCGTTGCCAAATACTGCAGAAGAAAAACCTTGGCGGGTTTAGAAACAGCTGTACAGTCTGCCTGGCAACCGTAGTAAATACATTTCACCAATTTCTTCTTTTTACGTTGATTCTGAAAAAGAAACAACATAAAGGTCTCGAACCAGAATAAAAAACTGCTCTAGTCATAATAATGATAAAAGACCGAATAAATATCAATAAAAGAAAAAAATATTTAATGATGTATATTGTATCCAAAAAGAATCTACTTATTCGAAATGTCCGCCTTTTGCCTAACACACGCCTTAAGTCGCACTGGCCAATCGTCAATAGCTGCACGAACCCCGTCCATTAAAAAATTGGCCACAGCTCGAACCAAAGCAGTCTTAAGAGATCCAATGTTGGGGTATCTCTTGTGACAAACCTTGTCCTCTAAAACCGTCCACAATTTGTAATCCAATGGGTTCAAAACTGGACTGCCTGAGAGCCATTCTTCAGAGGAAATGAACGCTGGCAAATGGTTTCAAAGCTAGACCTGGGACGTTTTAGCCTTATGGGCAGGCGCAGAATCCTGCTGGAAAGTCCGTGGCTGGTTTTGGAACAGGGAATTGTTAAGAGGCTTTACAACAGCTTCCAAAACGGTCAACTTTGGCCGATGTTTTGGCTCCTTGTTCGCAGAAATGCAGTTCAGTGACCCAATCGTAAGAGACACCCCACCAAACCATGACTGAAGCTGGGTGATGACCCTTTTCTACCCTTGGGTTCAGATGCTCCCTTTGATGACCGCGCATACACTCTATCATTGTGCTAGTTAAATTTTTCTTGAACGGTAAAAATTTTTTCATCGTTGAACAAAATTTTTCTGTGCAAGTTATCAGCGTGCTTCACCCAAAGACGTTTGCATGTTACAATCCTATTTCCTATCCTATCTGTTTTCGGAACGGATTTCTGTGAAGTCTTGATTTAACGGCTTTGATGACATGCGTGGGCGTCCCGACCGGTGGCGGTCTTTTACATCTCCAGTCTCCTCAAACAGTTTTATGCATCGGTAGACGAACATGCGGCTAATCCCTAACGGCCGGAGCGTTTTGAAAATATCGCTTTTTTCATTTCACACTTGAGGTTAGCTTTCAAAACACATATGACATTAACGGGTTATGTTCAGTTCTACTATTGTAATGGGTGTGTTCAATGTTGTAACAGTGTTTACAATAATGACAATAATCTCCGCAACTTTCCATTACAGTGGAACATGCCTTAATCGGAAACATGCGTTGATTATATAATAACTTTCTTATTACTTTATCTGGTAGCTTCTTGATTATATTTGCAGTAATTAAGTCATATCCTGCGGCTTTATTATTACTTAGATCTCTTTTGATTACATTCTTTAGATCTCTTATCGTGGCCGTCTTTATAGGCTCTCTATCGATTCGGGAAACTATTTCAATATTTTCATCAGAAGATTGTCTCGGCAAAGGGAAAAATATATGCAAACAATTCAACTTTTTCTTTTACAGTACGAATCCTGGATCAAGTTTCGTGTTTTATTTGCGTTATTTGATGAGAAGGTTTGTTGAAATTTTTTGTTGCTTTCCACAGGATATAATTAGTTTACTTACTCGCCGTTAATTTGCTTAAATATGTCTCCATATTCTGGTTCTCTGTTTCCTTTATTACTTTTTAAGCTCCGCAACTAGTTGATTTAATGTTACTCGTTATTTTTTTTTCTGGTGTTCTATAATTCTGTCACGTTTTTCTTGCTTTACGTTTTTTAATACTAGCTCTCCTATAATTATTGCATAATTGATGCCTTTGTATTTATAAATATTACTAACTGGAGTACTTTCCCAGGCTGCAGTTTGGACAGCATTTATTAGTTTTTTAACTTCATCATCCATTTGTATTTTAGTTTTAAGTTTAGGCTGTAGAAATTTTTTTTACTAGATTTCAATTAGTTTCATTGGTAGTATTATTAGTTTTATTTTATTTTTAAATTATTTAATGTGTTATTTTTGATTTAATTGTATTTTTGTCATCTTTTTGTTAAACAAAGAAACAACCACTTTATTGTGTTCGTTTGAGTTCAATTATGTTTTATTTATTTCACTTGATTTATAGTTTAGTTTTTATTAAGAATATATTTTTATTTTCCAATTTACACTGTTCTTTAAGTAACTTTGTTCTTTAAGTAACCAAAAATTGTTTAAGTAACCAATTTTGTTCTTTAAGTAACTAAAAATTCCAGAAGCGTCTGACTCATAGTGGGCGGCTTCCTGGTCAGCGTCTGTTCCCAGGCTAGGGACGGCTGCGCGACATCGTGGCGGAAGGTTTTAAACCCTAGGGGCTGAACCTTGTCAGAAAATCCATCATGAAAAAGTACGAAGAAAGAATTAAACTTACGGTGCAGGGAGTTAATAACCCTGTTCCGGCGGCAGATGGGGTGAGAAAGCAGGCTCACGGTCGTCAATATTTAACGACTGCAATGACAAAACCGTTGTTGATACAGGCAACAACAACCATTTTAAAAGTGCCAAGGCACTAGAGGAAACATCGCTGACAAGTCCTTTTAGGAAAAAGGCGATGCTAAGGAGAACCCCTCCAAATTCGTCATCCGACTCTATCGGAAAGCTTTCACTGGGGAGAGAAACATCCACTGCTCAAGCAAGCAGCCCGGCTATAACAGGGAGAACAAAGGTGATAACGGCTGCTCCTCCAATCTCATTGCGATTAAAGCAACAGCTAGTTCCCAGCAGCAAAATGAGCAGGAGACTGAAGTCCGTCCCAAAGAAGACACTCTCACTAGATTGGGCGAAATGACAGTAGGTTTCATGGACTACGTGAAAGTCATACAAAGTTCACCATGCCATTAAGCAGCATGTGACGCCAATAAGGGCCACATACTTTAGAGTTCTCGGGAAAAAGAGAGACGCAGAACAGAGTGAAACCCACAAGGGCATAGACGACTCAACGCAGACATCGCCAAATATGGCCAAATAGAAGAGAGCCAAAGCGGCAAGGAGATCAAATCGTTAAAGGGTTTAAGGCAGCTGCGCGAAACGGCCCAAACAACGATCGGCAAAGCAGCCGCCAAAGATGAGAAAACCGAAACCAGTACAAGTCAACGACGACACAAAATCGGCAGGAGAAATGAATTCGGAGAACCAATAGAAGACCATGAAAAGGAGTGGAAAAAAGAGACATTGGAAAACTAAATTAGATACTCCAGTCATCTCTGCCAAGGAAGAAGTCACATACGCAGATATCCTATTTCAGTAAAGAAAAATATATTTAAATTGTTTGTACATCATGTTAATGTCTTGCGTTTAATGATGGATATCATCGATTGGAATTTTACACCGGGGATCAGGGTCTGCTAAGGATTTGGGCATAAAGTCGGTAGTAGAGTTTTCTATTAGAGGTCTTTTATATGGTTTTCGGGGGAGGTAATTGGTGAGTATTGCTTGTATCTCATTGATGAACTTGAAACGGGTCAAGCGTCTAATTATTCGAAACTTTGCGAATCTCTTTTCTGGAAGCATAAAGGTATCGAGCTGTAATCTAGAAGACTGGTAGAAATCCTTGAGAAGGTTGACGAAAAGTTTAAGTGAATACGACATACGTGATATGAGTTCGTTCTCGAGTAATATAATTTGAACTGGGCTATCACGATGAAGACCTTGGCCCAATCGAATGAGATGTGGACTTCGGTTGTAGTCTGAACTCAGAAGCACTTCGGGCGATGGACGTTAGGGATGCCCGTGAGGTCGTTGGTCTCTCTTCGTCGAAGACACCTGCCCGTAGTACTTGAGGTTTTTTCTCCGGTGGTGATGGTCTGTCTTGAGGTCTTGATTGCTGCTCTTGAGGTGATTGCTGTTTCTGAGGTCTTGATTGATTTTTTGAAGATAGCGGTGTTTTCCGAAGGTCCTTGAAGAGCTTGTTGCAGGGGTGGAGGTCTTATGCCGAGTTGGTGCAGTTGTGGGTGTTATGAAGTCCGCAGTGTACAAGGGTGTTATGAAGTACGCCGCACATTTGGCATCATAGCTTGGAGGGGCAATTGAATTGAGTGTGTGAACGAGCCAGGCAATTTGCGTAATAGCCATAATCTGACACCACTTCGTACCTTTTTTCGGGGATGTAGTCGTTGGAAAGAGAGCATGTTTTGAGAGGATGATCCTTTCGGAAAAGGGCGCTAGAGTATGCCCAGAAGCTTGAACGCTTGGCATTGTACACGTACCTTTCATTAATTAGACAGGTCCGACCGGTGAAATTGCGAATGTTAAAAGGTCCTTCAACTCCGGTGTTTAGAAATGGTCTAGAGAATATTGTTTTCTCTGGAGGTAGCGAAGTCATGATTTGGTTTTGAGTATGTTTGTTGTAAAGTATACATATCTTACAGTGTTTTATCACCAATTTGACAATGGCTTTAACTGGGAATATCTAAAATTCCATCCGTAAGACTCAAACCAATAACTGGGTTTCCCATGCAAGGTCATTTTGTGCGTTTGTTCTACGAGGAGCCGTAAAAGTAGTGAATTGATCGGGTTGTTCGTACAATGCAAATTCGATCACTGGGACTTTTATCCAAAAAGGTTGGATAAAGACGCAGTAAGTGGGACACTCGGCAAGATGGGCAGGTAACTTCCGTGGGGGTCTGAGGTCTATTACTACCAGTGTATCTGTGTTTGCAGTAAATCGCTTCTTGTAGCTGACCTAAATTCGTTTGGAAAGTCCCACTTGCTTTTCTCTGGGGGTTTGTTTGTGTTGATGTGTTGCGAGGTCGATGAGTGAATGTTTCCCACCGATTCCAAAGTTTTGAATCGCTGTGCTAAAAACCTGTGGAAGTCATCCCACGAGGGAATTTTTGAACTATCCGGTAGCGTATTTTCAAAGTCCTCAAGGTAAGGTCGTGGTTCACAGAGCACAGAAATATCAAAATTGGATCTCAAGTCTCAGTTTCGATGTCTAGAGTTTTGAGGGTCTGGACGCAACCATTTACGGTTCTTTGAAGTGATTTGAGTGAATTTCTTTAGTCAACTGATACTGACCCACAGTAAAGAGGAATTGAATTTCCTCATTTACCTGAATGCACTTATTCTCATATCGGTCTTCTAGGTTCCTCCAGGATAATCCCTCATGAGTAAGCGGTATGTGAGAAATTATTTCTTTAGCATCACCTGAACTCTTTTGGTTCTTCACAAGTATGGCGGAAATAAGGTCTCTAAATATCGGCCATGTCTGTTAGATTTCTTAAAAATGTCGGTATCACAAGCCGGAAGTTTAATAAAATATGAAGAACTACTTTCCTCATGAACTCGTGGAGTCGCAGAGGAAGGTTTCTCAATCAAAATCCGCGTGGGTGAAAGAGTCTCGATCTCCGCATTATGCATTCCTATATTTGGCCCGTAACTTACTATGATCAATGGCCTTATCCAATTCTGTTGGCCTAAAGTTTCGACATTCCTCGTATGCGCGTTTGACCTGAGTCCAAAGGTTATCTAGGCGAACTCGTAGTAATTCCAGAGCATGAATGTTGACCTTTGCCTAACTACCCGCCTGGATCTCCTCAAAATCTATTAAGTCATTGAAAGAGTTTGTAAATTTGTCAAGTATCTACATCATGAATTAAGATATGCAAAAAATCGAATTGAAAGTTTGGACAAATGGAAAACAATTGTCCCAAAGTCCGTTAACAACTTTTTTTAAAACGTCGTTCACCGATAGCATAAAATTCAGGAAAATAATATTTTCAACGGAAAAAATATCACAAAAGTCAGTTTAAATCGGTCCCTGGATTTTGAATTATTCCGATAGATCTGGCAACTCGATTTGTTATGTAGTAAGGCAACAAGTTGCTACAAGACAAACACCGCTTCTAATTTTAAGTCTGACTTGAGTTCTAGCACCCACTATTTCCCATTGCTGTTTATAAACGTTTGTATGAGTGCACGTACTTACTGTGATCTTCTTCTTATGTACTTGCAGGAATATGATGAAGAGGTCGGTTGAACGCCAAAGGTCTGTTGGCTTCGGCACTGGTATGAGGAAGACAAATAATATTTTGCGCTGAAGTCTGTTAAACAGTTTTTTTTTACCGAAATTCACTCATTCACTTTGTTATTTAAATATTTTCAAACACTTGCTTCTGTATTTGTTTGTATTTTTAAAAAAATTTTGATTTATCTTTTTTTAGTTTTAGGTTCAGAAAATTTTGACTTTATTATCTTTTTCACTCCACTATTGATATATTTGTATATTGTTCGGTTCTTGCTGTGATCTCAATGTGTAAACATCAATCATATGAACTGTGTCTACTCAAGTGAATTCGCCGTCGGTTTGGTTATTTTTACAAATACAACAACTATTTAAAATAAAGCGTTCCTATTCTAACAATTATATGGACTGCAACAAAGAGAACATGACGTAAAATCCAAGAAATCAAACGAAGCAGCAAGCCCAACAACAATACAGACGTAGTACCGCACACACTAACATTTACTATCAGCCGCTGCAAACATTAGATACTGAAAAAGAAAGTGAAACAGAAGAAATTAGTGTAAAAACAAAATTGAAATTCCTCCAATAACAATACTAAACTGTAAAATTTAAAATATATGTAAAAGAATTATGTGAAACCAACAATCTTGCAAATTATGCATTTCGCAAAATTTCAATTGGATTGAAACTATTTTGTTATAAAGAGGATTATAAAATAATATGCCTCGTCTTGTTTAAAGCCTTACTTAACAAGACCCTAAAATGTTAAAGCGGAAGCTCGTCGATATAGGTCTAGACTGTTTGGATGTCAAATTGGTTGAAAAAGTGTTACAGAGCCATACCACGCAAATACTTTATGTTGTGTACTTTAAGCGACAAACTATTACCGTCAAAAAGATTTTTCAAACATAGGGTATATACGAGTTCGTTGGGACAAATAAAGTAACACAATGCTACAACTGGCAGATGGTTGGCCATGGAACTTCCCGCCATAAAGTGAAAACGTTCTGTGCCAAATGTGCTGGAAAACATAAGACGTCTAAATGTAAGGAAGACAATATTAATTGCGCCAATCGCAATGGGCCACATAAATCATTTTCCCTGATTGTCCAAGTCGGCAAACATCCTTAGAAATTAGAAGTCGGTACCAACCAGTTAAAAAACCAAATAAATCCAGCCAGCGTTTCAATAATAGCAACAATTACAAGAAAACTTTCCAATTCTTCTAGATCAAGAGATAAATTGCCTGACGAGAAATTGGGCTCATAATATTTCGAAATTGGCTCACAATAACCTTTTTTCGTTCAACGTAATTAAGACCATAACAATTGATTTGATAACCGATCTCAGAAAGTGCAAGTCGAAGATGGACCAATTTAAAGTAATTTCAAATAATGCCTTCAAAATTCTGACATAATGAGCGAAGAAATTAAAATAATAACCTGGAATGAAAGGTGCATTCAAAATAACAAGGAAGAACTATTTAATTTTGTATCCACAAACAACTATGATACTCGTATATGCCTTGTAACTGAGAACTGACCAAAATCATCCGTTTATCTTTACCATTAATCATACAAATGCTACTGAAGTGACAGAACCAGTGCTAGAGAAGGTGGAGTAAGAAAAGACAACATACGTAAAGTAAGTTTCGCTTCAGATATGGAAAAACTTACTAGCAGTAATGATAAATAAGTAATTGGGGGTGATTTGAAGTCTCGTCACCTAGTCGGGGGATGCTTACGGTCTAACTGCTGGGGCAGTATTTTACACTAAAAACTAGAGACAAGATATTCTTACATAAAAGTTCCCCCTGATCCTACATAATACCAACAGCATCGAGGAGCCAACCATCTACTCTCAATTACTTCCTACCAAAAATTTTACAAAAGTTGTCAGATGTAGAAGTTTTAAATGATTTAGGATCGGATCACATGCCAGTAAAAAGTGTACTAAGCTGTTCATACGAAAACATAGGAACTATTTATGTACATTCATTCGCCAAGGCAAATGTACGCAAAGCACATCAAATGCCGCTTAAGGAACATGAACCATAGCTTCAGATCCGGAAGTCATTGAAGGAATGATTTCCATATTAGAAAATTCGATTAAAAATGCAATCGAAGTTATCGTACCAAAAACCGAACTTTTATTCAAATCCAAACCACTACCTCAATGCATTAAAAATACAATAACGCTAAGTAATAAACATAGAAGGAATTGAATACGTTATCGAGATATTTACAATTAAATCGAAATGAGAATACTTAATCAAATTATTTCTCAAGAAATAAGTCAGTTTAGAAACGTTTCCTGGAATAATCAGTTATGCACTCTTAGGAAGAGTTCACCTCCTTTTTGGAACATTACAAAAGCACTGAGAAAAAAAGCTCAGACCTACCCTGATAAGTAATGACACCCAGTTTACCTCCACAAAAGATAAGTGTAATTTGCTGGATGAATCTTTTTAAATGAGCAATTTGTGTTCTGCAAATCTTAACGACCAAGGAACAACTGAACAATAAAAGAACACAAGAACTCTATTCCAAAATATAGACGAAAACAAAGAACCCAACTACGTTGTCAACAAACCTTAACTGAAAAGTGGATTTTACTCAGTATGCCACGGTGGACTAATCTTCAAAATGATTAATTATAACTTTTCATACCCTTTAATAAAAAAGCTTCCTTTAAAACTGAGAATTAAGAGTTCATATAAGGTAGAATCCAGCAGCTCTGATAAAATGATTGTTCGTACCACCTCTCCTCAAGGCTCTTGTATATCACCTATCTTATACAATATTTTCACAGCTGATTTTTCTATTTTAGATATATGTACGACTTCCATATTCGCGGACAATACAGCCATTCTAAGCCATGGAGTACCAGCTGAAGATGTAATATCAAATCTGTAAAACTCCCTAGGGACCGTTATAATTTTAGTAATAATTTTCCGAGGAAACGCAAAGAATGCTTTACTCCACAAAGAAATTTAATAATATTAAGGAATTTTGCAAGATCAAACAATTAAGCTTCAGGGACCTCATCTCTTACAGATCGACAAAGTTAATAAAACTGTTCGTATTCTGTATCCTTTCATTAACATAAAATGAAAGTTAAGTTGTGATAACAAACTTATAATAGTTACAGTTATATGCGATTCTATTATGTTTTGTGGGGCACCAGTCTGGGCAAACAGTGCTAAATGTCACGTCAACAAGTTGCAAGTTTCGCAAAACATGATCCTTAAAATAATATACACTTACATTGGTTGTATTCCACTAGAAGATAACACGAGTAAAGCGGTATGGAGATGATCATTCAGAAGTTACAAAAACTAAAATACAATTTCGACCAAGGATGTCAATACTCAGAACACTAACACAGACAAAATATGGTTGGATCCGTAATATAAGTACCTTTTCTACTTTTATTTCTTTGATTACTATCCATTTTTATTTATTTTTTTCTAAAATTCCCGCAAAGAAAAATACTGTGCATATTATAATAAATATAATATTATAATATTATAATAAATATAACTAGTTACTGGGTATAACAGATAAGATCTAAACTCTCTAAATGAGATAGTTGATACATACTATGTACAGAATGTCCGGAAATATTAAAAAATAAAAGCATAAATAGATCCGGTTCAAAGGACTAATGTTTATTGCGTAGGCAATAAATAATTTTATTTTTAAATTATTTAATGTATTTTTTGTGGTTTAATTGCATTTTTGTTGTATCTTTTTGTTTGACACCCGGTAGTTTAACGTTAATAAATAATATATTTTTGTTTTTCAATTTACACTTTTTGTTTGACCGTTTGCATTGACTCTTTTGACTGATTCGTTTTGGCTCTGTTTTAAATATTCTAAGCGGAAAACCAGAATGAATCAGCAGCAATAACAATAACAGCAGTAAGGTCCGTTACTGCTGGAAGCTGATAGACACACACGCACAATGTAGGCAGTCAGTGCGGGGGAGGGTGAAGCTATTGTAGAGAAGTTAGAAATTAAAGAGTTGCAAAATTTTTAGAAATTTACTTACAAAAAGAGCTATTTTGACGATCTCGGTAATCTGTCAATTTATGTCTATGTTGGTTCACACCGTTTCTGCTCCATGTGCATATCTTAAGGGGGCTTATTTTTTGCAAAGTATAACTTGAATTAACTGATTTTGGTTACGCATGAAGTCTTGCATCATTGATTGCATAGTAGACATTAACATGTTCATTCCCTGTGCAATCTATTAAATAATTGAGTCAGCGTTACTTAATTGTTGCACAGGGGCATTAGGTGTATGCGCCCTTAGAACATTCGCGTATGTTTCACCGTTTTTTATACCAATTCCGTTATTTGATTAAACTGGGGTCTGTTGGATGTCTATTATAGCGTTCGGCGCAGAAATAAATTTTCGCTACTGCTCTAGTTTCTGTTTGAGTTCTTTGTAAACCCTACCACCTCTGTAGTATGGAGTATGGGTTGGGTTGGGAACGTTGACCACGGATTGTACATTAAAATTTTCTTTTTCTAACGCTCTTTTTACCGATTCAGATCTTTAGGGGCACAATGTGTAAACCAAGCTACCAACTAGTTGGGCAATAATGTTTACCAAGTCGTTAGTGATACTTTTCTGAAGGTATATTGGAAAGGGCATTGAATTTGTAGCAGCTGTTAAAGTGAAAGGATGAGGCTCAGCAATGCCAATTGGTTATTACTTGTATCAGGCTTTAGTGGTTCTTCACTCTTAGCGGCATTGCAAACGTTTTTGTTTGTGGTGCTTTGCGCGGGGCTGCATTTACGTTTTATTGTTATGTAGCGAGCTATGTCTGCCTGTACTACCTATAGTTGTTTGTATTGTATCAGTTCGTTGTTTTGCTGTGTTTTTTATGTTTAGACATTCTTTATTATAGATGTTGTAATCACCGCCAGAACTGACTCTCAGTTCTTTGTCTTTGTGACGTTACCTCTCTCATTCCATTGCTTACGTCTGCATTTATAGCGAAGTATGCATTCCGCCAGCTTACACTGCAGAAAGAGTGTCTGCGTTGATCTAGCTCTTCAGTGAGAGAATGGCTTATCAAATTGTGTGTTTGTTTAAGTGTGTGTGCCTTTTTAAGTTTTGTTACTTGGTTTATTTCACAAATTCTTTGTTATTTAACTTAAATTGTTTGAATTTCTTACAACTGAGTACTTATAACGTACTTATACTTATAACTTCAAACAATACCAGTAGCCCCTTTCTGTAACTCGTACCGATGACAGTTACCGACTAAAAATACAGATTTGACGTCACTTTTGACGTAATATGATATTTGTTCCGATTCTACTCCAATAGGAATCGCTTAAAAAAGTGTTTCTGTAAGAAAAGTGACTCAAGTCGAAATCGATAATTTTCTTACTGACTTTAATAACATGTCCACTACATCGCGAATTGCCTAATTCAGTCTTTGAATTACTTATGCGAATTACCCTGTTTTTACTACACGTACTTAATTCGATTTGACAGTTGCTTTTGCTTCGGTACTCCAAAGAAAAAAATGTGATACATTACAATTCCCCTTTTTTCTTAAATCCATAGAACTGAATTCATCTTTTTTTAAAAAAAAATTTAGCTATGAGCTCTAAAGTACGAGTAAGTAAAAAATGTATCAATATATCATAAATATATACATTCCTTTTGGTTTTTTGCAATATTTCATTATGATTGTAATTATTTAATTGGAGCTTATTTCTTTTTTCTTTGTTGTTTATATTTACATTTTTGTTTTGACAGCAGCTTCGATATTTTCCAATAAAAATTAGGGAAAGCAACGATTTGTTAGTAATTTAAGAGGTAATTCAAAATAAATTAACATTTTAAAAAAAATACTTCAGTGTGCTCGAGCCCTAAAACGTGCCTCGCGAAATTTGAGAACGGTGGCTTCTAGAGCGGCGGACTAGACCAACTGTTTAATCCTTAATGTTGCCCACAACTCCCCACTCTAGCGTAAACGTCACGTATTGATTGGCAACCCTTTCGGGTTCGTCTTATACTCCCCTTTTGTGCTTTCCTTTTTGCTCTATGCGGATTATCCGCATAAAAGCATAAAGAGAGTGGTTTACAACGAGTAGCGGGGGTTGCTGAAAAGCCCTTGCGACATCCATGACTCGGTCTTTGCGATCAATCGCTATTTGAATCGCCAATCGATCATCTCGCATAACCACCTATTCGCACAAAGGTAAAATACTCGCTCAATAAAGCTGCACACACAGATTTAATTTGAAATCTAAATACGTTGTTTTATTTCTTTTTCTTTGTTCCTCTCGCAAACAAACATTTGGTCCACACGAGCCGGATATCTCGGATTTTGGTCGCTAACCTTCGTTTGTTTATTTTTCTCCCTGCAGAGAAAAACATCACGGATTTCATCCACCACTCACCAACCACAGACACATCCAATCATCACATTTACCTCACCCATACACTTTCCAGCAACATAAAGGTACGTAATCAGTTTCCATTAAGTGAGCGTTCGCGAGTGATATTTTTTTTAAAACAAAAGAAGTAACAATTTCGACCAACTCTGGTCGACTTGCAATTCCCTTATCGCGTTTCCTTTGTTTAAAAATTAAATTATTTATCCCGGTTGTCGCTATAAGTCGCGTAAATTACAGTCCACTGTTAGTTCTATTTAATTTCGTATCAGTGTTTTTATTCAAAATAAATAAATTAATAATTTAAATAATAAAAACATCCTCGCGAAATATACAGTGCAAGTGCATCCAGTGTTGACCGTCTAAAATTGGTGGTGTTTTCGTTTACTTGCTCTCTCCGTGTCGTTTATTTATCATAGAGAAAAACCTTCGCGGAATAACAACAACAATTCCCAAAACGAAGAAGAATCAACCACCACGGCCAACGCTTGATCATCTGCATTGTGTGGTAGCCTACGTCACACACACTCCGCTTACCTACATTCGGTTTGTAAGTGCACGCGTACTTGAATTTCTATTGCGTGGGTGCCTACGTCACAGCATAGACGCACACATACCATACGCACATATTAACGTACATTCGCTTTCTTATTTTGCTTCGTTTATTTCGCTATTACATATTACAGCCTAGTGCCGGTGAATAAGTACGGCTTATTTTTTGTGTAGGATTTTTGTTTTCATTTCGGGATTTTTTATTTTGTACTGATTCTTGTCGTGGTTCGCTACAGTGATCTTCGTTCGGTCCTATTGGACTACGTACACCCTACAGTCGGTCTAGTAGACATAAAATATTAAAAATAATAATTTTAACAAAATTTTCATTTTTTATCGCTTTTGGACAGTGTCGTGTAGTTTGTTCCGCTTAGTATCCTACAGTCGGTCGACATAGACATAGTTTCTTTTTTTAAAAAAAATTGTTTACAAAGAATTTTGTTCTATTTTTCTGGTCTTTACCAGTAATAGGTTGGTTAACTGATTGTAACTTAGTTTCGTATTCAATTTGCGTTTACCCTACAACCGGGCTATACGACAAATTTCTACATTTTGAATTGTTTTCTGATTTAATCGCTTCGGTAATCGATTTCGAAGATAGAAACGACTATCAAAACAAGAAAACTCAAGGTCTTTTCGTGCTCTCAACTAATTTCTAATATTTTTCCTAATCTTTTGCGAAATTTAGTTGAAGTTTTCTTTACCCTTGGCAGTTATTTTCAGTTTGAAGAAGATTTTTCTCGCATTTTAGGACTTTTAATTAATTTTTCTCCACGGTTTTTGCTTAGTTTGCCTTTACAATGTCGCTCACTCCTCTCGACTTCTTCATAAGAGCCTCTGATGCTCTAGTGAAATTTTATGCGAACTTTAGTGCTTTACGAGATGAAGATCTCGACATTTATTCACTGGAAATACAGAGCTCAGAAGCGAGAGCCTTGTGGAGTAAAGCCAAGGACATGTATGACTCATGTCTTACACATCTCCAAACTATGGAGGATGCGACTAGGGACGATATAGATGCTGCGGATAGTAAATATGACGCCGCTTATAAAGCATTCGTACATGCCCTGTCAAGCATTAATCGTAAACTTGATCAGTTTCGAGCATCGTCAAAACCATCGCCTCCTACTCCCTTACGTTTGGCTAACCCGGTGTTGGAGAATTTTGTAGATTCTCCTCGCACTGTGGGAAATCGAGATAGGTCTTCCTGTGACGTATCAATATCGAACTATTCCGATAGATCCAATGCTCACAGTGAAGAAACGCAAAAAAACAAATACGGTTTTAACACACAATGATCTCGCTACTCATAATCTCGCGTTGCCACCCTGTAATACTGATGTCTTTGAGGGCGATTTCTTTTCGTGGCCAACGTTCCGAGATCTTTTTACCGCTGTATACATAAACAACTCGCGCTTAAGTGATATCGAAAGGTTATGCCATCTGGTGCGCAAAACTAGTGGGGAAGCTAAGGAAATCGTTTCTAAATTTCCCTTGACCCACCGCAGCTTTTCTCTCGCTTGGAAAGCCTTAAAGGCTACCTACGATAATTCACGTATTCTTGTGAATAATCACTTAAAATTACTTTTTGATCTTCCGGTTTTAGACAACGAGTCTAATGCCGGTTTGAAGTCCATACAACGTGGTATAAATGGGTGTTTATCGGCCATGGCAGTGTACGACGTAATCACTGACCACTGGGACCCGATTTTAGTCTTCGTGTGCATTCAAAGACTACCAAAGATCACCGTGGCTTTATGGGAGCATTAAAAAGCATAATTGCTGCATAAATTGTTTATCGCGTGGCCATTCTGTTAAAGACTGCCCGAGTAAAAATACCTGCAATGAATGCCATAAGAAGCACCACATGCTTTTGCATCGTCCGCAGGAATCGATCCGTGCCCTTGCTGCCTCAGCCAATCCTGTTGGAAGTCGGCCCCCTCAAAATTTTAATACCAACCTTCTGCCATCGACATCCGCCAATGTTCCAGCTTCCACTTCTATAAATTGGCAGGCATATCATACCTCACAAGATCGCAGAGTACTGTTGGGAACAGCAATGGTGAACATTCTTCACCAGGGTAATTCGTATACCGCTCGTGCTCTTATCGACCCTGCGTCAGAAGCTTCGTTTATATGTGAAGGTCTACAAAATAGACTTAGATTGTCGACCCATTCTACCATTGCCCGGGTTTCTGGCATAAATCAGTCGTTCTCGGTCACGTCTCGTAAAAATTGTTCGATTTGCATAGGCTCTCGGTTTGACTCATCCCTATCTTTGGAAACAGTTGCGGTGGTGCTTCCGAAAATTTCGGGTAATTTACCCTCATTTTCGGTTAGCTCAGACTTTTCCCCCCGTTTACCAAACCTTCGTTTAGCCGATTCCCACGTTTTTGATTGTCGCCCTGTTGAATTGCTGATCGGCGCAGATTTGTATCCTAGCATTTTGTTGTGTGGTACCCAACAAAATGTCTTGGGATCGTTGTTAGCGCAGAACACGGTATTCGGCTGGATCATTACTGGTCCAATTCCGCCCTCACCTGTTCAGGTATTTACTACCACATTAGAATTCGCAGAGGAAGACAGTCTAAATAAAACTTTACTTCGATTTTGAGAATTAGAGGAAGCTCCTAAACGACGAATTTTGTCCCCCGCTGATAAATTTTGTAAGGAAAACTATAGGGCCACAACGCGCCGCAATTCAGAAGGCCGCTACGTGGTAACCCTTCCATTTAAATCTGACTACCCTCATATCTTGGAGTTAGGTGAGTCGCGTTCTAATGTCCTCAAGCAGTTTATTCGAAATGAAAACTCGCTTCTTCGCATACCACTGGTTAAGGATGTATATGACAGCGTTATTCGAGAATATTCGCAGCTGGACCACATGCAGCTCGTTTCTCGATCTCACGCCGGTAATTCACGTTCTTGCTATCTGCCTCATCATCCAGTCATAAATCCGGACAAACAAACCTCCAAGCTACGTGTTGTGTTTAATGCGTCCAATAAGACGTCAAATGGGATTAGCCTTAACGACATTCTTCAGGTCGGTCCCACTCTTCAGTCAGATTTGGTTTTATTGATTTTGCGCTGGCGTCTTTTCCAATTTGTATTTAACTGCGACATTACTCAAATGTACAGGCAAATTCGGGTAGACCCCGCTCACGCTCCGTTTCAGCGGATTTTGTTTAGGGATTCTCCTTCTAACGAAATTGAAGACTTCGAGTTACATACTGTATCTTTCGGCGTCAACTGTGCCCCTTTTCTAGCCATTCGGACGCTACTCCAGTTAGCGGATGACATGGATGCAAAATATCCACTCGCAGCGCATATACTACGTAAGTCGATGTATGTTGATGACGTTCTAGCGGGATCCCACGATCTGAATACAGCTCTGATTGCACGCGATCAGCTTATTTCATGTCTGTCTTCTGCCAAGTTTGAATTGAGAAAATGGACTTCTAATCATAAGTCCATTCTAGCCGGGTTTCCGTCAGAATATCTTGTAGATGCCCAGCTTTTGTCTTTTGTTGAATCTAGTAGTTCTAAGCCCTTGGGCATTAGGTGGAACGCTCAACTGGATACTTTCTTCTTCTGTGTGGAATCAATACAAAGAAAGTCCAGTTATTCGAAAAGGGAAGTACTTTCTACTATCGCCAAACTTTTTGACCCTGTAGGTTGGCTAGCTCCGGTTATTGTCGTCGCAAAAATCATTATGCAGAAGATCTGGTTGGATAATATCAGCTGGGACGATTTGCTTCCATCTGGGACTAAAAACTCGTGGCAAACATTTGTCGACACGTATACTGGGGTAAATTCTATACGGATCCCGCGTTGGGTTCACTATTCCCCTGCCAGTTCGGCTGAACTACATGTTTTTTCTGATGCCTCGGATAAGGCATACGCGGGGGTGATATATATTCGAACTAAGACTTTATCTGGAACTTTTCATACTCATTTGCTTTCGAGCAAGACGAGAGTAGCGCCATTAAAGTCTGTTTCACTACCACGATTGGAACTCTGTGGAGCAGTGTTAGCCTCAGATCTTCTAAAATCAGTGTTAGGAGAAATCGACATACCCATTCAAAAGGTATATTGCTGGACTGATTCAACAATTGTTCTTTCGTGGCTGAAAAAGACTCCTTCAACATGGACAACATTTGTTGCAAACAGGGAATGTCGTATTCAGGAGAACGTAGGGAACAACAATTGGTACCACGTGAGGTCAGAGGACAATCCTGCCGATTTAGGTAGTCGCGGAACTTCGCCCGCAGAACTTGCCTCTTCGGATCTCTGGTGGCACGGGCCTCAGTGGTTGTGCTCGGAATCCTCTGACTGGATCACTTCAGACCTAACTTCACTCGATACTGATCTGGAGATGCGAGCAGTAAAAACTCACGTCACATTCTTTGCTGGGTATGAAGATGTTCTGGTAAGATTTTCCTCACTTGATAAGGCTTTACGGGTTCTGTCATATGTATTTCGTTTCTTTCATCGTACTTGTCCTGTCAATAAAGGACGTCGTAGTTTTACATCTACTACCCTCGATTCTTCAGAAATTAAAGCGGTAAAGCTCCGCCTGGCTATCTTAGCGCAAAAGGCTCACTTCGCCGAGGAGTACAAATGTCTATTAGATAGATCACCTTTACCTTCGAGAAGTTCCCTATTACCTTTGAACCCATTTCTCAATCGTGAAGGGGTTCTTCGTCTCAACGGGCGTTTGTCAAAGTCACCTACGCTTTCGTACACTGAACGTCATCCTATCGTTTTGCCATATTCATGTCGTTTCGCTCGCTTGGTTCTCGAATTCGTACACTTGATTTCCATTCATGGAGGAAATCAATTAATGCTTCGCATCACACCCATTGAATACTGGGTTCCTCGATTAAAAACTCTCGTTCGCACAGTCATCAATCGATGCAAGCCTTGTCTCCTTGAGAGAAAGCGCTCGTGCAGTCAGATTATGGCCGCTCATCCTCCTGAGAGAACTGTTGTTACCAGGGCATTTCATACTACTAGTGTAGATTTCGCAGGTCCTTTCGACATAAAGTCTTTTACTGGTCGGGCTTGTCGTATCACAAAGGGATACGTCTGCGTGTTTGTTTGTTTTTCAACAAAAGAAATCCACCTAGAAGCCACATCAGACTTATCATCGGCCATGTTTTTATCTGCATTTCATCGTTTTATCGCTCGTCGGGGTTTCCCGAAATCGCTGTTCTCGGACAATGGCACTAATTTTGTGGGCGCCTCTCACGAAATTGAAAATCATTTCAAAGTGTTTCTTCGCGAAAGTCGTGATAGGGTTTGTTCTTTATTAGGCTATCAACATCTCACTTGGCAGTTCATACCTGCAGGTGCACCCCACATGGGTGCACCCTCTTTGGGAAGCAGCAGTAAAAAGCTTCAAGCTTTATTTTCGTCGGCATGCAAAGGACCTCAGATACACATTTGAAGAACTTTCCACTGTTCTGGCTCGTATTGAGTCATGTTTAAATTCCCGCCTTCTTTTCCCTATGAATGATAGTCCTCATGAGATAATCGCTCTTACGCCTGGTCATTTTCTGATCGGCGCCCCCCTTTTATCCCCTCCGGAACTTGTTTCTGAGGATTCGCCTTTGACTTTAGTTAATCGCTATCGCAAAATTAAAGCATTGACCCACCCGTTTTGCATTCGATGGAAGGAAGAATATTTGCATAGTCTTCAAAAACGGTACAAATGGAAACTCCCACAACGCGATGTTCAGGTGGACGATTTAGTCGTCATTCGTCACGAACAGCTACCGCCCACGTCGTGGAGATTAGGTCGGGTCGTTCGCCTCTATCCGTGAGATGACGGTCATGTTCGGGTCGTCGATATTCGAACATCATTGGGAATTGTAAGACGACCTGTTACTAAATTGGTCATATTGACTGATTAATTTTTCTTAGTTTATCGCGCCCTTTCCATTATTTTTTTTTTGATTCCGTCTAGTCATGAGTTCCACTGAGTTGTTCCCTGAAGTGTGTCTTCCTGACTTCGATGACGAGATGTTGTCGGACGAGGATCGATGTCACGAGGACTGCACATCGCAACACAACGAGGTGAAATCTCCTGCCATTAGAATGGAGACTTCGGAAGTCCCTTGTAAAGATCCCAAATCGGCGCTTAAAGCTGCGAGTACGCATTCTCCAACTCTTAAAGATCCTGCTTCCTCGGACTGCTCGGCAGCAGTTACTAATCGTGGTGAAGGTGGCTCGACTGGTCTACATCAGGCGACAAAATCGCAAACTCCATCCTGTCGTCTATGTAGCCGGAGTCACTTGCTGTACAGATGCCCTGCTTTTAAGGCGTTGGCGGTCGATAAGCGGTTGCGTGTGGTGGTTATGTACCGCTATTGTTCAAACTGTCTCAGTGGAGATCACGCGGTGAGCGCTTGCTCAAATACAAGCCGTTGTCGATCATGCGGACAGGCCCATCATACGCTTCTGCATTCTCGATCTCGCGCCTCGAAACCCAAACTCGGCAAAAATAAAAATCATCAGCCACCCAAACCACGTCAGTCCCCGGCCTTTGTTCAGCCCATTGCTCCGCTCCGGTCGCCAGTGTCAAGTACGTCGGTGTCTTCGACACGCGCTGCGGTAACGCCCACGATCGCCATAAGCCGGCTGATCACCCTGGCCCCCACATTACTTGTTCGACTCTGTCTCCCCGAGAAAATGATCATCGCACGGGCCCTGTTGGACCCGTGCTGTCGAAAAAGTCATGTGTGCGAGTCACTGGTGCATCAGTTACGGTGGCCGGTTGCGCGTGTTGAGGGCGCCCCGTACTGCCACTTCGAAATAGCTTCGTGCCACGATACCTCAGAACGGCTTTTTATAACAGCTAAGGTGGCAAAGCTAGATCAGGGTGCCACTCCCGTGGTGTACCTTCCTGAGACCATAAAGGACAATATTAAAGGCTTCGAGCTAGCGGATCTTTCGTTTTACCGCTCCGGGGCAGTGGCGCTGGTATTGGGACCGGAAGTTTACGCCAAAATTATTGTCGGTCGTGTCTTCGCGCAGCCTGGGCTCCCGTTAGCCCAATATACGAAGTTCGGGTGGGTTCTCTCGGGACCTGCTCATTAGTCGCGGTTTATAATTTAAAAATATAAATAATAAAAAAAATATGAATTTCGCTCACTGAAACTGAATTACGACCTAAGACGACCTGTTACTAAATTGGTCATATTGACTGATTAATTTTTCTTAGTTTATCGCGCCCTTTCCATTATTTTTTTTTTGATTCCGTCTAGTCATGAGTTCCACTGAGTTGTTCCCTGAAGTGTGTCTTCCTGACTTCGATGACGAGATGTTGTCGGACGAGGATCGATGTCACGAGGACTGCACATCGCAACACAACGAGGTGAAATCTCCTGCCATTAGAATGGAGACTTCGGAAGTCCCTTGTAAAGATCCCAAATCGGCGCTTAAAGCTGCGAGTACGCATTCTCCAACTCTTAAAGATCCTGCTTCCTCGGACTGCTCGGCAGCAGTTACTAATCGTGGTGAAGGTGGCTCGACTGGTCTACATCAGGCGACAAAATCGCAAACTCCATCCTGTCGTCTATGTAGCCGGAGTCACTTGCTGTACAGATGCCCTGCTTTTAAGGCGTTGGCGGTCGATAAGCGGTTGCGTGTGGTGGTTATGTACCGCTATTGTTCAAACTGTCTCAGTGGAGATCACGCGGTGAGCGCTTGCTCAAATACAAGCCGTTGTCGATCATGCGGACAGGCCCATCATACGCTTCTGCATTCTCGATCTCGCGCCTCGAAACCCAAACTCGGCAAAAATAAAAAACATCAGCCACCCAAACCACGTCAGTCCCCGGCCTTTGTTCAGCCCATTGCTCCGCTCCGGTCGCCAGTGTCAAGTACGTCGGTGTCTTCGACACGCGCTGCGGTAACGCCCACGATCGCCATAAGCCGGCTGATCACCCTGGCCCCCACATTACTTGTTCGACTCTGTCTCCCCGAGAAAATGATCATCGCACGGGCCCTGTTGGACCCGTGCTGTCGAAAAAGTCATGTGTGCGAGTCACTGGTGCATCAGTTACGGTGGCCGGTTGCGCGTGTTGAGGGCGCCCCGTACTGCCACTTCGAAATAGCTTCGTGCCACGATACCTCAGAACGGCTTTTTATAACAGCTAAGGTGGCAAAGCTAGATCAGGGTGCCACTCCCGTGGTGTACCTTCCTGAGACCATAAAGGACAATATTAAAGGCTTCGAGCTAGCGGATCTTTCGTTTTACCGCTCCGGGGCAGTGGCGCTGGTATTGGGACCGGAAGTTTACGCCAAAATTATTGTCGGTCGTGTCTTCGCGCAGCCTGGGCTCCCGTTAGCCCAATATACGAAGTTCGGGTGGGTTCTCTCGGGACCTGCTCATTAGTCGCGGTTTATAATTTAAAAATATAAATAATAAAAAAAAATATGAATTTCGCTCACTGAAACTGAATTACGTTCCTTTCTCCTATCTTATTAATATAAATAGAAATATCTGTAGTTATAAGTTTAAAATAAGTTGCAACACAGTCCGATGTTGCAAGGAGGCCGGCAATGTTTAATCCATAATGTTGCCCACAACTCCCACTCTAGCGTAAACGTCACGTATTGATTGGCAACCCTTTCGGGTTCGTCTTATACTCTCCTTTTGTGCTTTCATTTTTGCTCTATGCGGATTATCCGCATAAAAGCATAAAGAGAGTGGTTTACAACGAGTAGCGGGGGTTGCTGAAAAGCCCTTGCGACATCCATGACTCGGTCTTTGCGATCAATTGCTATTTGAATCGCCAATCGATCATCTCGCATAACCACCTATTCGCACAAAGGTAAAATACTCGCTCAATAAAGCAGCACACACAGATTTAATTTGAAATCCAAATACGTTGTTTTATTTCTTTTTCTTTGTTCCTCTCGCAAACAAACACCAAGCTTTGTGTGGATTCTTTCTTTTCAGGTTACTTAACTAGCATTTATATGAAATTTACTCGGATAGCAAGCGTGTTGGTCTCAGATCGCTAAAGAAACGATTTAAAGTTACCACACTTATTTTTTACCAAAAAGTAAACATGACACACCCTGCTTTATAAAATCATAAGTTTTTTTAATATTCCACAAAAAAATTCAAAGAACAAGAGGTTTAATCGGCGAATTCGCATTGGGTACATCTGCTCGAGAAGGTAAAGTTGATTCTGAAAAAGAAACAACAAAAGGACTCGAACCAGCATAAAAACTGTTCAAGCCATAATAAAGAAAGAAAAGACCTAATAAATGTAAACGAAACAAACAAAAAATATTAAATGTACGCACACAAAACACGCACACATGTGCTTTTGAGTCTGTGGTTATCAACGAAAGCCCAGGCGAAATGGAATTGGTGGAAATGAAGATTTCGAAGACTATACGCAAAGGGTAATTCTCAGTAATTCAAATATGAAGCCCGTATAAGTTATTTGACAAAGACTGCTGAAGAAAAACCTTGGCGGGTTTAAAAACATCTGTACAGTCTGCCTGGCAACCATAGCCAATACATTTCACCAATTTTGTAATTGATTCTGAAAATGAAACAACATAAGGTCTCGAACAAGAATAAAAACTGTTTAAGTCATAGTAAAAGTAAAACTATAATTCAACTCATACTGGTAGTCCAAAGGCATTTAACAAACTTTTACAAAGCAAACGTGAAGCGATTTTCACGAATTCACCAGTGATCCCTCTTGCTGTTCAACTATTTTTGGTTTATAAAATAAGAAACAATGTTGCTTTATTACTCTCAATTTTTCAGTGAGATTCTGAAACAATTATTGTGTTTTATTGTGATTTTGTCATTTAACAAAATTGTTCCTTCTGCTTGTCACAAGTGTTCAACAAATATATTAAAAAGAAGTTTAACCTTTTAAAACTTTTAAACAAGTAAGCTTTGTGGTCAAACCTCAAATAAAAAATTGAACAAAAACTTTATAAACTAACTAATGCAAATAACAAAGAAAGCGACAGAAAAAGAAAAGGCAACAATATGAACAAACATTTAAGATCTAAAACATCTCGCAACTACTACCCTGCTTGACATTAAAAACGATTCGCAATGTGACAAAACATTGTTGAAAATATTTTAGAGACACGGGCAAGACTACAAAGCAGCAGAGCACGAGCTCAACTCAGTAGCATACAAAACAAATAAAACAATCACGAATAATAATTCAACAACAAACACTAACACAGTGGTTAATGTGCAAACAAGTAAAACCAAAAAATACCCCTAATAATTATAATAAACCTTGGAACAAAACAACTTATAGAATTCATTAAAAATGGATTACAAAGCAAAGAATTCAGGGATAAAAAATCCTTGGGTGTCTTTATAAAAGTAAAAGCCTATTTACATTCACCCCAAAAATATGAAAAACAAAACCTTTCTGCTAAAAGGTCTAAACGCTGATACAGACACCGATAATTTACTCGTTACACTACAAGAACACCAGATCTACAAAATTCATAAAAGTTAATCAGTTTTCTGCAAAATTATCTGTACAAAAAGGGTATTCTCTACAGATATTGGTGGCACAAATAAGTGCTGATAGTAACGTTATCAAACTTAAACATATAAAAACTTTAATGCATCTTTGCATAAAATGGAAACAACTGTCAAGGTTGTTTCCATAGTGCCGCAAACTGTTTCTTACCATCAAAATGTGTTAAATGCAATACGGCACATGAGAGAGGAAAATGTCCAAAAAGTCCATCTGAGGAGAAAGAAACACTGTACTGCGTTCTGTGCAAGAAGATTAGACAACCAGCATCCTATAAAGGATGTGAAATTTACAACAAAAACTTAGAGTTAAGAGACAAACTATCTTAGAAAATAAAAAAATATGTAAAATAATACAATTAACCCAAATAATACCTATGCGAGCATTGTAAAAGAAAATAAATATAAACCGAAGATACAAACTGTGTAAACAACTCATTGCCTAATTCATTCATGCATGAGCTAAATCTAACTTATCAAATAACAAACCTACAAAAGCAATCTCGGATTGATGCCATTTTTAACATGATGACAGCTATCATTAATCAGGACAATTCAAATGCTAAAAATCTGAAAATATTTCAGATAAATGTTAATTCTCTAATTCTAACAGCTAGAAGATATGATTTGCTAGTGTTTTTGGATACAAACAAACCCGACATAGTTTTACAAAATTAAACTTCAGACAAAACGTACACTTTATTAACTATAAAATCTTTAGAAAAGACAGGATCGGTTCAAAACAAGGAGGCGGGACTGCAATATTAATTAAAAATAACTTAAAATTATTCTATTACAGCAACAACTTTAGTAAATATCCTAGACTTCCTCGAAGTATGCATTATTAAGATACAGATAGCATTCAACAAAATATTGTACATCTCTGCATAATACCCGGCAGGAAACAACAATTGTAGCTTAAACAAGATCTACAGAAAGTTTTCGCGTCTATAAATATACAAAATGCAAATATTTATTATATTCTGGCAAGGGATCTTAATTGCAAATACTGTGATTGGAGTAATGCCACAAATAATCCGAAGGATAATAGTTTAAAGGAAATGCTGCTAAAAAAAGAAAAAGAACTTAGGTGTAGATTATTTGCCTCCACTACTCCATCATATCCTAGAACCGGCTCATATTTCGACGTAGATTTAATATACATACGGAAAACTATACAATGAACTGCCTCAAGACATACGACTATGATAGTGACCATAATGCCTTAGAAATATTAGCAAGATTAGAGAAATATGATCAAGCGTGGATCATTTTGATCGAAATTTAAATCGCGTATCATTAGCATGATGGCTACTGAGAGAAAGATTACAAATAACATAAAGTAAATATTTTACAAAAAAAGGATAAAGACCCTACTGATCCCTATAATATTCGTCCTATCAGATTGCTACCAAATATTGGCAAAGTATTCAAGAAAAATGTATTAATAATTGTAATAGCTGCCTCTGGTTCTTTGGGATCTTACTCCAAACAAATGAATTAGTTTTACCAAATTGTCGGCCTTTGCTGGTATGCTAGCGTTTAGCGAGGCCCATCGCCGGATGAGCGTGGTCCTTGCCAACAATCTGGACATGAAGACAGGTACAATAAAACACTTAATCATACCAGACTTAAATTGATATAAAACTCGCAGGGGACAACACGAAAGACACGAAGCAAGACAAAAGGTAAAGAAAATCAACCCTGAAGTATGTACTCACTACAACCATCACGGACACTCAACTTCTTGGCGGCTGCTATGCCAAGGAAATTGCCCTCCCTCTTGGAGTCGGAAATCAAACTCCACCGTGATACCACCAATTATTTCAGAAGTATCCCATCTCCAATACCTCTACTTACCCCTTGACTTTCCATTCTACCCCTTGCCTTTTATAATTCAGAAGTTCATATTAAATAGATTTCTCTTAATTTGGTTTTACAAAAGAATCCATTTATTATGAGATTTTCGTTGATATTCATAAAAAACTAAACGTAAACTTATAAATCGAACAAAATGTTTGAACATATTTTAACTTTATTTAAAAAAAAACAAAATGAAGAAGTATCATTTTGAATTAAGAAAGTGTAATTTTGAAAAAAGGAGATGTTTTTAGAAAATTAATTATATTCTTTTTTTTCTAATGTTAGCCTCGTGACGGCACCTCTCGAGCTGGAAGCTTCTGGAAACCTTGTAACAGAAATTTTAACACGATGACCGCCTGGTTTTGAACTGGCTGATGTGTGTGTGGTATGGTCGTTACCCACAGTAAGCTGTATTGTTTCAAGTAAGTATTCGGTAACCTTGTCGTCCGTTATGTCCGGTATATTAATTTACAATTTATGTTCTTTTTCAGATAAAAAAAAAGTTCCTTCTGTGGAAAAGAAATAGGGGTGGATTTTTGGGCAAAAACCCTGCCTTACATGTGATTTCCCTAGGCTTGAGCTTGACCCTATCGGTACTAACGCGCACTTTTCTATTTTCGAAAGGTATGTTATCAACGTTTCCTACTCCGATATTTCTCTTACTATTATCTTATTTCTTTTATCAAAAAAAAAACTAAATTATTTTGTTTACTTCGTTTCAGGTTTTATTGTCGCGTATAGATGTCGGCGGATACTACCTAATAGCTGCCAGACTTGGCGCTGTGAAATCTGCTGCTCCCTCGGTGGATTGGTCTCAATTCGTGGCGGAGATGGCGGAAATTTTTGGTTTTAAGTTTTATATGTTGATTTTTTTTTATATGTTGATATTTATATACTTGTAAAAATATTTGTTTCTCAACAAATTTTGTCGCTTCGTGTTTTAATGTTTATTTGTAGTTTTGCTGTATGTGGTAACTTTAAATCAAAACTACGTATTCTCGCCAGACCAAACACAAAATCAAAGAGGAGGAAAAGGGAAGTTTCCATTTTTTTCAAAAACTTCTTGTTTTTTCTCTTTCTCTTCCTAATTTTCATTTTTCTTTTTGTTTATTATTTTTTCTACCACTCTACAGCTGTCTGAAAAGTGCTGCCAAGTTTTACCCATTACTTTTGCTTCTTATTTTTGCGCAAACGTTATTAACCGTTTAAGGCGAACATGACTTAATAATACATATTATTAAAATTGAGTGCAGATATTCTCACAGAGTTTGAGGCGGAAGACTACTTTATTACAATCGATATATTGAAATATATTTTTTCCAACTTAAGGGCCAAATTGTCCGCAGAATTGGATACTACTCCTTAAGAAAATACCGATCCCTATTATATTCGTCCTATTAGCTTACTACCAAATATTGGCAAAGTATTTGAAATATGTATTAATAATAATATTAATACATTTAGTTGCCAGAAGAAGAAAGTGAATGAGAAGCAGTTTGGATTGAAGTATAAACATTCAACAATAAATGAATAAATATACTTACGTCACATATCAACAGGAATTGGAATGTGTACTGGTTGTCTCATCGATTTAGAAAGGCATTTGGATACCAGGTCTAATTGTAAAACTACTTGGATACGAGTTCCCAATATTATTCGGTATATATATATTATATCTATTCCAATATAGAGGCATCATATAAATATATGATTAACGACAGAAAATTTCTAATATCACATCAGGGAAAAAACAGCAGCCATATTTATAACATCGAGCATTAATCCCGCGACTGCCGGTTCTATGTACCGGATTGGGCCGAAATTCTTCGGCCAGGGCATTCACCTCATATATATATATATATATATGTATATATATATATATTCATATATATATATATATATATATATATATATATATATATATATATATATATATATATATATATATATATAAATATATATATATATATATATATATATATATATATATATATATATATATATATATATATATATATATATATATATATATATATATATATATATATATATATATATATATATATATATATATATATATATATATATATATATATATATATATATATAATATTGAAAGTGAGGTCATAGAATTTATGAATCGGAGAAAAATCATGGTTGCCGCGATCCAAGAAACTAAGCTGAATGCCACCTGCACAGTTTTGACGGATACAACGCGCTACGTAAGGATCGCACCAGAAGTGGAGGTAAGGGACTTGCTTTCCTGTTACACCGTTCTGTGCAGTACAGACCTATTTCGCCTGAGCTTGACTCTAGAGACCCATACATGGAATGTATAGGGGTAGCAGTCAAGTCTGGAACTGCCGAAATAGAGCTATACAACGTATACATCCCGCCGGTTGGTAGCTGTGCCCCGCGTTATCTGCCAGACATTAGCAATTTGCTACAAGGCAATAACCGCTTGGTCCTAGGAGACTTTAATGCTCACCACGAACTGTGGCATTCTCTCCTAGACAACGACCAGACGGGCATAGCTTTGGCAGAGCAAATTGATAGCTCTACGTTCTGCACAGTGAATGAGGACGCCCCCACGCGGATTATGGGCGATTGCCATAGCTCGCCAGACATCACTTTGGCATCGCCTGGCCTGATCAACGACGTCACCTGGCAACCCGTCATCTCACTAGGATCGGACCACCTTCCCATAATTCTCTCCATAAATAGAACGCCGTACGTTTCTCAATCAAAACAGGCTGATTGGGAGACCTTCAGAGATGCCACCAACCGCAGCTTTAATAATCTAGCTATTCCGTCGGACGTTCGGGTAGCCGAGAAAAAGTTCCGGGCCATCATTAACGCAGCAGCCGCTTGCCATATCCCTGCTGGTCGAATACCCGAAGTACGACCAAACTTCCCAGCAGAGGCAGCGGGACTCGCAGACGAGCTTGATGACATTCGTCGCTCCAACCCTACTGACCCTAGAATTAGGGATCTCAACTCCGAGATCAGTAGGTTGGTCAACGAATATAAGCGGAACAAATGGCTAGACCACTTAAAGCAGTGCAACTTGAGTTCCGGAATTGGTAAGTTGTGGACAACGGTCAAATCACTCTCTAACCCTGTAAGGAAAGATGATCGGACAGCTGTCACGTTCGGTGATAGAATAGTGACAGATCCGAAACGTTGCGCGTGTTATTTTAACCGGCTTTTTATTGAGCACCCAGAGAGTGATAAGGCGAAAAGGAGAGTATTGCGTCGTATCTGCGCTCTCCGAGTCGAAGAGGCACCACCACAATTTACCGTTGGCGAAGTTGCCCATGTTATCCGCAACGCATAGTCATCAAAGGCGCTGGGTCCGGACGGAATCTCAATGCTGATGTTAAAGCACTTGGATACCCCGGGAGTAGAGTACATGACCAAAGTGCTCAATCTGTCGCTAGCCACTCACGAAGTTCCCGATGCCTGGAAAATGGATTTCCCTAGGGTGGATTTTTATCCCCGGCTCTGTTTAAGTTCTACCTCTCTAAACTTCCTGCACCACCAGACGGCGTTGAAATTGTGTCGTACGCTGACGATTGCACAATTCTGGCGTCAGGACCTAAAGTGGATGACATTTGCGAGAAAATCAACTGTTACCTCACTGACTTAGCACGTTTCTTCACTGCGAGGAATATGAAAATATCCGCCTCCAAATCATCAGCCACACTGTTTACTGCATGGATTTCACTCAATGTGAAAGTCGATGACGTCAACATCACGACCACCAACTACCCCAAAATCCTTGGTGTCACATTGGACAGTTTTTTAAGATCCTCTGCACATGCTACAGCTATCTGCGGTAAACTCAAAAGTAGGAACAAGGTCCTCAAGTCACTTGCCGGCAGTACTTCGGTAGCCGACAAAGAAACCTTGTTGACCTCTTACAAAGCGATAGGTCGGTCTGTAGCAAACTACGCAGCACCTGTATGGTCGGCGAACGACGCAGTGAAAGAAAATTCAGACTTGCCAGAATGCCGCCCTTAGAACATCAACAGGGTGTCTTCTTATGTCTTCTGAGGACCATCTACATGAGGAGACGAAGGTCCTTACCGTGTTTTCGCAGCAGTCATCCTAACCACCATCTCTTGAACAGGATGCCTCCACCCAGGCAGATCAGGTACGATCTTCATGATCTAGAGAGAGAGGTTCAGCGGTGTAAGAGAGAACCTTTAGATCATCGAAACTATCAGGCAGGTTTGAACAACATTCACGCCGATGATGTCGCAGCAGCAGTATCCAGCTACCGTGTGAATGTAGTGCTAGGGGAACATCCCCCGGAGATTTCACCTGAGGAGAAGGTACTACCTCGGCAGACGCGCGTCGTTCTGGCGCAGCTGAGATCTGGATGGTGCAGCCGCCTCCATTGTTACTGGGCACGAATTGATGCTAACGTTCCGGACATCTGTCCCGCCTGCCATCAGGGACCACATTATGTACTGCACCTCTTTAATTGTCCGGCCAAGCCCACTCAGCTGACCCCAAGGTCTCTGTGGACGCATCCAGTTCAAATGGCGCGTTTCCTCCACCTGGATATCGAAGCAGATCCCCCATAGGCGAACAAGACTTCAAAATAAATATATTGTTGTTACAACAACAACAACATAACATCGAGAATTGCTAGACAATTCTAGAAAATGCTAGACAATTCTATTCCGACCGCTAGTAGGGAAATGAAACAATGATGTGAAGAATAAGTAGAAGTCATTTAGCATAAAATCAAATGTAACAAATAGCAGCATTCCGAACAACCTGACAGTGAAATATTTAGGAATACATCTACATAAATTTCTGTAGTCTAATGATCATAGTAAATAAGTTATTACGAAAGCTATGAAAGTATTCCTTATCTACAGATCCTTATTTTATTCGAAGTATACTAAACCCCGAGTTAAGATAATAACGTATCAAACACTTATTCGTGCAGTAATCTCGCCAGACCAAACACCTTCTCCGGGTTTCAAAATCAAAGAGGAGGAAAAGGGAAGTTTCCATTTTTTTCAAAAACTTCTTGTTTTTTCTCTTTCTCTTCCTAATTTTCATTTTTCTTTTTGTTTATTATTTTTTCTACCACTCTACAGCTGTCTGAAAAGTGCTGCCAAGTTTTACCCATTACTTTTGCTTCTTATTTTTGCGCAAACGTTATTAACCGTTTAAGGCGAACATGACTTAATAATACATATTATTAAAATTGAGTGCAGATATTCTCACAGAGTTTGAGGCGGAAGACTACTTTATTACAATCGATATATTGAAATATATTTTTTCCAACTTAAGGGCCAAATTGTCCGCAGAATTGGATACTACTCCTTAAGAAAATACCGATCCCTATTATATTCGTCCTATTAGCTTACTACCAAATATTGGCAAAGTATTTGAAATATGTATTAATAATAATATTAATACATTTAGTTGCCAGAAGAAGTAAGTGAATGAGAAGCAGTTTGGATTGAAGTATAAACATTCAACAATAAATGAATAAATATACTTACGTCACATATCAACAGGAATTGGAATGTGTACTGGTTGTCTCATCGATTTAGAAAGGCATTTGGATACCAGGTCTAATTGTAAAACTACTTGGATACGAGTTCCCAATATTATTCGGTATATATATATTATATCTATTCCAATATAGAGGCATCATATAAATATATGATTAACGACAGAAAATTTCTAATATCACATCAGGGAAAAAACAGCAGCCATATTTATAACATCGAGCATTAATCCCGCGACTGCCGGTTCTATGTACCGGATTGGGCCGAAATTCTTCGGCCAGGGCATTCACCTCATATATATATATATATATATATATATATATGTATATATATATATTCATATATATATATATATATATATATATATATATATATATATATATATATATATATATATATATATATATATATATATATATATATATATATATATATATATATATATATATATATATAAATATATATATATATATATATATATATATATATATATATATATATATATATATATATATATATATATATATATATATATATATATATATATATATATATATATATATAATATTGAAAGTGAGGTCATAGAATTTATGAATCGGAGAAAAATCATGGTTGCCGCGATCCAAGAAACTAAGCTGAATGCCACCTGCACAGTTTTGACGGATACAACGCGCTACGTAAGGATCGCACCAGAAGTGGAGGTAAGGGACTTGCTTTCCTGTTACACCGTTCTGTGCAGTACAGACCTATTTCGCCTGAGCTTGACTCTAGAGACCCATACATGGAATGTATAGGGGTAGCAGTCAAGTCTGGAACTGCCGAAATAGAGCTATACAACGTATACATCCCGCCGGTTGGTAGCTGTGCCCCGCGTTATCTGCCAGACATTAGCAATTTGCTACAAGGCAATAACCGCTTGGTCCTAGGAGACTTTAATGCTCACCACGAACTGTGGCATTCTCTCCTAGACAACGACCAGACGGGCATAGCTTTGGCAGAGCAAATTGATAGCTCTACGTTCTGCACAGTGAATGAGGACGCCCCCACGCGGATTATGGGCGATTGCCATAGCTCGCCAGACATCACTTTGGCATCGCCTGGCCTGATCAACGACGTCACCTGGCAACCCGTCATCTCACTAGGATCGGACCACCTTCCCATAATTCTCTCCATAAATAGAACGCCGTACGTTTCTCAATCAAAACAGGCTGATTGGGAGACCTTCAGAGATGCCACCAACCGCAGCTTTAATAATCTAGCTATTCCGTCGGACGTTCGGGTAGCCGAGAAAAAGTTCCGGGCCATCATTAACGCAGCAGCCGCTTGCCATATCCCTGCTGGTCGAATACCCGAAGTACGACCAAACTTCCCAGCAGAGGCAGCGGGACTCGCAGACGAGCTTGATGACATTCGTCGCTCCAACCCTACTGACCCTAGAATTAGGGATCTCAACTCCGAGATCAGTAGGTTGGTCAACGAATATAAGCGGAACAAATGGCTAGACCACTTAAAGCAGTGCAACTTGAGTTCCGGAATTGGTAAGTTGTGGACAACGGTCAAATCACTCTCTAACCCTGTAAGGAAAGATGATCGGACAGCTGTCACGTTCGGTGATAGAATAGTGACAGATCCGAAACGTTGCGCGTGTTATTTTAACCGGCTTTTTATTGAGCACCCAGAGAGTGATAAGGCGAAAAGGAGAGTATTGCGTCGTATCTGCGCTCTCCGAGTCGAAGAGGCACCACCACAATTTACCGTTGGCGAAGTTGCCCATGTTATCCGCAACGCATAGTCATCAAAGGCGCTGGGTCCGGACGGAATCTCAATGCTGATGTTAAAGCACTTGGATACCCCGGGAGTAGAGTACATGACCAAAGTGCTCAATCTGTCGCTAGCCACTCACGAAGTTCCCGATGCCTGGAAAATGGATTTCCCTAGGGTGGATTTTTATCCCCGGCTCTGTTTAAGTTCTACCTCTCTAAACTTCCTGCACCACCAGACGGCGTTGAAATTGTGTCGTACGCTGACGATTGCACAATTCTGGCGTCAGGACCTAAAGTGGATGACATTTGCGAGAAAATCAACTGTTACCTCACTGACTTAGCACGTTTCTTCACTGCGAGGAATATGAAAATATCCGCCTCCAAATCATCAGCCACACTGTTTACTGCATGGATTTCACTCAATGTGAAAGTCGATGACGTCAACATCACGACCACCAACTACCCCAAAATCCTTGGTGTCACATTGGACAGTTTTTTTAGATCCTCTGCACATGCTACAGCTATCTGCGGTAAACTCAAAAGTAGGAACAAGGTCCTCAAGTCACTTGCCGGCAGTACTTCGGGAGCCGACAAAGAAACCTTGTTGACCTCTTACAAAGCGATAGGTCGGTCTGTAGCAAACTACGCAGCACCTGTATGGTCGGCGAACGACGCAGTGAAAGAAAATTCAGACTTGCCAGAATGCCGCCCTTAGAACATCAACAGGGTGTCTTCTTATGTCTTCTGAGGACCATCTACATGAGGAGACGAAGGTCCTTACCGTGTTTTCGCAGCAGTCATCCTAACCACCATCTCTTGAACAGGATGCCTCCACCCAGGCAGATCAGGTACGATCTTCATGATCTAGAGAGAGAGGTTCAGCGGTGTAAGAGAGAACCTTTAGATCATCGAAACTATCAGGCAGGTTTGAACAACATTCACGCCGATGATGTCGCAGCAGCAGTATCCAGCTACCGTGTGAATGTAGTGCTAGGGGAACATCCCCCGGAGATTTCACCTGAGGAGAAGGTACTACCTCGGCAGACGCGCGTCGTTCTGGCGCAGCTGAGATCTGGATGGTGCAGCCGCCTCCATTCTTACTGGGCACGAATTGATGCTAACGATCCGGACATCTGTCCCGCCTGCCATCAGGGACCACATTATGTACTGCACCTCTTTAATTGTCCGGCCAAGCCCACTCAGCTGACCCCAAGGTCTCTGTGGACGCATCCAGTTCAAATGGCGCGTTTCCTCCACCTGGATATCGAAGCAGATCCCCCATAGGCGAACAAGACTTCAAAATAAATATATTGTTGTTACAACAACAACAACATAACATCGAGAATTGCTAGACAATTCTAGAAAATGCTAGACAATTCTATTCCGACCGCTAGTAGGGAAATGAAACAATGATGTGAAGAATAAGTAGAAGTCATTTAGCATAAAATCAAATGTAACAAATAGCAGCATTCCGAACAACCTGACAGTGAAATATTTAGGAATACATCTACATAAATTTCTGTAGTCTAATGATCATAGTAAATAAGTTATTACGAAAGCTATGAAAGTATTCCTTATCTACAGATCCTTATTTTATTCGAAGTATACTAAACCCCGAGTTAAGATAATAACGTATCAAACACTTATTCGTGCAGTAATAACAATAAGTAATTTTACAAAATATGTCTCTAACAGACAATTATACACAAATGGATATATTATTCGAATTGACAATTTCATAATTAACCTGATAAGAAACCACGTAGTAGATCAAATATGGAGAATAATCTAATAATGACACTGTGTTATACAACTGCGGAATATTTAAAGGTCACATTACAAATCGGGTTTGTTCCGCCAGAGACACTACTAGATGAACAGAACTACATTCAGGATCGAAATGGGATCCCAGTCTTATACCTATAGACAAGCAACTACCAAATCAGTGGAATGTTTTACATACACCATTGAAGATATGAGATTCAGTACTAGTGTTTTAAACTAGAGTCAAAAATCTCACCATTTTGATGTTTATCTTAATACAGATTACACACCTCTGTATATTTATTTCTCTTAGTTTATTTCCTTTTATATGTTCATGACTTCGCTTTTATATATACCTATAAAATATATATAAATGTCATGTTTTTTAATAGTTTTCCATTACAGTGTTACTTTAAATAACAAATGTGCCTTTATTGAAACAAATTATCATTTAAAAAATTGTACAAATGCAAGTCAAGTTTAAAATAAAATTATAATCGAGAGTCCGATTTTGGGACAGTGTTTATTAAAGTTTTGTTATATTATTCTATTGGTTATTACTTATATATAAGTAGTATGTATGATTGTTATAACTTTTTGAATTTAATAAACAGAACTAAAAAATACTGTCAATTTTATTATATTTCCAGGTTATTATATTGCAATCTAACTTGGTAACTGCGCTAGTTACCGCATGAAAAAAGGAAGTTTCCATTTTTTTCAAAAACTTCTTGTTTGAAAATGAAAATTAGGTAGAGAAAGAGAAACTCTTCCTAATTTTCATTTTTCTTTTTGTTTATTATTTTTTCTAACTTGGTAACTGCGCTAGTTACCGCAAAAGAACACGGCTTTTGTGTTCAAATTTGCGTTTTTCTTGTTTTAGTATGTATAAGTGAACATATGACAGGGCGTTCACATCCCTTCAGAAGAAAAGAGTACTGCAGCAGTACTCCGCGAGTACTCACCAAGCGATAGCGACTACTCGCTCTTCCTTTACCCGTTAATGGATTCAAGTTCTTGCTTTTAACATTGGGCTGTCATACGAAAATGAGTACTCGCTTTTTAACGCTTTTGGAGTGCTGCAGGCGTTGTGATGTCGTCACGATGGTAGAGTGTTCGCTTAGGAAACGGGGGGTTCCATGTTCGAATCCCACCGGCGCACAGAGGGTTAGAATAGCCTGTTTTCTTGGATTAATTAAAAAAAAAAATTAAGTATCGTTAAAATTTTTTGCACCCGGTTACAGTATATAAAATTCTACATCACTTGTCGTTAAAATAAATGTCAAAAGTGGTTTGGTGTTTTTGTAGTGAAACTTCAAAGTCAAACTTCATAGAAATTTTTGTGCAAAAAAGGCTGGAAAAAGTGAAAACGTTCCCGTTGAAAATTTTATCTATTTTAAAAAGTATTGTAAAAGTTAAACATTTTTCAATGGAACCATCAAGTTCAGGTTATTTTGCAAATACGTCGTTAACATTTGTGTATCAAATTGTGTGTGGAAGTGATTTAGATGTAGTTATTTATATTGAAAATGCCAAAAAAAAATAATATTTTTATATTTTAAATGGATATATAGTTATTATTCGTCCACATTCGTGTCATAATTTGTAGTTTATATTAAAGAGGACATAAATCTGTGTTATATTGCAAAATTTTACGCTGCCCTTTTGTGCTTTTTAGAAGCCATGCATTGTTTAATACAAGTGTTGCAGCAGTCAAATTAGCTAAAAGTCACATTGATCTCGCGACTGGTGCTGTTGTTGTGTGTTGTTATTTTTCATGTTACTTTTTTCTATTTATTTGTGCTCTTCTTTTCCGTATATTAATGTTGTTATTTATGTTTCTTTTAATAATATTCTTTGTTACAATAATATTTTGTTTTTGTTTATTTTAATAATATTCTTTGTTTTGACAAATAGTGATTGTGTTGTGCAGTTTCAAGTAATCGGGTTGTGCAGATTCTATTGAAAGGGTTTTTTTTATTAGAATTATTTTTTTTTTTATAGATACAAGTTCGAACGTTGTTTTTTATACTCGTCGAAGCTTATTTGATATTATGATGAATTCAAGCGCTCAAACAATGACTGACAAGATGACATTTTTAGCTGAAGAAATCAAAAAACGCACCAACTGCTCTGAGGATAATATGTGTGATTTAAATAAAAGAATTCATGTTTTCTTTTATGAATTTAAATCTAGGTGGACTAGAGCGCATAGAATTCAAATGAGGTTTATTACTCAAAATAAAATCTGGTTGGAATCCTCTATTGGTTTTACTCTTGCCCCGACTGCAAAACGTGGTCGAAAAGAAATTAGTTTTACCGAGTCCAGTGGTTGGAGTAAATATAAAAAAACAAAGATTGTAAGAGACACCATGTCATTGCCAGAGTTACTTTATGCTTCACAGGTTAAATTACAAAGCGAAGGTTATGTCGAGGAACCAAAAGTGTTGCGAGCTATATATGAAAAGTGTTGCAAGGGAATAAATTTTTTTAAAAAAAAATTGAAACAACCACTTCCCACCTTGAAAATATCGAATACAAAAGCTTTGGCTGTTTTTGTAGAAGCTAAACTAACACGAAATCAATACAATGTTGTTAGACAAGCTGCTCCTCAAATATTTGAAGAGGAAATACAGAATTTAACCTCTTCAACTGTCACGATTGGTGAGAAAGTTGTACATGTTTCCCACAAATTAATTTTGGCAATGGTAGATGGAAAAGTTTGGAAAAGTTTAAGTATCGTTAAAATTTTTTGCACCCGGTTACAGTATATAAAATTCTACATCACTTGTCGTTAAAATAAATGTCAAAAGTGGTTTGGTGTTTTTGTAGTGAAACTTCAAAGTCAAACTTCATAGAAATTTTTGTGCAAAAAAGGCTGGAAAAAGTGAAAACGTTCCCGTTGAAAATTTTATCTATTTTAAAAAGTATTGTAAAAGTTAAACATTTTTCAATGGAACCATCAAGTTCAGGTTATTTTGCAAATACGTCGTTAACATTTGTGTATCAAATTGTGTGTGGAAGTGATTTAGATGTAGTTATTTATATTGAAAATGCCAAAAAAAAATAATATTTTTATATTTTAAATGGATATATAGTTATTATTCGTCCACATTCGTGTCATAATTTGTAGTTTATATTAAAGAGGACATAAATCTGTGTTATATTGCAAAATTTTACGCTGCCCTTTTGTGCTTTTTAGAAGCCATGCATTGTTTAATACAAGTGTTGCAGCAGTCAAATTAGCTAAAAGTCACATTGATCTCGCGACTGGTGCTGTTGTTGTGTGTTGTTATTTTTCATGTTACTTTTTTCTATTTATTTGTGCTCTTCTTTTCCGTATATTAATGTTGTTATTTATGTTTCTTTTAATAATATTCTTTGTTACAATAATATTTTGTTTTTGTTTATTTTAATAATATTCTTTGTTTTGACAAATAGTGATTGTGTTGTGCAGTTTCAAGTAATCGGGTTGTGCAGATTCTATTGAAAGGGTTTTTTTTTTAGAATTATTTTTTTTTTATAGATACAAGTTCGAACGTTGTTTTTTATACTCGTCGAAGCTTATTTGATATTATGATGAATTCAAGCGCTCAAACAATGACTGACAAGATGACATTTTTAGCTGAAGAAATCAAAAAACGCACCAACTGCTCTGAGGATAATATGTGTGATTTAAATAAAAGAATTCATGTTTTCTTTTATGAATTTAAATCTAGGTGGACTAGAGCGCATAGAATTCAAATGAGGTTTATTACTCAAAATAAAATCTGGTTGGAATCCTCTATTGGTTTTACTCTTGCCCCGACTGCAAAACGTGGTCGAAAAGAAATTAGTTTTACCGAGTCCAGTGGTTGGAGTAAATATAAAAAAACAAAGATTGTAAGAGACACCATGTCATTGCCAGAGTTACTTTATGCTTCACAGGTTAAATTACAAAGCGAAGGTTATGTCGAGGAACCAAAAGTGTTGCGAGCTATATATGAAAAGTGTTGCAAGGGAATAAATTTTTTTAAAAAAAAATTGAAACAACCACTTCCCACCTTGAAAATATCGAATACAAAAGCTTTGGCTGTTTTTGTAGAAGCTAAACTAACACGAAATCAATACAATGTTGTTAGACAAGCTGCTCCTCAAATATTTGAAGAGGAAATACAGAATTTAACCTCTTCAACTGTCACGATTGGTGAGAAAGTTGTACATGTTTCCCACAAATTAATTTTGGCAATGGTAGATGGAAAAGTTTGCAATGCCTTAACAGAAACCACATCAACACAAAAGTGTTACTTATGTGGCGCTACAAGTAAGGATTTTAATAATATAGAAGCCATGATCCAAAGACCTGTACATGTAGACAGTTTAAAATTTGGACTTTCCTTTCTTCATGGCTGGATTAGATTTTTTGAATGTCTTTTGCACATTGCATATAAAATGCGTTTACAAAAGTGTCAGCCTAGATCTGATTCTGAAAAAAGAACAGTAGCTGAAAAAAAAAGAAATTCAGAAAAAATTTAAAGAGAATATGGGATTAATAGTTGACCAACCCAAACCTGGTTTTGGAAACACGAATGATGGGAATACGGCAAGACGTTTTTTCCAAAACGCTGAAAAATCTGCCGAAATAACAAAAATAGATGTTAATTTAGTGGCCATGAAATTAATAATGAAAAATTTCAAATATATGCACACAATACAGGACGATTTTTGTTGAAACGTATCCTTGGTACAATATGCCTACCACTTTGCACAAGTTTTTTATTCACGGACCCGAAATTGTGTCAAATGCCCTTTTACCTATTGGGTAGTTATCAGAAGAAGCGCAAGAAGCTCGAAATAAAGATTTTAAAAAATATAGGGAGTTTCATTCCCGAAAGTGCAGTCGCGAAAAATCAAACCAAGACATTTTTAATATGTTTTTGATAACCTCTGACCCAATTATTTCAAGCATGCGAAAATTGCCTGCAAAGAAGGTTCAAAGCTTGCCAGAGGAGGCAATTGATTTAATTGTACCTGCAGCTCCGAACAAGAACTATTTCAGTGATGTTGAAGTTGCTGATGCTGCGGATGATGATAATGATGATGATGTGGATGATTAACTTTAAGATGTATAAAATGCAATGTTTAAGTTCTCATACTGTACTCCTTGCACTATATACCTACACTGATATTTGGCATTACTTAATAAAATTATACTCAAATATACTAAGAAAAAAATTTTTAACTTATTTTAATGGTATTAACTGAAAAATAAAGAAAAATTATCCTAACATAGCTTCCCTGATTTGATCCAAGAAAACATGCTACTCTAACTCCCTGTGCGGCGGCAATGTATTTTTATAGCAAAGGTATTAAAACACATTATATATTTTTGTGTTGTTTTTATTTTTTGCAGTATCCAAATATATAAAATTTATAAAAAATGTAAAAAAGCGTTTATTTGACATTTCTGAAATCCATACATTCTAAGGGACTCTTTGTAAGTTGGAAATGTGATAAATGGTGTTCTGGATACTTTCGTGCACTGAAGTCATCAACTGTTATGGGGTAACCAGATGTAGAACTGTATGTTAAGACATTTTTCACTATTTTGCTTTCTGAGTGCATTTCATTCATCCGTGACTTGAAGTATGTCCAGGAACATCACATACAAAGGAACTTGCCGGGGTATCGCATACCAAACATCTTAAAAACATAGATATTCTTCGATAACATATGTTAATATAACTACCTAAATGCTTCACTTCTTCCACAAAATCTTTGAAAAATGCTGGAAACAGTGCGGCTTACTCTTTCCAACAAAAACACCTATTGGAAACGGTTCTAACTTTTCTTTTGTGTAAACAATTTTAAATAAAATGGGCCATAGCTGCACTGACGAACTTTTAAAAAGCGGAATGCCATCGATATTAATATCGATCACGATTTCCTCATATCTCTGCAGTAATGCCTCAAGTTTTAAAATTTGCTTTTTGATGCCGAAGTGGCAGTAAACACCTGGAGATACGTGTTTTGTTACAGAACATTTTTGCCTTCCCAATAGCGTTTCTCAACATAAAGGTATATCAAGACCTTCTTCTTTTAAAATCGCCAACAATTTCTCTACACACATTTTAGTTGGTTTGGTATCGATATACCACGTTTTCAGTTTTTCACAAAATTTATAATTTGCAATAACTTCCGACTCATCTCCTGGCAGACTGACATTTTCGCTCGGGAACACATCGCATTTCTTCACGACAGTAAGCATTTGCGAGTAGTCTAGTAGTACTCGCTGCCCGTCTATAAATCGTACCCGATGCGACTACTCCCTTTTACTGAAGTCCAGCAGCACTCGCCAGGCGTTCTCTCCTAGACAACGACCAGAGGGGCATAGCTTTGGCAGAGCAAATTGCTAGCTCTACGTTCTGTACAGTGAATGAGGACGCCCCCACGCGGATTATGGGCGATTGCCATAGCTCGCCAGACATCACTTTGGCATCGCCTGGCCTGATCAACGACGTCACCTGGCAACCCGTCATCTCACTAGGATCGGACCACCTTCCCATAATTCTCTCCATAAATAGAACGCCGTACGTTTCTTAATCAAAACAGGCTGATTGGGAGACCTTCAGAGATGCCACCAACCGCAGCTTTAATAATCTAGCTATTCCGTCGGACGTTCGGGTAGCCGAGAAAAAGTTCCGGGCCATCATTAACGCAGCAGCCGCTCGCCATATCCCTGCTGGTCGAATACCCGAAGTACGACCAAACTTCCCAGCAGAGGCAGCGGGACTCGCAGACGAGCGTGATGACATTCGTCGCTCCAACCCTACTGACCCTAGAATTTGGGATCTCAACTCCGAGATCAGTAGGTTGGTCAACGAATATAAGCGGAACAAATGGCTAGACCACTTAAAGCAGTGCAACTTGAGTTCCGGAATTGGTAAGTTGTGGACAACGGTCAAATCACTCTCTAACCCTGTAAGGAAAGATGATCGGACAGCTGTCACGTTCGGTGATAGAATAGTGACAGATCCGAAACGTTGCGCGTGTTATTTTAACCGGCTTTTTATTGAGCACCCAGAGAGTGATAAGGCGAAAAGGAGAGTATTGCGTCGTATCTGCGCTCTCCGAGTCGAAGAGGCACCACCACAATTTACCGTTGGCGAAGTTGCCCATGTTATCCGCAACGCAAAGTCATCAAAGGCGCTGGGTCCGGACGGAATCTCAATGCTGATGTTAAAGCACTTGGATACCCCGGGAGTAGAGTACATGACCAAAGTGCTCAATCTGTCGCTAGCCACTCACGAAGTTCCCGATGCCTGGAAAATGGATTTCCCTAGGGTGGATTTTTATCCCCGGCTCTGTTTAAGTTCTACCTCTCTAAACTTCCTGCACCACCAGACGGCGTTGAAATTGTGTCGTACGCTGACGATTGCACAATTCTGGCGTCAGGACCTAAAGTGGATGACATTTGCGAGAAAATCAACTGTTACCTCACTGACTTAGCACGTTTCTTCACTGCGAGGAATATGAAAATATCCGCCTCCAAATCATCAGCCACACTGTTTACTGCATGGATTTCACTCAATGTGAAAGTCGATGACGTCAACATCACGACCACCAACTACCCCAAAATCCTTGGTGTCACATTGGACAGTTTTTTTAGATCCTCTGCACATGCTACAGCTATCTGCGGTAAACTCAAAAGTAGGAACAAGGTCCTCAAGTCACTTGCCGGCAGTACTTGGGGAGCCGACAAAGAAACCTTTTTGACCTCTTACAAAGCGATAGGTCGGTCTGTAGCAAACTACGCAGCACCTGTATGGTCGGCGAACGACGCAGTGAAAGAAAATTCAGACTTGCCAGAATGCCGCCCTTAGAACATCAACAGGGTGTCTTCTTATGTCTTCTGAGGACCATCTACATGAGGAGACGAAGGTCCTTACCGTGTTTTCGCAGCAGTCATCCTAACCACCATCTCTTGAACAGGATGCCTCCAACCAGGCAGATCAGGTACGATCTTCATGATCTAGAGAGAGAGGTTCAGCGGTGTAAGAGAAAACCTTTAGATCATCGAAACTATCAGGCAGGTTTGAACAACATTCACGCCGATGATGTCGCAGCAGCAGTATCCAGCTACCGTGTGAATGTAGTGCTAGGGGAACATCCCCCGGAGATTTCACCTGAGGAGAAGGTACTACCTCGGCAGACGCGCGTCGTTCTGGCGCAGCTGAGATCTGGATGGTGCAGCCGCCTCCATTCTTACTGGGCACGAATTGATGCTAACATTATGTACTGCACCTCTTCAATTGTCCGGCCAAGCCCACTCAGCTGACCCCCAGGTCTCTGTGGACGCATCCAGTTCAAATGGCGCGTTTCCTCCACCTGGATATCGAAGCAGATCCCCCATAGGCGAACAAGACTTCAAAATAAATATATTGTTGTTACAACAACAACAACATAACATCGAGAATTGCTAGACAATTCTAGAAAATGCTAGACAATTCTATTCCGACCGCTAGTAGGGAAATGAAACAATGATGTGAAGAATAAGTAGAAGTCATTTAGCATAAAATCAAATGTAACAAATAGCAGCATTCCGAACAACCTGACAGTGAAATATTTAGGAATACATCTACATAAATTTCTGTAGTCTAATGATCATAGTAAATAAGTTATTACGAAAGCTATGAAAGTATTCCTTATCTACAGATCCTTATTTTATTCGAAGTATACTAAACCCCGAGTTAAGATAATAACGTATCAAACACTTATTCGTGCAGTAATAACAATAAGTAATTTTACAAAATATGTCTCTAACAGACAATTATACACAAATGGATATATTATTCGAATTGACAATTTCATAATTAACCTGATAAGAAACCACGTAGTAGATCAAATATGGAGAATAATCTAATAATGACACTGTGTTATACAACTGCGGAATATTTAAAGGTCACATTACAAATCGGGTTTGTTCCGCCAGAGACATGCATACTACTAGATGAACAGAACTACATTCAGGATCGAAATGGGATCCCAGTCTTATACCTATAGACAAGCAACTACCAAATCAGTGGAATGTTTTACATACACCATTGAAGATATGAGATTCAGTACTAGTGTTTTAAACTAGAGTCAAAAATCTCACCATTTTGATGTTTATCTTAATACAGATTACACACCTCTGTATATTTATTTCTCTTAGTTTATTTCCTTTTATATGTTCATGACTTCCGCCAGAGACATGCATACTACTAGATGAACAGAGCTACATTCAGGATCGAAATGGGATCCCAGTCTTATACCTATAGACAAGCAACTACCAAATCAGTGGAATGTTTTACATACACCATTGAAGATATGAGATTCAGTACTAGTGTTTTAAACTAGAGTCAAAAATCTCACCATTTTGATGTTTATCTTAATACAGATTACACACCTCTGTATATTTATTTCTCTTAGTTTATTTCCTTTTATATGTTCATGACTTCGCTTTTATATATGTATACCTATAAAATATATATAAATGTCATGTTTTTTAATAGTTTTCCATTACAGTGTTACTTTAAATAACAAATGTGCCTTTATTGAAACAAATTATCATTTAAAAAATTGTACAAATGCAAGTCAAGTTTAAAATAAAATTATAATCGAGAGTCCGATTTTGGGACAGTGTTTATTAAAGTTTTGTTATATTATTCTATTGGTTATTACTTATATATAAGTAGTATGTATGATTGTTATAACTTTTTGAATTTAATAAACAGAACTAAAAAATACTGTCAATTTTATTATATTTCCAGGTTATTATATTGCAATCTAACTTGGTAACTGCGCTAGTTACCGCATGAAAAAAGGAAGTTTCCATTTTTTTCAAAAACTTCTTGTTTGAAAATGAAAATTAGGTAGAGAAAGAGAAACTCTTCCTAATTTTCATTTTTCTTTTTGTTTATTATTTTTTCTAACTTGGTAACTGCGCTAGTTACCGCAAAAGAACACGGCTTTTGTGTTCAAATTTGCGTTTTTCTTGTTTTAGTATGTATAAGTGAACATATGACAGGGCGTTCACATCCCTTCAGAAGAAAAGAGTACTGCAGCAGTACTCCGCGAGTACTCACCAAGCAATAGCGACTACTCGCTCTTCCTTTACCCGTTAATGGTTTCAAGTTCTTGCTTTTAACATTGGGCTGTCGTACGAAAATGAGTACTCGCTTTTTAACGCTTTTGGAGTGCTGCAGGCATTGTGATGTCGTCACGATGGTAGAGTGTTCGCTTAGGAAACGGGGGGTTCCATATTCGAATCCCACCGGCGCACAGAGGGTTAGAATAGCCTGTTTTCTTGGATTAATTAAAAAAAAAATTTAAGTATCGTTAAAATTTTTTGCACCCGGTTACAGTATATAAAATTCTACATCACTTGTCGTTAAAATAAATGTCAAAAGTGGTCTGGTGTTTTTGTAGTGAAACTTCAAAGTCAAACTTCATAGAAATTTTTGTGCAAAAAAGGCTGGAAAAAGTGAAAACGTTCCCGTTGAAAATTTTATCTATTTTAAAAAGTATTGTAAAAGTTAAACATTTTTCAATGGAACCATCAAGTTCAGGTTATTTTGCAAATACGTCGTTAACATTTGTGTATCAAATTGTGTGTGGAAGTGATTTAGATGTAGTTATTTATATTGAAAATGCCAAAAAAAAAATAATATTTTTATATTTTAAATGGATATATAGTTATTATTCGTCCACATTCGTGTCATAATTTGTAGTTTATATTAAAGAGGACATAAATCTGTGTTATATTGCAAAATTTTACGCTGCCCTTTTGTGCTTTTTAGAAGCCATGCATTGTTTAATACAAGTGTTGCAGCAGTCAAATTAGCTAAAAGTCACATTGATCTCGCGACTGGTGCTGTTGTTGTGTGTTGTGTTTTGTTATTTTTCATGTTACTTTTTTCTATTTATTTGTGCTCTTCTTTTCCGTATATTAATGTTGTTATTTATGTTTCTTTTAATAATATTCTTTGTTACAATAATATTTTGTTTATTTTAATAATATTCTTTGTTTTGACAAATAGTGATTGTGTTGTGCAGTTTCAAGTAATCGGGTTGTGCAGTTTCTATTGAAAACAAAAACACCTATTGGAAACGGTTCTAACTTTTCTTTTGTGTAAACAATTTTAAATAAAATGGGCCATAGCTGCACTGACGAACTTTTAAAAAGCGGAATGCCATCGATATTAATATCGATCACGATTTCCTCATATCTCTGCAGTAATGTCTCAAGTTTTAAAATTTGCTTTTTGATGCCGAAGTGGCAGTAAACACCTGGAGATACGTGTTTTGTTACAGAACATTTTTGCCTTCCCAATAGCGTTTCTCAACATAAAGGTATATCAAGACCTTCTTCTTTTAAAATCGCCAACAATTTCTCTACACACATTTTAGTTGGTTTGGTATCGATATACCACGTTTTCAGTTTTTCACAAAATTTATAATTTGCAATAACTTCCGACTCATCTCCTGGCAGACTGACATTTTCGCTCGGGAACACATCGCATTTCTTCACGACAGTAAGCATTTGCGAGTAGTCTAGTAGTACTCGCTGCCCGTCTATAAATCGTACCCGATGCGACTACTCCCTTTTACTGAAGTCCAGCAGCACTCGCCAGGCGTTCTCTCCTAGACAACGACCAGAGGGGCATAGCTTTGGCAGAGCAAATTGCTAGCTCTACGTTCTGTACAGTGAATGAGGACGCCCCCACGCGGATTATGGGCGATTGCCATAGCTCGCCAGACATCACTTTGGCATCGCCTGGCCTGATCAACGACGTCACCTGGCAACCCGTCATCTCACTAGGATCGGACCACCTTCCCATAATTCTCTCCATAAATAGAACGCCGTACGTTTCTTAATCAAAACAGGCTGATTGGGAGACCTTCAGAGATGCCACCAACCGCAGCTTTAATAATCTAGCTATTCCGTCGGACGTTCGGGTAGCCGAGAAAAAGTTCCGGGCCATCATTAACGCAGCAGCCGCTCGCCATATTCCTGCTGGTCGAATACCCGAAGTACGACCAAACTTCCCAGCAGAGGCAGCGGGACTCGCAGACGAGCGTGATGACATTCGTCGCTCCAACCCTACTGACCCTAGAATTTGGGATCTCAACTCCGAGATCAGTAGGTTGGTCAACGAATATAAGCGGAACAAATGGCTAGACCACTTAAAGCAGTGCAACTTGAGTTCCGGAATTGGTAAGTTGTGGACAACGGTCAAATCACTCTCTAACCCTGTAAGGAAAGATGATCGGACAGCTGTCACGTTCGGTGATAGAATAGTGACAGATCCGAAACGTTGCGCGTGTTATTTTAACCGGCTTTTTATTGAGCACCCAGAGAGTGATAAGGCGAAAAGGAGAGTATTGCGTCGTATCTGCGCTCTCCGAGTCGAAGAGGCACCACCACAATTTACCGTTGGCGAAGTTGCCCATGTTATCCGCAACGCAAAGTCATCAAAGGCGCTGGGTCCGGACGGAATCTCAATGCTGATGTTAAAGCACTTGGATACCCCGGGAGTAGAGTACATGACCAAAGTGCTCAATCTGTCGGTAGCCACTCACGAAGTTCCCGATGCCTGGAAAATGGATTTCCCTAGGGTGGATTTTTATCCCCGGCTCTGTTTAAGTTCTACCTCTCTAAACTTCCTGCACCACCAGACGGCGTTGAAATTGTGTCGTACGCTGACGATTGCACAATTCTGGCGTCAGGACCTAAAGTGGATGACATTTGCGAGAAAATCAACTGTTACCTCACTGACTTAGCACGTTTCTTCACTGCGAGGAATATGAAAATATCCGCCTCCAAATCATCAGCCACACTGTTTACTGCATGGATTTCACTCAATGTGAAAGTCGATGACGTCAACATCACGACCACCAACTACCCCAAAATCCTTGGTGTCACATTGGACAGTTTTTTTAGATCCTCTGCACATGCTACAGCTATCTGCGGTAAACTCAAAAGTAGGAACAAGGTCCTCAAGTCACTTGCCGGCAGTACTTGGGGAGCCGACAAAGAAACCTTTTTGACCTCTTACAAAGCGATAGGTCGGTCTGTAGCAAACTACGCAGCACCTGTATGGTCGGCGAACGACGCAGTGAAAGAAAATTCAGACTTGCCAGAATGCCGCCCTTAGAACATCAACAGGGTGTCTTCTTATGTCTTCTGAGGACCATCTACATGAGGAGACGAAGGTCCTTACCGTGTTTTCGCAGCAGTCATCCTAACCACCATCTCTTGAACAGGATGCCTCCAACCAGGCAGATCAGGTACGATCTTCATGATCTAGAGAGAGAGGTTCAGCGGTGTAAGAGAAAACCTTTAGATCATCGAAACTATCAGGCAGGTTTGAACAACATTCACGCCGATGATGTCGCAGCAGCAGTATCCAGCTACCGTGTGAATGTAGTGCTAGGGGAACATCCCCCGGAGATTTCACCTGAGGAGAAGGTACTACCTCGGCAGACGCGCGTCGTTCTGGCGCAGCTGAGATCTGGATGGTGCAGCCGCCTCCATTCTTACTGGGCACGAATTGATGCTAACATTATGTACTGCACCTCTTCAATTGTCCGGCCAAGCCCACTCAGCTGACCCCCAGGTCTCTGTGGACGCATCCAGTTCAAATGGCGCGTTTCCTCCACCTGGATATCGAAGCAGATCCCCCATAGGCGAACAAGACTTCAAAATAAATATATTGTTGTTACAACAACAACAACATAACATCGAGAATTGCTAGACAATTCTAGAAAATGCTAGACAATTCTATTCCGACCGCTAGTAGGGAAATGAAACAATGATGTGAAGAATAAGTAGAAGTCATTTAGCATAAAATCAAATGTAACAAATAGCAGCATTCCGAACAACCTGACAGTGAAATATTTAGGAATACATCTACATAAATTTCTGTAGTCTAATGATCATAGTAAATAAGTTATTACGAAAGCTATGAAAGTATTCCTTATCTACAGATCCTTATTTTATTCGAAGTATACTAAACCCCGAGTTAAGATAATAACGTATCAAACACTTATTCGTGCAGTAATAACAATAAGTAATTTTACAAAATATGTCTCTAACAGACAATTATACACAAATGGATATATTATTCGAATTGACAATTTCATAATTAACCTGATAAGAAACCACGTAGTAGATCAAATATGGAGAATAATCTAATAATGACACTGTGTTATACAACTGCGGAATATTTAAAGGTCACATTACAAATCGGGTTTGTTCCGCAAGAGACATGCATACTACTAGATGAACAGAACTACATTCAGGATCGAAATGGGATCCCAGTCTTATACCTATAGACAAGCAACTACCAAATCAGTGGAATGTTTTACATACACCATTGAAGATATGAGATTCAGTACTAGTGTTTTAAACTAGAGTCAAAAATCTCACCATTTTGATGTTTATCTTAATACAGATTACACACCTCTGTATATTTATTTCTCTTAGTTTATTTCCTTTTATATGTTCATGACTTCCGCCAGAGACATGCATACTACTAGATGAACAGAGCTACATTCAGGATCGAAATGGGATCCCAGTCTTATACCTATAGACAAGCAACTACCAAATCAGTGGAATGTTTTACATACACCATTGAAGATATGAGATTCAGTACTAGTGTTTTAAACTAGAGTCAAAAATCTCACCATTTTGATGTTTATCTTAATACAGATTACACACCTCTGTATATTTATTTCTCTTAGTTTATTTCCTTTTATATGTTCATGACTTCGCTTTTATATATGTATACCTATAAAATATATATAAATGTCATGTTTTTTAATAGTTTTCCATTACAGTGTTACTTTAAATAACAAATGTGCCTTTATTGAAACAAATTATCATTTAAAAAATTGTACAAATGCAAGTCAAGTTTAAAATAAAATTATAATCGAGAGTCCGATTTTGGGACAGTGTTTATTAAAGTTTTGTTATATTATTCTATTGGTTATTACTTATATATAAGTAGTATGTATGATTGTTATAACTTTTTGAATTTAATAAACAGAACTAAAAAATACTGTCAATTTTATTATATTTCCAGGTTATTATATTGCAATCTAACTTGGTAACTGCGCTAGTTACCGCATGAAAAAAGGAAGTTTCCATTTTTTTCAAAAACTTCTTGTTTGAAAATGAAAATTAGGTAGAGAAAGAGAAACTCTTCCTAATTTTCATTTTTCTTTTTGTTTATTATTTTTTCTAACTTGGTAACTGCGCTAGTTACCGCAAAAGAACACGGCTTTTGTGTTCAAATTTGCGTTTTTCTTGTTTTAGTATGTATAAGTGAACATATGACAGGGCGTTCACATCCCTTCAGAAGAAAAGAGTACTGCAGCAGTACTCCGCGAGTACTCACCAAGCGATAGCGACTACTCGCTCTTCCTTTACCCGTTAATGGTTTCAAGTTCTTGCTTTTAACATTGGGCTGTCGTACGAAAATGAGTACTCGCTTTTTAACGCTTTTGGAGTGCTGCAGGCATTGTGATGTCGTCACGATGGTAGAGTGTTCGCTTAGGAAACGGGGGGTTCCATGTTCGAATCCCACCGGCGCACAGAGGGTTAGAATAGCCTGTTTTCTTGGATTAATTAAAAAAAAAATTTAAGTATAGTTAAAATTTTTTGCACCCGGTTACAGTATATAAAATTCTACATCACTTGTCGTTAAAATAAATGTCAAAAGTGGTCTGGTGTTTTTGTAGTGAAACTTCAAAGTCAAACTTCATAGAAATTTTTGTGCAAAAAAGGCTGGAAAAAGTGAAAACGTTCCCGTTGAAAATTTTATCTATTTTAAAAAGTATTGTAAAAGTTAAACATTTTTCAATGGAACCATCAAGTTCAGGTTATTTTGCAAATACGTCGTTAACATTTGTGTATCAAATTGTGTGTGGAAGTGATTTAGATGTAGTTATTTATATTGAAAATGCCAAAAAAAAATAATATTTTTATATTTTAAATGGATATATAGTTATTATTCGTCCACATTCGTGTCATAATTTGTAGTTTATATTAAAGAGGACATAAATCTGTGTTATATTGCAAAATTTTACGCTGCCCTTTTGTGCTTTTTAGAAGCCATGCATTGTTTAATACAAGTGTTGCAGCAGTCAAATTAGCTAAAAGTCACATTGATCTCGCGACTGGTGCTGTTGTTGTGTGTTGTATTTTGTTATTTTTCATGTTACTTTTTTCTATTTATTTGTGCTCTTCTTTTCCGTATATTAATATTGTTATTTATGTTTCTTTTAATAATATTCTTTGTTACAATAATATTTTGTTTATTTTAATAATATTCTTTGTTTTGACAAATAGTGATTGTGTTGTGCAGTTTCAAGTAATCGGGTTGTGCAGTTTCTATTGAAAGGGTTTTTTTTTTTATTAGCATTATTGTTTTTTTTATAGATACAAGTTCGAACGTTGTTTTTTATACTCGTCGAAGCATATTTGATATTATGATGAATTCAAGCGCTCAAACAATGAATGACAAGATGACATTTTTAGCTGAAGAAATCAAAAAACGCACCAACTGCTCTGAGGATAATATGTGTGATTTAAATAAAAGAATTCATGTTTTCTTTTATGAATTTAAATCTAGGTGGACTAGAGCGCATAGAATTCAAATGAGGTTTATTATCGGTAAAAATTAGTTTTACCGAGTCCAGTGGTTGGAGTAAATATAAAAAAACAAAGATTGTAAGAGACACCATGTCATTGCCAGAGTTACTTTATGCTTCACAGGTTAAATTACAAAGCGAAGGTTATGTCGAGGAACCAGAAGTGTTGCGAGCTATATATGAAAAGTGTTGCAAGGGAATAAATTTTTTTAAAAAAAAATTGAAACAACCACTTCCCACCTTGAAAATATCGAATACAAAAGCTTTGGCTGTTTTTGTAGAAGCTAAACTAACACGAAATCAATACAATGTTGTTAGACAAGCTGCTCCTCAAATATTTCCCTCCTACAACAATATTCAAACTGAAAAACAAAAAACTTACCCAGAATCGACCAGCTTTAAAATAAGCCAGACCTCCGTTGAAGTAACTTTACAAAGTCTTCTTAATCACACAGCGGAGCGACTAATAGAACTTCAAGAAACTGTTATTGACTCATTAGGCATTACGAACTCGAATGTAGTATTATATTCAAAATGGGGCTTTGATGGAAGCTCTGGCCATTGCTCATACAAACAAGCCTTTCATGGATCGGATGCTAGTGATTCATCAGTTTTTTTAACCACAATTGTACCACTTAGGGTTATGTTTGAGGAGAAGGTAATTTGGCAAAATCCACGGCCGTCTTCAACTAGATTTTGCAGACCCTTGAAAATTGAATTTGTCAAAGAAACCGCATATGTGTCAATTAGTGAAAACAAAAGAGTTGAAGAGGAAATACAGAATTTAACCTCTTCAACTGTCACGATTGGTGAGAAAGTTGTACATGTTTCCCACAAATTAATTTTGGCAATGGTAGATGGAAAAGTTTGCAATGCCTTAACAGAAACCACATCAACACAAAAGTGTTACTTATGTGGCGCTACAAGTAAGGATTTTAATAATATAGAAGCCATGATCCAAAGACCTGTACATGTAGACAGTTTAAAATTTGGACTTTCCTTTCTTCATGGCTGGATTAGATTTTTTGAATGTCTTTTGCACATTGCATATAAAATGCGTTTACAAAAGTGGCAGCCTAGATCTGATTCTGAAAAAAGAACAGTAGCTGAAAAAAAAAGAACAGTAGCTGCAGGCATTGTGATGTCGTCACGATGGTAGAGTGTTCGCTTAGGAAACGGGGGGTTCCATATTCGAATCCCACCGGCGCACAGAGGGTTAGAATAGCCTGTTTTCTTGGATTAATTAAAAAAAAAATTTAAGTATCGTTAAAATTTTTTGCACCCGGTTACAGTATATAAAATTCTACATCACTTGTCGTTAAAATAAATGTCAAAAGTGGTCTGGTGTTTTTGTAGTGAAACTTCAAAGTCAAACTTCATAGAAATTTTTGTGCAAAAAAGGCTGGAAAAAGTGAAAACGTTCCCGTTGAAAATTTTATCTATTTTAAAAAGTATTGTAAAAGTTAAACATTTTTCAATGGAACCATCAAGTTCAGGTTATTTTGCAAATACGTCGTTAACATTTGTGTATCAAATTGTGTGTGGAAGTGATTTAGATGTAGTTATTTATATTGAAAATGCCAAAAAAAAATAATATTTTTATATTTTAAATGGATATATAGTTATTATTCGTCCACATTCGTGTCATAATTTGTAGTTTATATTAAAGAGGACATAAATCTGTGTTATATTGCAAAATTTTACGCTGCCCTTTTGTGCTTTTTAGAAGCCATGCATTGTTTAATACAAGTGTTGCAGCAGTCAAATTAGCTAAAAGTCACATTGATCTCGCGACTGGTGCTGTTGTTGTGTGTTGTGTTTTGTTATTTTTCATGTTACTTTTTTCTATTTATTTGTGCTCTTCTTTTCCGTATATTAATGTTGTTATTTATGTTTCTTTTAATAATATTCTTTGTTACAATAATATTTTGTTTATTTTAATAATATTCTTTGTTTTGACAAATAGTGATTGTGTTGTGCAGTTTCAAGTAATCGGGTTGTGCAGTTTCTATTGAAAGGGTTTTTTTTTATTAGCATTATTTTTTTTTTTTATAGATACAAGTTCGAACGTTGTTTTTTATACTCGTCGAAGCTTATTTGATATTATGATGAATTCAAGCGCTCAAACAATGAATGACAAGCTGACATTTTTAGCTGAAGAAATCAAAAAACGCACCAACTGCTCTGAGGATAATATGTGTGATTTAAATAAAAGAATTCATGTTTTCTTTTATGAATTTAAATCTAGGTGGACTAGAGCGCATAGAATTCAAATGAGGTTTATTACTCAAAATAAAATCTGGTTGGAATCCTCTATTGGTTTTACTCTTGCCCCGACTGCAAAACGTGGTCGAAAAGAAATTAGTTTTACCGAGTCCAGTGGTTGGAGTAAATATAAAAAAACAAAGATTGTAAGAGACACCATGTCATTGCCAGAGTTACTTTATGCTTCACAGGTTAAATTACAAAGCGAAGGTTATGTCGAGGAACCAAAAGTGTTGCGAGCTATATATGAAAAGTGTTGCAAGGAAATAAATTTTTTTAAAAAAAAATTGAAACAACCACTTCCCACCTTGAAAATATCGAATACAAAAGCTTTGGCTGTTTTTGTAGAAGCTAAACTAACACGAAATCAATACAATGTTGTTAGACAAGCTGCTCCTCAAATATTTCCCTCCTACAACAATATTCAAACTGAAAAACAAAAAACTTACCCAGAATCGACCAGCTTTAAAATAAGCCAGACCTCCGTTGAAGTAACTTTACAAAGTCTTCTTAATCACACAGCGGAGCGACTAATAGAACTTCAAGAAACTGTTATTGACTCAATAGGCATTACGAACCGAATGTAGTATTATATTCAAAATGGGGCTTTGATGGAAGCTCTGGCCATAGCACATACAAACAAGCCTTTCATGGATCGGATGCTAGTTATTCATCATTTTTTTAACCACAATTGTACCACTTAGGGTTATGTTTGAGGAGAAGGTAATTTGGCAAAATCCACGGCCGTCTTCAACTAGATTTTGCAGACCATTGAAAATTGAATTTGTCAAAGAAACCGCATATGTGTCAATTAGTGAAAACAAAAGAGTTGAAGAGGAAATACAGAATTTAACCTCTTCAACTGTCACGATTGGTGAGAAAGTTGTACATGTTTCCCACAAATTAATTTTGGCAATGGTAGATGGAAAAGTTTGCAATGCCTTAACAGAAACCACATCAACACAAAAGTGTTACTTATGTGGCGCTACAAGTAAGGATTTTAATAATATAGAAGCCATGATCCAAAGACCTGTACATGTAGACAGTTTAAAATTTGGCCTTTCCATTCTTCATGGCTGGATTAGATTTTTTGAATGTCTTTTGCACATTGCATATAAAATGCGTTTACAAAAGTGGCTGGCTAGATCTGATTCTGAAAAAAGAACAGTAGCTGAAAAAAAAAGAAATTCAGAAAAAATTTAAAGAGAATATGGGATTAATAATTGACCAACCCAAACCTGGTTTTGGAAACACGAATGATGGGAATACGGCAAGACGTTTTTTCCAAAACGCTGAAAAATCTGCCGAAATAACAAAAATAGATGTTAATTTAATAAAAAAAAATGCACGTGTTGCTTATACTGTATCCAGTGGCCATGAAATTAATAATGAAAAATTTCAAATATATGCACACAATACAGGACGATTTTTGTTGAAACGTATCCTTGGTACAATATGCCTACCACTTTGCACAAGTTTTTTATTCACGGACCCGAAATTGTGTCAAATGCCCTTTTACCTATTGGGCAGTTATCAGAAGAAGCGCAAGAAGCTCGAAATAAAGATTTTAAAAAATATAGGGAGTTTCATTCCCGAAAGTGCAGTCGCGAAAAATCAAACCAAGACATTTTTAATATGTTTTTGATAACCTCTGACCCAATTATTTCAAGCATGCGAAAATTGCCTGCAAAGAAGATTCAAAGCTTGCCAGAGGAGGCAATTGATTTAATTGTACCTGCAGCTCCGAACAAGAACTATTTCAGTGATGTTGAAGTTGCTGATGCTGCGGATGATGATAATGATGATGATGATAATGATAATGATGATGATGTGGATGATTAACTTTAAGATGTATAAAATGCAATGTTTAAGTTCTCATACTGTACTCCTTGCACTATATACCTACACTGATATTTGGCATTACTTAATAAAATTATACTCAAATATACTAAGAAAAAAATTTTTAACTTATTTTAATGGTATTAACTGAAAAATAAAGAAAAATTATCCTAACATAGCTTCCCTGATTTGATCCAAGAAAACATGCTACTCTAACTCACTGTGCGGCGGCAATGTATTTTTATAGCAAAGGTATTAAAACACATTATATATTTTTGTGTTGTTTTTATTTTTTGCAGTATCCAAATATATAAAATTTATAAAAAATGTAAAAAAGCGCTTATTTGACATTTTTGAAATCCATACATTCTAAGGGACTCTTTGTAAGTTGGAAATGTGATAAATGGTGTTCTGGATACTTTCGTGCACTGAAGTCATCAACTGTTATGGGATAACCAGATGTAGAACTGTATGTTAAGACATTTTTCACTATTTTGCTTTCTGAGTGCATTTCATTCATCCGTGACTTGAAGTATATCCAGGAACACCACATACAAAGGAACTTGCCGGGGTATCGCATACCAAACATCTTAAAAACATAGATATTCTTCGATAACATATGTTAATATAACCACCTAAATGCTTCACTTCTTCAACAAAATCTTTGAAAAATGCTGGAAACAGTGCGGCTTACTCTTTCCAACAAAAACACCTATTGGAAACGGTTCTAACTTTTCTTTTGTGTAAACAATTTTAAATAAAATGGGCCATAGCTGCACTGACGAACTTTTAAAAAGCGGAATGCCATCGATATTAATATCGATCACGATTTCCTCATATCTCTGCAGTAATGTCTCAAGTTTTAAAATTTGCTTTTTGATGCCGAAGTGGCAGTAAACACCTGGAGATACGTGTTTTGTTACAGAACATTTTTGCCTTCCCAATAGCGTTTCTCAACATAAAGGTATATCAAGACCTTCTTCTTTTAAAATCGCCAACAATTTCTCTACACACATTTTAGTTGGTTTGGTATCGATATACCACGTTTTCAGTTTTTCACAAAACTTATAATTTACAATAACTTCCGACTCATCTCCTGGCAGACTGACATTTTCGCTCGGGAACACATCGCATTTCTTCACGACAGTAAGCATTTGCGAGTAGTCTAGTAGTACTCGCTGTCCGTCTATAAATCGTACCCGATGCGACTACTCCCTTTTACTGAAGTCCAGCAGCACTCGCCAGGCGTTCTCTCCTAGACAACGACCAGAGGGGCATAGCTTTGGCAGAGCAAATTGCTAGCTCTACGTTCTGCACAGTGAATGAGGACGCCCCCACGCGGATTATGGGCGATTGCCATAGCTCGCCAGACATCACTTTGGCATCGCCTGGCCTGATCAACGACGTCACCTGGCAACCCGTCATCTCACTAGGATCGGACCACCTTCCCATAATTCTCTCCATAAATAGAACGCCGTACGTTTCTCAATCAAAACAGGCTGATTGGGAGACCTTCAGAGATGCCACCAACCGCAGCTTTAATAATCTAGCTATTCCGTCGGACGTTCGGGTAGCCGAGAAAAAGTTCCGGGCCATCATTAACGCAGCAGCCGCTCGCCATATCCCTGCTGGTCGAATACCCGAAGTACGACCAAACTTCCCAGCAGAGGCAGCGGGACTCGCAGACGAGCGTGATGACATTCGTCGCTCCAACCCTACTGACCCTAGAATTTGGGATCTCAACTCCGAGATCAGTAGGTTGGTCAACGAATATAAGCGGAACAAATGGCTAGACCACTTAAAGCAGTGCAACTTGAGTTCCGGAATTGGTAAGTTGTGGACAACGGTCAAATCACTCTCTAACCCTGTAAGGAAAGATGATCGGACAGCTGTCACGTTCGGTGATAGAATAGTGACAGATCCGAAACGTTGCGCGTGTTATTTTAACCGGCTTTTTATTGAGCACCCAGAGAGTGATAAGGCGAAAAGGAGAGTATTGCGTCGTATCTGCGCTCTCCGAGTCGAAGAGGCACCACCACAATTTACCGTTGGCGAAGTTGCCCATGTTATCCGCAACGCAAAGTCATCAAAGGCGCTGGGTCCGGACGGAATCTCAATGCTGATGTTAAAGCACTTGGATACCCCGGGAGTAGAGTACATGACCAAAGTGCTCAATCTGTCGCTAGCCACTCACGAAGTTCCCGATGCCTGGAAAATGGATTTCCCTAGGGTGGATTTTTATCCCCGGCTCTGTTTAAGTTCTACCTCTCTAAACTTCCTGCACCACCAGACGGCGTTGAAATTGTGTCGTACGCTGACGATTGCACAATTCTGGCGTCAGGACCTAAAGTGGATGACATTTGCGAGAAAATCAACTGTTACCTCACTGACTTAGCACGTTTCTTCACTGCGAGGAATATGAAAATATCCGCCTCCAAATCATCAGCCACACTGTTTACTGCATGGATTTCACTCAATGTGAAAGTCGATGACGTCAACATCACGACCACCAACTACCCCAAAATCCTTGGTGTCACATTGGACAGTTTTTTTAGATCCTCTGCACATGCTACAGCTATCTGCGGTAAACTCAAAAGTAGGAACAAGGTCCTCAAGTCACTTGCCGGCAGTACTTGGGGAGCCGACAAAGAAACCTTGTTGACCTCTTACAAAGCGATAGGTCGGTCTGTAGCAAACTACGCAGCACCTGTATGGTCGGCGAACGACGCAGTGAAAGAAAATTCAGACTTGCCAGAATGCCGCCCTTAGAACATCAACAGGGTGTCTTCTTATGTCTTCTGAGGACCATCTACATGAGGAGACGAAGGTCCTTACCGCGTTTTCGCAGCAGTCATCCTAACCACCATCTCTTGAACAGGATGCCTCCACCCAGGCAGATCAGGTACGATCTTCATGATCTAGAGAGAGAGGTTCAGCGGTGTAAGAGAGAACCTTTAGATCATCGAAACTATCAAGCAGGTTTGAACAACATTCACGCCGATGATGTCGCAGCAGCAGTATCCAGCTACCGTGTGAATGTAGTGCTAGGGGAACATCCCCCGGAGATTTCACCTGAGGAGAAGGTACTACCTCGGCAGACGCTCGTCGTTCTGGCGCAGCTGAGATCTGGATGGTGCAGCCGCCTCCATTCTTACTGGGCACGAATTGATGCTTACGTTCCGGACATCTGTCCCGCCTGCCATCAGGGACCACATTATGTACTGCACCTCTTCAATTGTCCGGCCAAGCCCACTCAGCTGACCCCCAGGTCTCTGTAGACGCATCCAGTTCAAATGGCGCGTTTCCTCCACCTGGATATCTAAGCAGATCCCCCATAGGCGAACAAGACTTCAAAATAAATATATTGTTGTTACAACAATAACAACATAACATCGAGAATTGCTAGACAATTCTAGAAAATGCTAGACAATTCTATTCCGACCGCTAGTAGGGAAATGAAACAATGATGTGAAGAATAAGTAGAAGTCATTTAGCATAAAATCAAATGTAACAAATAGCAGCATTCCGAACAACCTGACAGTGAAATATTTAGGAATACATCTACATAAATTTCTGTAGTCTAATGATCATAGTAAATAAGTTATTACGAAAGCTATGAAAGTATTCCTTATCTACAGATCCTTATTTTATTCGAAGTATACTAAACCCCGAGTTAAGATAATAACGTATCAAACACTTATTCGTGCAGTAATAACAATAAGTAATTTTACAAAATATGTCTCTAACAGACAATTATACACAAATGGATATATTATTCGAATTGACAATTTCATAATTAACCTGATAAGAAACCACGTAGTAGATCAAATACGGAGAATAATCTAATAATGACACTGTGTTATACAACTGCGGAATATTTAAAGGTCACATTACAAATCGGGTTTGTTCCGCCAGAGACATGCATACTACTAGATGAACAGAACTACATTCAGGATCGAAATGGGATCCCAGTCTTATACCTATAGACAAGCAACTACCAAATCAGTGGAATGTTTTACATACACCATTGAAGATATGAGATTCAGTACTAGTGTTTTAAATTAGAGTCAAAAATCTCACCATTTTGATGTTTATCTTAATACAGATTACACACCTCTGTATATTTATTTCTCTTAGTTTATTTCCTTTTATATGTTCATGACTTCGCTTTTATATATACCTATAAAATATATATAAATGTCATGTTTTTTAATAGTTTTCCATTACAGTGTTACTTTAAATAACAAATGTGCCTTTATTGAAACAAATTATCATTTAAAAAATTGTACAAATGCAAGTCAAGTTTAAAATAAGATTATAATCGAGAGTCCGATTTTGGGACAGTGTTTATTAAAGTTTTGTTATATTATTCTATTGGTTATTACTTATATATAAGTAGTATGTATGATTGTTATAACTTTTTGAATTTAATAAACAGAACTAAAAAATACTGTCAATTTTATTATATTGCCAGGTTATTATATTGCAATCTAACTTGGTAACTGCGCTAGTTACCGCATGAAAAAAGGAAGTTTCCATTTTTTTTCAAAAACTTCTTGTTTGAAAATGAAAATTAGGTAGAGAAAGAGAAACTCTTCCTAATTTTCATTTTTCTTTTTGTTTATTATTTTTTCTAACTTGGTAACTGCGCTAGTTACCGCAAAAGAACACGGCTTTTGTGTTCAAATTTGCGTTTTTCTTGTTTTAGTATGTATAAGTGAACACATGACAGGGCGTTCACATCCCTTCAGAAGAAAAGAGTACTGCAGCAGTACTCCGCGAGTACTCACCAATCGATAGCGACTACTCGCTCTTCCTTTACCCGTTAATGGTTTCAAGTGCTCGCTTTTAACATTGGGCTGTCATACGAAAATGAGTACTCGCTTTTTAACGCTTTTGGAGTGCTGCAGGCATTGTGATGTCGTCACGATGGTAGAGTGTTCGCTAAGGAAACAGGGGGTTCCATGTTCGAATCCCACCGGCGACAATGTATTTTTTTAGCAAAGGTATTAAAACACATTATATATTTTTGTGTTGTTTTTATTTTTTGCAGTATCCAAATATATAAAATTTATAAAAAATGTAAAAAAGCGCTTATTTGGCATTTTTGAAATCCATACATTCTAAGGGACTCTTTGTAAGTTGGAAATGTGATAAATGGTGTTCTGGATACTTTCGTGCACTGAAGTCATCAACTGTTATGGGATAACCAGATGTAGAACTGTATGTTAAGACATTTTTCACTATTTTGCTTTCTGAGTGCATTTCATTCATCCGTGACTTGAAGTATGTCCAGGAACACCACATACAAAGGAACTTGCCGGGGTATCGCATACCAAACATCTTAAAAACATAGATATTCTTCGATAACTCATGTTAATATAACCATCTAAATGCTTCACGACAGTGCTTCTTCACGACAGTAAGCATTTGCGAGTAGTCTAATAGTACTCGCTGCCCGTCTATAAATCGTACCCGTTGCGACTACTCCCTTTTACTGAAGTCCAGCAGCACTCGCCAGGCGGTCAATACATCTACCTTCTTCTGAAGGTTATGGATACTTATATTTTGACGATTTTTCATAAAACTTCAAATTTGAGAAAAGCTCGGTATTATTGTTTTTCGAGGTTTATATGTTCCAGAAACGTTGTTAATTTAGGAATATATATACAGGAATATATGTAAGTATTACATTAATATTAGTCGTACATATTAAGTATGGATAACTAACAATGGGTAGCAAATACGCAAGAGATAAGTCAGCCGTAAACAAAGTGTCAATCATGTATACAGAAAATAGTTCCATAAATGTCAATACTATCTGCAATAACACTGAATTATGATAATATTTTTTTATCCTTGTCCACCCACTCCTACTCACTTTAGTTCATAAACGAGTATGCCTAATTTTCATCAATATGCCAACAAATTTACTTGCCACCAATTTCACAGAGCAACAAAATAGAATGAAGTCGAAATATCTGGAATTGATATTATTTTTCGGGTAGATCTTGCTGAGACCAGATTTGAAAATTCCCAAACACCTCCAAAAAAGGAGTTACGGGTGAGAACCGGGTTTTTGGACCTATACGCATTAAATTGTTGGACATACCATTCAGAAACGTGCGAAAACGGACAAACGATTTTTTTTAATTAAAGATCTCAGTATGTCATGTAACCATATTGGTTTTCTTAGACGTTTTATTTGTCACTTCATTTTCGTTTTTAAACTGCATTATGAAAAAGGTTGCAATTTGAAAATAATTGTGTGCAATTAACAAAAAATTTGTGATAAACCAAATAACAATTTTTACATATGTGGCGTCATAGGCGTGATTTTATAAATAAAATTACAGTGGTGGAAGTATTGATTCTTCAATCGATCTTATAAATTCAGTCGCTGGTACGAACCAGAATTTGTTTGTGAAAATTGCTGTGCAACACAAAAAATACAAAGTTCAACCTTCAGTTTCTTTGCCATTTTGTGCGCCTACGAGTATGACTTGGCATCATCAGCTCTGGCATAAACCAGATGGCTGCTACTTTTGTGAACCAATAATTTAGGCCACACTTTTAAACCAGCAAAAATGTTAAGTACTCAAGTGTTATAAAACCGATATTTGGTAAGGATAAAGTTCTGTCAACGACATTTTGTATCAAATGCAGATATGTATCTGCGATCTCGTTTGCTACTTAAATTTGTCAAAATGACAGGCTGAAATCCTTAAGTCGCGATTTAGGCAGCGAAATTTGGTGGAAAACAATTTTCGTATAACATTCTGTTGAGGAAGTGACAGGAATTTGTTATTTGAAGAAGACTGATGAAAATGACATTATTGAAAATGACGAGTATTGCGCTTATGTGGCAAAACTTCTTTCGGCATTAAGTCAATTGTAAGGTAGACGAATGACGACACTTTATTGTTGGTTCATGTAAAAGTACGTTTTTACCAAATATATTGATTTGTAATGCGTTTTTATTTTTTTCTCCATAACAAAAATCTGTTACCATAAGTTCCAATAGCATATGCATATGCGTTCTGAACCAAATACTGCGGGTCGTCAAGTATGACTTGTATAAATAGAAAGTCGTCGCTGATTTGAAAGGTGTTGATATTTTCATTTGGTTTACAAAGTGGTTACACAAAATATCGATCGTAAATGGGAAAGTCGTGCACCATCTAGTGACACATGTCAGATAAGCAGAAAACACGGTTTCAATGCCCCATTAGTTACAGCTGATAAGGTTGTTCTGCCACCACTGCATCTGAAGTTAGAAAACATGAAACAATTTTTATAAAAACTTGATGTAAACGGTGAAGCTTTTGACCTTAGAGCGATGTTCCCAAAATTAAGCGAAGCCAAAAATAAAGAAGATATTAATGTATTTCTTTCCAAATCTAATATTTTTTATCGCTTTTAACTGTTCTGATAAATTTCAGGTATATTTATTTGACCTCAAATTATTAAAGTTATGGGAAATGTAAATTTTATCAATAAGCTCAGTTCCGTTGAAAAACGCCCATGGAAGTTTTCTTACGCTATTTCTTGGTAATCATAAAAGCGACGACTACGTCGCGATTGTTAATGAATTTTTGAGTGCGTATGGTGAAATTGTATAAGTATGCAACATGGAATAAAAGAACTTTGCTATTGATGGTCACTTAAACGCAATGCTGATGATGTTCAATGGCCAAACAATTTATTTTTTCAAAAAATTTTGTCTCAATAAAACTTGAATAACTTAGTTCCTATCGGATTCTTAAAAACGAAACCGTATTCGTCTTTTTATTATTCAGTTCAAAAATTGTTCTGTTCCTTTTATAACATTCTGTGTAATAACAAATCCAAAGTTTAAATATGACAAATTTTTTAAGAAAGTATTTACAGGAAAAATACGCAGATTTCTTTTTTCGGTGTTATTTTAAAGTGTGTACATCATTCGAAAGGCCACAGTTTCTTCTTTCCAAATGTGCTAATAAGTTCGGTTGATATTCAACTAAGTTATTGGTTTCATCCGTATTTCCAGATTTTGGAGGTGTTTTCACCTCCTAGCCAGTTTCTTGTTGCACATAGCAAGATCTACCAGAAAAATTATATCACTTCCCTGGTATTTTTTCTCTGTCGCACTGGGTTATCAGCGCCAGCTTTCTCGGGCATGGCCTGCTCTTTGCGGCAAATGATTTTTTGATGCTTGTAACGATAGGGAGACTTAAAGCTACCGGGATTTCAGAAGTATTACCTATGTAGAATTAAGTTTCCTGTAATCCAGGATACCTTGGGATTATATCTATACTTTGCCGACGGTTACAGAGACTTATTCAATGACCTTGAACCTTTGCGGGTAAAGATGATTGTGTGCAGCAATAAGAATTGGTTTAATGGTTATTTAAAAAAAAAATTGAACTCCGTAATAACGCATATAGTAAATGAAAGAGATTCAGATTAGCATCCTTGCACACATTATATCGAGACCTTCAAAATAAGGTGACAACTATAACAATCGCAACGATAAAATCTCTTTTAATGAGTATAAGTTTACTGTTTTAATAAAAACAAAGAGTAAATGAAAGATTATCTATAGCATCGGGTTAACTGGCAAAGATACCCCTTATATTGCGTTCCACACGTAGATGAGCTTAATAGACGCTATCTCCATTTGCCCATGAATTTTAACTTTTACTTCTTATACAAGGTGGAGCGCGAAAATTTGATTATTTGAAAATGAAATAAACAAATTATAAACCTTAGAAAAATGTATTTTATATTTAAATTATATTGAACAGTAAGGAAATTTTTAAATTTCATGGTTTTAAACAGTGTATCTGGTAAATATCGACATTTGCTATCCACACACTGCTGCATACGTTTTCTGAAGTTTTCATTAACTCTAACAAGCATGTCGACTGGTATTTTGGTAATTTCAGCCTCAATATTGTTAATTAGGTCTTCCAAGATGGTGGGACGGTTGATATATACCTTCGACTTTAGGTAACACCAAAGGAAAAAATCGCATGGGGCTAAGTCTGGTGAGCGTGTCGGCTAGTTCACATCACCCCTCAAAGAGATCAGCCATCCAGGAAACATTTGTCCCCAACAAGTCATGGTAACCCTCGCTGTGTGTGTAGTGGCACCATCCTGATGGAACCATGTATTCTATAATTGCATTGCCTCAAGAGCTGGCTAAAAAAATCCTGTATCATAGTCAAGTACTGTTAAGGGCCAATGATGTCCTTATTCCTTCTTTGAGGTCTCCTCCGCACACATGACACATTTTCTGATGTTCTCAAGTAAGTAACCCAACTTTCGTAAACGAAAAGCACGCTGCACTGCAATGATCGAGTGCGCATTTGAAAAATACGCTTCAACACAAAATGATCTCTCCTCACGTGTCCAATGCATGATGACAACTGAAAGGCAGACGAATACAAATCTCCCGTCAGCCACTATAAGCCACACACACTCTCCACTCTATTCGACCAATAATGCAGCCACAGCCTGCAGTGCAAAAAAACTACCGCGTTCCACCCTGTATAATGCTGTCTCAACAACAACAATCACCCTTATCGCCAATTACTTGCGAACATTTTATTCCCTCGGATTTTTTTGTTCCCTCGAACAAAAATTTGGTATCGCGAATGTCCCGTGAACAATTGTTCACTTCGAATCATATGGCTGATTTCGAGAATGATCAGCTGTTTACAAATTTCTGTTGAGAAAAAGAAAAACGTTCCTTGGTGGTTTTTAAATTACGTTATTGATTAAATAAAAAAATGCAGTGCATGCATAACATTAAAATGTTTCGAATTGGTAGTATTGTGTTACTCCAGGAAGAAAACAATCAAAGGAAGGCAAAACAAAGCATTATTAGAAGAAACCTTCGGGATGCCTCAAATCCTTTGGAATTGACAAATTCACAGTAAGTGCTAACGATTTTGTTATACAGCATCAATCTAAGACTTCTCTTTTCAGATTTTCTAAATATCTTTTAAAAATGCTCACAAATTCTTTGCCACCTGCCAAGAAAAAGTCTGCGATACCGCCAATTATAAAGCTGAGTGGCTGCTTACGTTTTTTTGCCGAGGGTGGTTACCAGAAAGGTGTAGGCAAAGATTATGATGTAGCAATGGCTCAGTCTACGTTCAGCGAGGTTCTTTCGGAAGTACTAAATGCATTGGAAGTTCCTCTTTGCCAAACTTCGATAAGTTATCATACTCAAGAAGAACGCAGAATCAGTGCGCAGTTTTTTTTTTAATAAATTTGGAATTCCCGGTGTTTTTGGATGTATTGATGGTACACACGTTACAACAGTAGCCCCCAAGGAGACAAAACATCTATTCTACAACAGAAAAGGACGCTTTAGTTTAAACGTAACATTGGTAAGTTGATATAAATAATATCTATGTATATACTTGACCAAAAACGTTTTTATAGATATGTGACCACGAAATGAAGATTCGATATGTTGATGCCACTCATCCTGGAGCCTGTCACGATTCGTTCGTTTGGAGTATGAGTGGATTCAAAAGAGCATTGGAGGGAGAATATTTGGAAACAGGAACTAGTATATGGCTGCTGGGTGACAGGTGGTCCAGCACTGTTCAGTTCGTTGTTCACATTTTTCCAGAAGGATGCTACATCTTGTTTGGATTCCTTTGTATAACCCCCAGCTATGGACGGATTTTCCTGCATTCTTTGCAGCAAAATATCCATTTGGTTCTTATTAGTTGAATTATTCCTGAAAAATTTTGTTATTTTTAATTTTAAAATAGAAAAAACGGATACTTACATTTTACGTTTTAACAGTTCGCCGACAAAATGCAAAGTGAACAAAAAAAGAAAATGGCGAACAAAATTCCTCTAAAAAAACCATTCACGATAAGGGGGAATTTTTTTCGAAGTTGCCACATTTCCCCGTGAACAGATTGGCGATTGCGATTTGGCGAAAAGGGAACAAATTCCGAGAGGAATTTTTTTCGCGATAAGGGTGAATTTGACTTTATTTGTTTCACTAATGAGGATGTTCATTCAAGTCAAATAAAGACTAATTTAATGGGCTTTAAGGAAATATATTCTGCTTTTATAAATATCTTACTAAAAGTGGTCCAACTAATTAGAACGTTGTTAGTTGTAAATAAAACAAATATTTCTCAGAGAATTGTCTTAATAATATTTTTTTTTGATAGAAGGATCTGTGACATATTGTGTGAATCAAAATATCGGCCAAATGCTCGCCACGGCTTCTGCGGAATACCTCTATCCGATGGTTCACCTCTTGAATTGTTCTTGGCTTAAGCAGGCCACAGACGTCAAAAATGCGCGTTGGATCAGTATAAAGCTATTACGCCACACACGCCATACCGATTCACAAAGCTTCATTTCGTATTATTTTTTTTGAGGCGTGAAGATGCATAGCGATTGTGACGACGCATCTTCAACTTCTTTTTTTTTTAAATTTTCCAACAACACTTTTCATGATTTGACTTTTTCCATTTTGTTGCGGTACAAATCATTTGTTGTTTCTACACTGCTGCTTGTGCGCGAAAAACATCAATAAATTCTTTCAAGAATATTTTGCTGATGGTTGTCATTCTCCGCTGATCCGCACACCACAAAATTTCACAACAAATGAGAAAAAAATTACACAACACGCTACAGACGTCATACATGTACGCGAACCCAACGAAACATTAAAAAATTGAAATTTCTTACGATCGGTATGCATACCGTTGGATCGGCTTGCATACCATATAGGGTGGCCAGACGGGCTGGAATGAGCTGGATTTTCCAGATATTTTAAGTCAAGTCCAGATTCAAGATATTCCACAATTAATCCAGCTAAATCGAAATTGTCAAATTTAAAACGTATACATTTGTTGACTACTTACAATGTTTCAAATGCTACACACTTTTAACATTTCCCTCTGATCAGACAAATTGTTTGCACAACCCTACACATTAGTACATATTGTGCGCACTCATCACCATCAAAGTGTGAACATAAAACCTGCGTGTTTTCCCTATCCACTGATCTGTTGGCGCAGCAATGACAATAGACAACATTTGATAGGCAGTAAACAAATATATTTGTAAACAAATACTTACGTCAGTGCTCGAAGACGAACAATAAATAAATATTTTGAGCTTTTTATTACAAACGTGGGAAATGATGAGGAAGCTGGACCATCTAAAAAAAGACAATTTACAGTTTTCCGATAAATGGATTACAGCAGCAGATTATTTAAAGTGGCTAAAATATGATGAATTTACAGGGTTTTGCAAATTTTGTCAAGTTGAATTATGTGTAAAATACGAAGGAAGTCGTTCATTTATCAAACATATGAATACAAAAAACATCCTAAAATGGAATTATCTCAAAAACTTCTCAAAGTAAATCAAATTACGTTATTTCAAAAGACTCCTCCGATGAAGCAAACATTTTCAGAGCTGAATAAATGTGTATTTTTCACAACGTAGTTCATGGTCTAAGTTATAATAGTTTAGACTGCCAAATTAAACTTAGTTCAACAATCTAGTGACAGTAAAATTGCTAATAAAGTAACATGCGGACTTACAAAAGCAGCAGCTATAACAAGAAATGTTTTGGCAACGTTTAAGGCAGAAGCAAATTTATTTCTAGCAAGAGCTATTACTTACTTAAATCAGCGATATAATTTTGAAGACAATTCGATTCACAATCAAATATCAGTTTTAAATCTAAAAAAATCACTTTTGCCATAAGAACAGTTATCCAACCTTCCAAAAGGATCTCTCATATTTAATATAATTTAATGAAAAGACTGAATTATAAATGTTTTGTTTATTTTTTTATATATTTTTTTACTTAAATAAATACAACATAAATCGAATCTTCAAATCATTTGCATGTTTTATTTTTTATTTTTCAAAATTGTTCTCCTAAAATTAAGCTAAATTTTTCCAGATATTAGACACTTTGTATCTGGCAACCCTACTTGGGCCGTAAAAAGTGTACATATCGCTTGGCTCATTCAACACCATGACGCACTTTGCGATCAGCCATTCAATAAGCAGCACTCCTCGTATATAGTTCTGATGTCCAGTTGTTAAAAACTTGTCTTCTATTTAAATATAGAAGCAAGAGGTCTTGAGCCGGTTAGTCCCTATTCAATGGGGTTTAAAACTTTGATAACTTTTTCGTTTTTTATTTTTTTCTCAGATTATATAATATACAAAATGGAAATTTTTTACACTGAGTATGAAAAATAATGTCCCCCGTTATCAGCTTCGCAATGATGGGCTCGTTTTAGAGCATTTTCCATAATATATTTCAAAATTTGTGGCTGTAGCATTCGAATTTCTGCAACAATGTTGGCATTGAGTTAAAGGATTGTGTAGGTCTTGTTCACATATACTCGCTCTTTCAAATAACCCCAAAGAAAATAGTCAGGTGCTAACAAATCTGGCGATCGCGCTGGCCAAATAATTTCCGAATTTCTGGAAATTATTCGCTCTGCAAAAATTTGACATTGTGCCTCGGCTGTGGCTCCGTCCTGCTGAAACACCATCTCAGGTCTGTTTTCAAGAGCAGGACGTAAAAAGAGTTACAGCACTTCCATCTTCATTCTCGCAGAATTAAGGCCCAATAATATTTTCAGATGTGATCCCACACCATACTGTACACCTAATGGGGTGTAACTGGCGTTGATGAATGGCTTTTGGCTTTTCAGAACCCCAGAAACTACAGTCCTGCTTATGACCAAAGCCAAGAAAATGATGATGAGCTTCAATACTCATAATCAAATTTTCAATAAAGTTGATTTCATTTCTGGCCAACTGTTGAAATTTAAGTGAAAAATTTAGACGTTGCCGATGATCTGCGGGTTTTAATTCTTGCACAAATTGCACCTTATATGCGTATAACAGTAAGTCTTTTTTAAAAATGCGCCGTAGTGACGTACGAGACATTCCTAGCTTTGCAGAACGCCTTCTGGCTGATGTTTCTGGTGTTTCGTTAACACTTTACTGTACTCGTTTAACATTTACCGCAGTGCAACGTGGTCTTGCGGTTCGAGGCAAATCTCTTACGGTGCCATGTTGGCGATGACGATCAAGTAAGCAACGAATCTTGCTTCAGAGGGCGAAATACTTACGAGGGCGGTTCGGAAAGTTCTTAGCCTATCAATGAAAGAGAATAGTTAGTTTTTCAAAAATATTTTTATGTTTCAATATAATCTCCTGAAACTTCAATACACTTAGTCCAACGCTTATCTAGCAATTCTATCCCTTGATTAAAATAGTTTTCCTCAAGGTCTTCAAAATAGTGGTTTACAACTGTAATTGCATCTTCATTTGAGGTAAAACGCTTGCCAGCAAGGAATTTTTTTAGATTTCGGAACAGGTAAAAGTCACTGGGAGCTAAATCAGGAGAATAAGGTGGGTGGTCAAGCAACTCGTACTTTAATTCGTTGATTTTAGCCATTGTTAAAACACTCTTGTGCGCTAGTGCGTTGTCTTGATGAAAAATTATTTTTTTGTGTTGTAAGCCATGACGTTTTTCTCGAATTTGTACATTTAATTGATCAAAAAGGTTGCAATAGTACTCTGAATTTATTGTTTTACCCTTTTGCAGATAGTCAATCAATAAAATACCTTTGAAGTCCCAAAAAACCGTTGCCATAACCTTACCAGCCGATTGAATTGTTTTTGTCTTCTTTGGGGCACTTCCTCCAGCTTCAGTCCATTGTTTGGATTGTTCTTTTGTCTCTGGAGTATAGTGGTGGAAACATTATGAAACGACGCTTAAAATCCATTTTATTTCGCTGAAAACGATCCAAACAAGCTTGAGAAATGTTCATTCTTATGCGTTTTTGGTCGACTGTTAACAAGTGGGGCACCCATCTTGCAGAAAGCTTTTTCATCTGTAGTTCTTCATGCAAAATTAAATGGACTCGATCGTTTGAGATGCCCATGATATTAGCTATTTCACGCACTTTTATTCGTCGATCATTTAATACCATATCATGCACTTTGGCTACAATTTCTGTTGTTGTTGCTGTTCTTGGACGTCCACTACGTGGTTCATCTTCAATGCTTGTACGACCACGTTTAAATTCAGCAACCCAATTTTTTACTGTTGCATATGAAGGAGCACTTTCACCTAACACATTCACCATATCATTATGAATTTCTTGTCCCGATAAACCTTTTTTATGTAAATATTTAATGACACCAAGCATTTCTAATTTTCCCATTGTAAAAAAATCGCGGATGCGTCTTTTGTGAACACCTGTTTCTATATGAAGGAGTTGCCAGATCGAAATTTAACATCTGTTAATAGCAGAGATGGAAGTTTCCAAAACACTTAACTCTTTTCTGTTGATACCGCGCTTTTTGTGCTAGGCTAAGAAGTTTCCGAACCGCCCTCGTACGTTGAAATGTCGACGATATGCTCTTTGCGATAAAATAATTGATCGATGATCATAAAATTCTATTATTCTGGTTCTTTGTGCAGTTGTGAATCTCTCCATTATTTATTCTCCAAGGATTTTTTATATAATCGGAAAAAAATTTATATACGAAAAAGTTTTTAAAGTTGTAAACCTAATGGTAACTTTTAGCCCACTCTGTATATAAAAGCTGTCAGGTGTTTGGGCTTTTGCCATGTTATTCACTAGACGTTCCATGGTTTTTAGACAAAATACATTATTTTTGCCATTTTTGGACCAGTTTAACAATTTTTTTTTAATTCACATGTAAAACTCGATTGACATACATAACTAATTTTGGATTATCATTTTCTCAAAATAAAGAATGCTGCTAAAATTTAAGAAAATCTGGTTTTAGCCAAAATACGTTATTTTTACCATTTATAGATCAGTTTAACAAATTTAGTTTTTTTTAGCACGATTGACATACAAATTTTTGGATTATTATGTTTTCGAAATAAAATGTTAATGATTTATTAAAAAATCGCAAGTTTTTATGTGCAAAAAGTGTGAGCGAAAATAAATTTTGTCATTGAAGACACATGTTGTTTTCATCTACAAAATATACCTTAAATATTTTGTGTTTTAAGGAGAGATTTCAATCAAGAACTTAAGCAAAGTTAAAAAATCTAACTTTTAGTATTGTGACATTTAATTTTCACACTCCACGGAAGGATGGAGTGTATAATTAATTAGTCATTCCGTGTGTAACGCCTCGAAATATTTATCGGAGACCTTATGAAGTACATATGATTCTCTACAAAGCGGATACAAAATAATTTTTTTCCGCAGATTTTTCCCCCAGAGAAAATCGATTATGATTTAGATATAACCCCCATACATACTTATATATGTATGTTCATATGTCCATCAGCATTTTAGCTTGCAGCTATATGTTACATCCAATTTTGGACAAATTTGGCGCTCGTTTGTTTTTTGTACTGAAGGCGGACGTTATTAAAACTAAAGAAAATCGGTCTCGATTTAGATATAGTTCCTACATATTATGTTCATTTGATTTTACTGCTTGTTTCGAGTTTTAATTAAATTACGCGTACATTTTTTGGACCAAGAAAGAATGTTGCTAAAATTTAAGAAAATCGGTTCAGATTTTGTATATATAGCTCCTACATATATGTTTATCTGATTTTTAGGTCTTGAAGCCACATTTTACATTCAATCTTGATGGAACTTGGCACGAAGAAGTTTTATGGGCCAAGTAAGGTCGTTTTTGAAATTGAAGAAAATCGATTCAGATTCAGCTATATCTCCCATGTCTATATATATGTTCATCTGATTTTATGTTCACAACTCTAGAGGAAACATATTACATCCACTTGATAAAATTTAGCACGAGTAAGGTTTTTGGGCCGATGACAGACGTTGGTGAAGTTGGATAAATCGATTCAGATTAAGATATAGCTTCCACATATAGGTTGGAACGATTTTACCAATCATGATCGAGTTTTCTCACAAATTTATATATGACAGTACTTTTTAAATTTTGGTTAACTTGGTCCGAAAACCAATTTGCAGTTGGCTTTTTTAAACATCCAAGAGAACATGTTGTAATATATTCGTCCACGTTCGTCTTTAGCTTTCTTACTGTTTTTTTTGGAAAACATAATTTTTAAATCTTTTTTTTTGCAAAAAGAAGTATGAAAAGCATCTTAAAAAACACATTATTAATCCTTAGGTGATTACAGTTCAAATACTATTTTTGTTAATAAGGACATATGGGTACTCAAATCAAAGAAAATTCTATTTCGAGGTGTTGTTGCAAACGGAAGGTATTAAAATCGCAGGTAAAAAGTGATAGAAATTCCTACCTCTATTTGAATTTTGATTACTTATGTGATATTTGCTCACTCTACCCATCTTACTGCGATAGCCCAACAATTGCTGATTAAAACTCCGTGTTATCGTCAATAGGTTATATCTTTAATAAATACTTTAAAATGTAGTAATCAAAATATATGCAGTTTTGTCGCTTGAGAGTACAAAAGTAAACTTTTATTAATTCGATTCAATTGTGCTTTATTTAAGGCCCATTTAGTCTCGACGGTTGACGGTTGACGGTAGATTCTGCAACCTGCAGAAGTCTACCGTCGTCAACCGTCAAACTGTAGTTATCTCCCTCTAACACATGCAAAATGCAACCCTCAACTGAAATAGCTGATTGCCTACCGTCAACCGTCCACCGTCAACCGTCGAGACTAAATGGGCCTTTAGTCGTTATTTAATCGTATTGCTTTAGGGTACGCTTGGAGTCTTATTGATGGAATTACTTAAACTTTTTTGGAGTGATTGCGGCGAGTATTTGAAAACGACTGAGCTGGTTTTAGTAGCACATGTACCACTCATAGGCGAGCATTTCACCTGCAGTTTCTTATCTCCACTTTATCATTAAAACAAACACATCGTTATCGGAACAAAAAATGGAAAATATCTGTGCCAACACATTAACACATCGCATGTTGACTGGTTTACGTCCATGTAATAAATAAACTGTAGAAATTTCTGTTTATACTAAAGAACAACTCAATGTCTCGTAAACCGTTTGATATAAATGCTTCGAATTTATAAAAACAAAGTAATTCGAGAAATACTATAGGCCAATATTAACCGAGCTCGCTAAAGGTCATTCTTGAATATTTCCCTTTTCTGTAAACAAACCCATTTTTCTCTGTTGTACAATTGTGTGAAGTTATCGAGCAACAAAAGAACACAACTAGTAATATCAAATCATAATTTACACATTTTTTGCTCAAGTAACAACTTGTGTGCACATATGCTTTTATTTGCGAAAGTAATAGAACAACGACATAACATATATTGACTTACTACTTGTATTTCGATAATGATGAAAATAAGTTTAAGTATACATCCTTCTTAGTTGTTTTTTATAAAAAAATCGGTACATTATTTTCAATAAAAGTTTAGACAAATGAAATCCGTATGGAAAATTGACAACTTTGGTGCAAAAAACCCCAAAATCTGTGAAAATGTACCTAAGCGGTTGATTGTGAAAACCACACGTACAGACACTTGTACGTGTGGTTGTTAATCTTAAAGGCATTAACTTGAAAATCTCTGAATCTGAACTGTATCGGTTTTAAAGTTAAAAGTATTAATCACACTAATAAAAATACCTTTTATTTCTGGTAAAATTTTTAGGTAGAAATTTTAGATTTGTGGACAATTTTTTTTTAATTATGCGGCATACCAAAATCTGATTTATACAGCATTTAAACCTTTAAGAACATAAAGGTATTGGTGTTACCCTTAGCATTTCAATATTGAAATTTATTTTCTTAATTGCACTTTAACGATGGGTACAAATTGAACTGTAATAATTAAGAATAATTTGGTATGAAACTGTCGTTATCCGTTTACATGTTAAAGCCACTAGATGCTAAGCCTACCAGCCGTCCTGATCGTCCAATAAAATATATATTCAAATACAAAAACACATATTTCCGACGATGTGTTATGTCACCCTGTCAGTACATACAGGCGCAGTTAATAAAACAGGGACGTTATCCTTTTAATAATAAAAGACGGCAACATGTTTTTGAGAAATTTCAGATATCGCTTTCTTGTTGCATATTGCATGATGTACATAATTTATTTTCGCAAATAACCTGAACCGGCATAAGTACGTAGAGAAGAAAAGAGCTACAAGACACAACAAGTGCGCGTATTACATTATCAAGCGGGAAAGACTTCTTCGTCTCGTCGGAAAATAACCTTTTGCTTCTTTAAAAAAACAATTGGTGCAAATAACTGGTGAGTTTTGCAGCGTATTAGTTAATAGGGCTAACAATAAAAAATAGTAACATACCTATGTACGTATTTTGCTCTTTTTCGTTCAGCGTCTGGTGCCAACAGACCGCTAATATTTTACGCGGACAGCATCGTTTGATATGGCGTGGTTTAAGTGCAGAAAACTCGTCTACAGTGATTCTACGAACGCGGTGTTACGCAAATGCAAGGCGTGGTTGCAATTGGACACGAACATGTTGCTGAATTCAGTGTAGGTCAAGTAGGGATAACGTGCCTACGAAAAATTTTGAGGCACCGCCAGAGGAATTAGCTAGCATTGCAAATCTACCTGTATCAAATTGTTCCTTCCGGAATCTAACTATACGGATTCAATCAATGACGTGAACGCAGAGGAGTTATAATGAGGTTTCATCACAGTGTTCATTTTATGCGGCTGTCTTTACCGTCATCAGCTTACACGCATTATGCACAACTTCACCAGTCAAATTGGACAGCATCTTTGTTCCCTTATTTATCCTGGTACGAAGAAATTACTGGAACATCTCTCGATACGGCGGCACCTCCATGGCGGCGGACGAACAAAGCCCATAGTGATATCTCGAAAAATCCTGATAAGTGCACAGTAGAGCGATACAATCTCTTGAGCAGCGTTACTTGTAAACAATTTGACGTACATTATTTTTATCGTTTTTTGTGTTTTCAATCAGTTATTTTCGTTCTTAAAAGTACAATTACCCCTTTCTTCTTAAGGCCATGCACTATGTTTAGTACTACAAGGGGCCACATATAAAATTAATCAAAAAAAATCGCAATGGGGATACCCAGGCATAGTAAGAAGCAGAAATAAAAGATCAACGATGAAGAAGTATAATCGCGCTATCCTTTAATTATCACAACGTATCTCTTGCGACTCCATAGTTTTATGAATAATAGAGCAAAATTAAAGTATTTTGACCCACTTCAAAGTTCGAGCTCAAATTTTAGATAGAGTACATAGAAGATTAGTACGGTTTCAGATATGTATATTTGTATTTTTATCATAATGGTGGGATAACGGTCTAGTGAGGGAAGGTAAGTGGAAACATGCCATAACATTTGGGGCCCGCATTAAGCCATACTGAGTGGTAAGTAGGTGATTGCACCGGACGTCAATACAAAGGATGGGCAAAATAAGGATCAACAACACCAGGATCTCACTCATGCAACCCGTCCACCGGATTTCGGAGACCCGGAGAATCTTGTAATTGACCAGTGATATCTTTTTAGATTCAATTTTGGCTAGTGACATTTTGGTTTTGGCCGTTAAACGAACACCACACGACTGAGTCATAGCTGGAGGAAAAACATCCACCGACCGTTAACAAACAAAAATAGATAGCGTAGGTAATTCCGCAGGTTTCTGGTTTCCACCAACAGAAATCCCGCGCTCCGACAACAGATAAGCAGAAAAAAGATTGGCAAAATTTATCCAAATGATTAAAAATTGATTAGCTAGCAAAAAATAAAATGTTCGCAATGTGAACATAAATTTCCGTTTTTTAATTCAAAATATAGGACTAGTACTACAATTATCACTGCTCCTATATAAACGATTTGATATACGAGTATTATATAAACTTCCTAAAAGCGTGCTTCAGCTAGGTCGTCTCAGAATTACTTCGAGGTTCTCCTATCAATATTTCGAGTTATTATTGCGAACGGAAGATAGGTAGTAAAATCGCAGGTAAAAAGTGATAGAAATTCCTACCTCTCTTTGAATTTTGATTACTTATGTGATATTTGCTTACTCTACCCATCATACTGCGACAGCGCACAATTGAGTCCTGATTAAAACTCCGTGTTATCGTCAATAGGTTATATCTTTTTAAATTGATTTGGTCTTATTCATTTATTAGGCCAATTATTTAACAATATATATTCTTTTATGTCAAACACATATTTAACATCTAGATTGTCTGATTTGATATGTTAACGATGATTTGTAATGTATACACTTTGTAGGATCACTAATAAAAACTTTAAAATGAAGTAATCAAAATAAATACATTTTTGTCGCTTGAGAGTATAAAAAGACGCATTCTTTGCTCGTGTATATGTGGATCCAGTAAACTTTATTAATTCGATTTAATTGTGCTTTATTTAGTCGTAATATAATCGTATTGCTTTAGGGTTAGCTTTGAGTCTTATTTGTGGAATTACTTAAACTTTTTTGAAATGATTGCAGCGAGTATTTGAAAACGACTGAGCTGGCTTTAGTAGCACATGTACCACTCATAGGCGAGCATTTCACCTACAGAGTTTCTTATCTCCATTTCGTCATTAAAACAAACACATCGTTATCGGAACAAAAAATGGAAAATATCTGTGCCAACACATCGTATGTTGACTGGTTGCCGTCCATGTACTTTATAGTATGTACTTGTTTTTTTCTAAACAGCCACACTCTGGTTTAGATTAGAGTATAAAAAGGGCGTTTTCAGAAAACCGGCATTTCGTTTTTTTTTTAAACCGACTGTCGGGCTTTATTTAAAGTAAAAACGAGCATTAACCGACATTCCATTCCTATAAATGAAAAGTAGTAGGAGGTTTGTTTTTATTTAAGAATAAACTAAATTTATAAAAATAATATCACATGTGAATTTGTGAGAAAAGTGCACTGTTATGTAATACCGTCACCCAATTTTAGCCAAATAGCAAAAATAGTCTTATATTTAGCTTAAGCGTTATGTCCAAAAAGAAGCCGTTATTTGGGTCTTCATATCATTTGTATGGAAGCTGTAGCAAAAAAATGGGCCAAAGATTGTTTTTTTTCCATAGTAGTATATTTTACCAAATTTGACCGAAATCAGAATCAATATGTGTGTTCTAAAACGGTGCAGGGGCTATATCAAAACGTGGTCCCACATGACCCATTTTTATCTGAGCCGTACACTGATCGACCGTAATATACAGTGCAAAATTTCATCGTGATAGAATGAAATATGTAGCTTCTAGTGCCTTGGACAAAAAATCGGTTAAACATATTGGAATATGAACCGATTTTCTTTTTAAAAGCGTTCGCCCTTAGACCAAAAAACTTACGTTTTTGCTTTTCTTGTCTTAATTTCTCAAATAAATACATCATATACATACAAAAACAATTCAATATGTATGTATATAGAAACAACAAGTAAAAACGTCGTTAAGAACGGTCAGGCGGAACCTTGTAAACACCGTCCATTCGTAACTTAAGCGCAGAAAAATGGTACGTTTTTTGGGCCCATTCGGCTTCTTTGTCCATTCCTAATATCAGCCAGAACTTAAAAAATTACTCTATATATGAGTCATTCCATGCCAAACGGTACGATTTTGGGCAAAAATTTAACGCAATGATTCCGATTTTTATGAAAATTTGCAGATTTGGTCCTCTAGCAATTCTATTTCATCCGCGATTAGAAAAAAAAAATATATTTTTTTTTTTCAAAAGTTATGACCAATTGAACTTTGGTAAAATGGAGATTTTATCAAGGAGGTGTGTTCATTCAGTCGCATGTAACTCCGGAAATACTTGACCGATTTTACTCTGCTATACCTTATTTTGAAGGTAATTTTAAGCACTTCTAAAATAACGAAACGGTGTGGCATAACGCCATAGAATTTTTTATGTTTGTATCATTTTAATCCTTTTATTTCGATTTTGAAAATGATTACATCTTTTTTTATTTTTGAAATTTTGCAGGCGTATTCTTACAGGTCTGTTTTACCGACTGTGTAAGTTTTAAAGTGGTGAAATAATGCGTTCTATTTTTAAAAATTTTTTTTTACCTTATACCTTTTTCACTTCCATGAATATAGAAAATATAATATAGAAAAAAAATATTTTTTAATAGTTTATTGACACAAGATATAACAACAACAAAAAAACAAAGAAAAAATGAAATAAAAAATGAGTAATGAAATAAATGTTATGCCTTGTATACCATCTTCATACAGTACTGCTCAGAAGATGATGTTGTCTGGACTTTCATTATTTTATCGGGTTGTGGAATGAATGCATGGTAGCCAAGAGTTCCAGAAATTGTTTTCGTTTGTCCAGCCTCATAAATCCCATTAATAGTGCCGTCAAATTTTATGATTGGGTGAATAAAAACGTGAAGAATATTCATACAGAATTCTTCAATAACTATCAATATCAAGATAGGGCGAAACACCTGAAGGAGCGTTTTGAAAAAGCGAAAACAATTTCTGGAACTCTTGGCTACCATGCATTCATTCCACAACCCGATAAAATAATGAAAGTCCAGACAACATCATCTTCTGAGCAGTACTGTATGAAGATGGTATACAAGGCATAACATTTATTTCATTACTCATTTTTTTATTTCTTTTTTTCTTTGTTTTTTTGTTGTTGTTATATCTTGTGTCAATAAACTATTAAAAAATATTTTTTTCTATATTATATTTTCTATATTCATGGAAGTGAAAAAGGTATAAGGTAAAAAAAAATTTTTAAAAATAGAACGCATTATTTCACCACTTTAAAACTTACACAGTCGGTAAAACAGACCTGTAAGAATACGCCTGCAAAATTTCAAAAATAAAAAAAGATGTAATCATTTTCAAAATCGAAATAAAAGGATTAAAATGATACAAACATAAAAAATTCTATGGCGTTATGCCATACCGTTTCGTTATTTTAGAAGTGCTTAAAATTACCTTCAAAATAAGGTATAGCAGAGTAAAATCGGTCAAGTATTTCCGGAGTTACATGCGACTGAATGAACACACCTCTTTGATAAAATCTTCATTTCACCAAAGTTCAATTGGTCATAACATTTAAAAAAAATTTTTAAAATTTTTTTCTTGAAACACGTATATAATATTTTTAAGAGAAGAATGCATACACAAACTAGTTAAGCAATCCAAGCTTGTGATGTAAAAAATGCGTACCGTTTGGCATGGAATGACTCATGAGTCATTCCATGCCAAACGGTACGATTTTGGGCAAAAATTTAACGCAATGATTCCGATTTTTATGAAAATTTGCAGATTTGGTCCTCTAGCAATTCTATTTAATCCGCGATTAGAAAAAAAAATATAATTTTTTTTTTCAAAAGTTATGACCAATTGAACTTTGGTAAAATGGAGATTTTATCAAGGAGGTGTGTTCATTCAGTCGCATGTAACTCCGGAAATACTTGACCGATTTTACTCTGCTATACCTTATTTTGAAGGTAATTTTAAGCACTTCTAAAATAACGAAACGGTATGGCATAACGCCATAGAATTTTTTAAGTTTGTATCATTTTAATCCTTTTATTTCGATTTTGAAAATGATTACATCTTTTTTTATTTTTGAAATTTTGCAGGCGTATTCTTACAGGTCTGTTTTACCGACTGTGTAAGTTTTAAAGTGGTGAAATAATGCGTTCTATTTTTAAAAATTTTTTTTTACCTTATACCTTTTTCACTTCCATGAATATAGAAAATATAATATAGAAAAAAAAATACTTTTTAATAGTTTATTGACACAAGATATAACAACAACAAAAAAACAAAGAAAAAAAGAAATAAAAAAATGAGTAATGAAATAAATGTTATGCCTTGTATACCATCTTCATACACACGCAGAGAAAAGATATGGTTACACTATGGTCACCGCAACAATAATATGTTCTCTACAATAAAAACATGTTCGCCGCAACCATAGTATTGTTTTTTTAATTTAATTTTGACAATAGTATGATTGCGACAATATTGCTATTGTTGAAATGTAACAATAGTATTATTGCCAAATTTAGAAATAAAAATATGGTTGTAGCAACCATATAAACATGGTTGGTGCAACAAAAGTATTGTTATTTAAAATTTACGTTGACAATAAATTTGATTACGGCAATCATACAGTATGGTTGCGACTATGGACATAACAAAACAGGTTTTATAGAGCATACAGGAATGTGTGTGCGTATGTTTTTTTGATATACAAAAAAAAACACATACACGCCATGCAGTGAATGGTTGCTGTCCACTAAAATAACAACACAATCGGAAGGTAGTTCGAGGGATTTTTATTGTGTTTACTTTGTTCGGTGAAATACTCTAGTACCGACTGATTCTCGTTTATTTAAAATCTGCCTGCACTTAAGTATATAGCCATTGATCATGGTTTAATCACATTCGTTACTTGGTGTCTACGGATGGTGAAGTAGCATTCATCCCTGCTGGCAACTTAAAGTATTTTTAACCGTTGGAATATATATTTTTGTTTCTTGAATGAAATGTTTAATAAAAACATGGCCTCAAATCTGGCTATGAACTAATAGTAATGCAATTTAAAATAACATACTTAATAAAAATCTCTATTTTTGAATAACAACAATAACCAATCCTAATAAATAATTTTGGGGATCATAGTATGGTTGAGTGTGAATCATACTATGGTTGTGGGGATCATAATATGGTTGTGTGTGAATCATACTATGGTTGTGAGGACCATACTATGGATGTATGAGAAACATACTATGGTTGCGAGGATCATAATATGGTTGTGGAGATAATAGTATGGTTGAGTGTGAATCATACTATGGTTGTGGGGATCATAGTATGGTTATGTGGGAATCATACTATGGTTGTGGGGATCATAGTATGGTTATGTGTGAATCATACTATTGTTGTGAGGATCATAATATTGTTGTGTCACAACTATATACCCAACAATAGTATGATCCTCTTCGAATATTGTCACCCCAACCATACTTTTTTTCTGCGTGCAGTACTGCTCAGAAGATGATGTTGTCTGGACTTTCATTATTTTATCGGGTTGTGGAATGAATGCATGGTAGCCAAGAGTTCCAGAAATTGTTTTCGCTTTTTCAAAACGCTCCTTCAGGTGTTTCGCCCTATCTTGATATTGATAGTTATTGAAGAATTCTGTATGAATATTCTTCACGTTTTTATTCACCCAATCATAAAATTTGACGGCACTATTAATGGGATTTATGAGGCTGGACAAGCTTGCACGTGCTGCTAGTCTTTTGACTGTTCCTCCCAGACCATCGCAGGGCCATTTGCCATGAGACGTTGCAAAAAAATGCCATTCCGCTGGTATTCCAAAATCTTCTACGTGGAACGTCAGATTTAAAAAGTTTTTCTTGTTTTTGTATTGTGCGCTTGCGCCATCAGAAAAGTAAAATATTTTACTTACAGGTCCTAAGGTTTTCTTTAAAAAATTTACAAGCCCCTCCTGGAATACGTGCACGGCTATTGTATCATGTTTTTATTTCTTTTTTTCTTTGTTTTTTGTTGTTGTTATATCTTGTGTCAATAAACTATTAAAAAGTATTTTTTTTTCTATATTATATTTTCTATATTCATGGAAGTGAAAAAGGTATAAGGTAAAAAAAAAATTTTAAAAATAGAACGCATTATTTCACCACTTTAAAACTTACACAGTCGGTAAAACAGACCTGTAAGAATACGCCTGCAAAATTTCAAAAATAAAAAAAGATGTAATCATTTTCAAAATCGAAATAAAAGGATTAAAATGATACAAACTTAAAAAATTCTATGGCGTTATGCCATATGTGTGTGCGTATGTTTTTTTGATATACAAAAAAAAACACATACACGCCATGCAGTGAATGGTTGCTGTCCACTAAAATAACAACACAATCGGAAGGTAGTTCGAGGGATTTTTATTGTGTTTACTTTGTTCGGTGAAATACTCTAGTACCGACTGATTCTCGTTTATTTAAAATCTGCCTGCACTTAAGTATATAGCCATTGATCATGGTTTAATCACATTCGTTACTTGGTGTCTACGGATGGTGAAGTAGCATTCATCCCTGCTGGCAACTTAAAGTATTTTTAACCGTTGGAATATATATTTTTGTTTCTTGAATGAAATGTTTAATAAAAACATGGCCTCAAATCTGGCTATGAACTAATAGTAATGCAATTTAAAATAACATACTTAATAAAAATCTCTATTTTTGAATAACAACAATAACCAATCCTAATAAATAATTTTGGGGATCATAGTATGGTTGAGTGTGAATCATACTATGGTTGTGGGGATCATAATATGGTTGTGTGTGAATCATACTATGGTTGTGAGGACCATACTATGGATGTATGAGAAACATACTATGGTTGCGAGGATCATAATATGGTTGTGGAGATAATAGTATGGTTGAGTGTGAATCATACTATGGTTGTGGGGATCATAGTATGGTTATGTGGGAATCATACTATGGTTGTGGGGATCATAGTATGGTTATGTGTGAATCATACTATTGTTGTGAGGATCATAATATTGTTGTGTCACAACTATATACCCAACAATAGTATGATCCTCTTCGAATATTGTCACCCCAACCATACTTTTTTTCTGCGTGCAGTACTGCTCAGAAGATGATGTTGTCTGGACTTTCATTATTTTATCGGGTTGTGGAATGAATGCATGGTAGCCAAGAGTTCCAGAAATTGTTTTCGCTTTTTCAAAACGCTCCTTCAGGTGTTTCGCCCTATCTTGATATTGATAGTTATTGAAGAATTCTGTATGAATATTCTTCACGTTTTTATTCACCCAATCATAAAATTTGACGGCACTATTAATGGGATTTATGAGGCTGGACAAGCTTGCACGTGCTGCTAGTCTTTTGACTGTTCCTCCCAGACCATCGCAGGGCCATTTGCCATGAGACGTTGCAAAAAAATGCCATTCCGCTGGTATTCCAAAATCTTCTACGTGGAACGTCAGATTTAAAAAGTTTTTCTTGTTTTTGTATTGTGCGCTTGCGCCATCAGAAAAGTAAAATATTTTACTTACAGGTCCTAAGGTTTTCTTTAAAAAATTTACAAGCCCCTCCTGGAATACGTGCACGGCTATTGTATCATGTTTTTATTTCTTTTTTTCTTTGTTTTTTGTTGTTGTTATATCTTGTGTCAATAAACTATTAAAAAGTATTTTTTTTTCTATATTATATTTTCTATATTCATGGAAGTGAAAAAGGTATAAGGTAAAAAAAAAATTTTAAAAATAGAACGCATTATTTCACCACTTTAAAACTTACACAGTCGGTAAAACAGACCTGTAAGAATACGCCTGCAAAATTTCAAAAATAAAAAAAGATGTAATCATTTTCAAAATCGAAATAAAAGGATTAAAATGATACAAACTTAAAAAATTCTATGGCGTTATGCCATACCGTTTCGTTATTTTAGAAGTGCTTAAAATTACCTTCAAAATAAGGTATAGCAGAGTAAAATCGGTCAAGTATTTCCGGAGTTACATGCGACTGAATGAACACACCTCTTTGATAAAATCTTCATTTCACCAAAGTTCAATTGGTCATAACATTTAAAAAAAAATTTTAAATTTTTTTTCTTGAAACACGTATATAATATTTTTAAGAGAAGAATGCATACACAAACTAGTTAAGCAATCCAAGCTTGTGATGTAAAAAATGCGTACCGTTTGGCATGGAATGACTCATATGTCCATTTTTTTTTATTATATTTCTTTATTTACAATCTATCTTTCGACATTCAGTAAATCTGATAATAATTTTAAGATGAGTAGTAAATTAGTTCCATCGAGCTACAAGACCTTAATTTTCAATCCCGCGACTGCCGGTTCTATGTACCGGATTGACCCGAAACTCTTCGGCCAGGGGCAGTCACCTCAACAATATATGTTTTTTGTTCGTCCATTTTTTCGTCGTGGGAGCAGCACTTCCCGGAATGCCTGCTCCGAATACTACTGGTCCGAGCCGGGATCGAACAAAACCCCGGACCTTGGATCTGCTCGGTTTGTCAGAACCGAATACACCATCGTGCTACGTCTGTAAGGTGTAATCGTTGCATGGAGTGGGTGCACTTCAGGAGCTGTTCAGGTCTGAACCACATCAGGGAGTATAGCGAAGCAGACTTTGTTGCCTCATGCTGTATCAACGAAGTTAGCAGTGGGTCTCTGGATTTGGTGTTATCATCGTCGTCTGCATTTTCGTCGTCGTCGTCATCATCATCATCTAACTACGAGACTCCCCCGCAGTCGCCCTCGCAACAGCATCAACACATACAGCATCTTACACCACAGATTGCTGTTGCCACTCCTGACAGTGCATCAATCTTGCAATTTAATTGTAATGGCCTACGCAACAAAATCAGTGAGGTCATAGAATTTATGAATCGGAGAAACATCATGGTCGCCGCGATCCAAGAAACTAAGCTGAATGCCACCTGCAGCCTGCACAGTTGTGACGGATACAACGTGCTACGTAAGGATCGCACCAGAAGTGGAGGTGGGGGACTTGCTTTCCTGTTACACCATTCTGTGCAGTACAGACCTATTTCGCCTGAGCTTGACTCTAGAGACCCATACATGGAATGTATGGGGGTAGCAGTCAAGTCTGGAACTGCCGAAATAGAGCTGTACAACGTATACATCCCGCCGGTTGGTAGCTGTGCCCCGCGTTATCTGCCAGACATTAGCAAATTTGCTACAAGGCAATAACCGCTTGGTCCTAGGAGACTTTAATGCTCACCACGAACTGTGGCATTCTCTCCTAGACAACGACCAGAGGGGCATAGCTTTGGCAGAGCAAATTGATAGCTCTACGTTCTGCACAGTGAATGAGGACGCCCCCACGCGGATTATGGGCGATTGCCATAGCTCGCCAGACATCACTTTGGCATCGCCTGGCCTGATCAACGACGTCACCTGGCAACCCGTCATTTCACTAGGATCGGACCACCTTCCCATAATTCTCTCCATTAATAGACCACCCGATTTCATAACCTCTGAACGCCGTACGTTTCTCAATCAAAAAAAGGCTGATTGGGAGGCCTTCAGAGAAGCCACCAACCGCAGCTTTAATAATCTAGCTATTCCGTCGGACGTTCGGGTAGCCGAGAAAAAGTTCCGGGTCATCATCAACGCAGCAGCCGCTCGCCATATCCCTGCTGGTCGAATACCCGAAGTACGACCAAACTTCCCAGCAGAGGCAGCGGGACTCGCAGACGAGCGTGATGACATTCGTCGCTCCAACCCTACTGACCCTAGAATTAGGGATCTCAACTCCGAGATCAGTAGGTTGGTCAACGAATATAAGCGGAACAAATGGCTAGACCACTTAAAGCAGTGCAACTTGAGTTCCGGAATTGGTAAGTTGTGGACAACGGTCAAATCACTCTCTAACCCTGTAAGGAAGGATGATCGGACAGCTGTCACGTTCGGTGATAGAACAGTGACAGATCCGAAGCGGTGCGCGTGTTATTTTAACCGGCTTTTTATTGAGCACCCAGAGAGTGATAAGGCGAAAAGGAGAGTATTGCGTCGTATCCGCGCTCTCCGAGTCGAAGAGGCACCACCACAATTTACCGTTGGCGAAGTTGCCCATGTCATCCGCAGCGCAAAGTCATCAAAGGCGCTGGGTCCGGACGGAATCTCAATGCTGATGTTAAAGCACTTGGATACCCCGGGAGTAGAGTACATGACCAAAGTGCTCAATCTGTCGCTAGCCACTCACGAAGTTCCCGATGCCTGGAAAATGGGCAGAGTGGTCCCGCTACTGAAGCCAGGCAAAGACGCAAGTAAGGGAGATTCGTACAGGCCGATCTCCTTGCTTTCTCCAGTAGCAAAGACGCTTGAAGCACTGCTCCTCCCCAGCCTGATCGAACACTTTCTTAGTGCTGATCATCAGCATGGATTCCGCAAGCAGCACAGCACAACAACTGCTTTACACGCCATCACCACACGTATAAGTCGCGGCCTTAACCAGAACAAGCCTAACGACAGGACGGTCCTCGTGGCTCTTGACCTCACAAAAGCCTTCGACACGGTCAATCATGCCACTCTGTTCGAGGACATTGAAGAAACGTCCCTTCCGCCCAGTTTGAAACGTTGGGTCGTAAACTATATGTGTGGGCGCCAGTCATATGTAGAATTTAGAGACAGAAAGTCGAAGCCCCGTAGAGTTAAACAAGGAGTTCCCCAGGGTGGAGTTTTATCCCCGGCTCTGTTTAACCTCTACCTCTCTAAAATTCCTGCACCACCAGACGGCGTTGAAATTGTGTCGTACGCTGACGATTGCACAATTCTGGCGTCAGGACCTAAAGTGGATGACATTTGCGAGAAAATCAACTATTACCTCACTGACTTAGCACGTTTCTTCACTGCGAGGAATATGAAAATATCCGCCTCCAAATCATCAGCCACACTGTTTACTGCTTGGACCGCAGAGGTGCGGTTGTCACTCAATGTGAAAGTCGATGACGTCAACATCCCGACCACCAACTACCCCAAAATCCTTGGGGTCACATTGGACAGCCTTTTTAGATCCTCTGCACATGCTACAGCTATCTGCGATAAACTCAAAAGTAGGAACAAGGTCCTCAAGTCACTTGCCGGCAGTACTTGGGGAGCCGACAAAGAAACCTTGTTGACCTCTTACAAAGCGATAGGTCGGTCTGTAGCAAACTACGCAGCACCTGTATGGTCGGCGAACGTGAGTACGACGCAGTGGAAGAAAATTCAGACATGCCAGAATGCCGCCCTTAGAACATCAACAGGGTGTCTTCTTATGTCCTCTGAGGACCATCTACATGAGGAGACGAAGGTCCTTACCGTGCGCAGACACAATTTCCTGTTGTCTAAGCAATACCTGCTAGGGTGTTTTCGCAGCAGTCATCCTAACCACCATCTCTTGAACAGGATGCCTCCACCCAGGCAGATCAGGAACGATCTTCATGATCTAGAGAGAGAGGTCCAGCGGTATAAGAGAGAACCTTTAGATCATCGAAACTATCAGGCAGGTTTGAACAACATTCACGCCGATGATGTCGCAGCAGCAGTATCCAGCTACCGTGTGAATGCAGTGCTAGGGGAACATCCCCCGGAGATTTCACCTGAGGAGAAGGTACTACCTCGGCAGACGCGCGTGGTTCTGGCGCAGCTGAGATCCGGATGATGCAGCCGCCTCAATTCTTACTGGGCACGAATTGATGCTAACGTTCCGGACATCTGTCCCGCCTGCCATCAGGGACCACATGATGTACTGCACCTCTTCAATTGTCCGGCCAAGCCCACTCAGCTGACCCCCAGGTCTCTGTGGACGCATCCAGTTCAAATGGCGCGTTTCCTTCACCTGGATATCGAAGCAGATCCCCCATAGACGAACAAGACCTCAAAATAAATATATTGTTGTTACAACAACAACAACCTTAATTATTTTGTATTTCATGAATTAGTATTATATACATATAAGAAAAATGTTCAAATTTAAATTTCTAATAGAAAGTATATTTGCAATAATAGAGTTCTTCTTCTAAATGGTAAATCTAATGTATGAATACGTTTCAGTCTTATCGTCTCGTTACTGCTGTCTAGCGGGGTTATAGCCAATGGGTTAGCATGATTACTTAGCCTCTGTAGATACGTGGTGCTGTATCTACGTATTTCTTCTTTTAGGGATGGTATCTGTAGATCTATATAAGCCATGGAGCATTGCAATTAGCCTCAAAGTTTTAGATTGGTATCTTTCCAAGATCTCAATATTGGAGTTACTCGCCGTACCCCACAGTTGTATCCCATACGTCCAAACTGGTTTTAATATGGTTTTGTATATTCTCAGTTTGTTATTTAAATTTAGTTGAGACCTTGGTCCCAAGAGCGAGTAGAGTTTTCGACCTTTAATTTTTAATTGTTCTCGTTTGTGTGGCTTCCACGTTAGTCGCCTGTCAAGTGTTAGACCCAAATATTTGACGGAATTAGTTTGTGGGATGACTACCTTGTTAATTGAAACTGGGGAACAATCGCCGTGCCGTAATGAAAAAGTCACATGCTTAGACTTTTCGGAGTTAACTTTTATATTCCATTTCAATTACCAAGTTTGAAGTAAGTTGAGCTCATTTGTAGAAGGAAAGAAGATAATGTTGGTGACGGGCTGTTTGCTAAAATGGCTGTGTCGTCAGCGTACGTTGCTATTGTAACTTCAGGGGTTGTAGGCATATCACTCATAAATATAGTGTACAATATAGGACCAAGTACGCTGCCTTGAGGAATTCCAGCTTTAATTTGGTATATTGAGGAGTTATCTTTATTTACCTTTACATAAAAACACCTGTGTTTAAGATAACATTTAAAGAATAGGAAATATGGTGCGGGCAGATATTTCTTTATTTTATGTAGAAGGCCTTCATGCCATACTCGGTCAAACGCCTGTTGCACATCGAGAAAGGCAGCTGAACAATATTGTTTATTTTCAAGAGTCTCAGAAATTATATTGGCACTGCTCAGGGGTACCATGCTTATGTTTGAAACCGAACTGATAGTCTGGAATAATCTTTTTTTTCTTCTAGCACTGGTAGTAATCTTCTTACGAATATTTTTTCAAATATTTTAGAAAATGTTACCAGTAAACTTATAGGTCTGTACGAAGACAATAGGTTTTCCGGCTTATTAGGTTTTGGGACCATTATAATCTCGGCACATTTCCATTGTGACGGAAAATGGTTAAGCCTTAGTATTGCATTGTATATGGAAGACAAAAAGATTATAGACTTCCTAGTTAAATTTTTTACCACAAATCCATTTATCGAATCGTATCCAGGAGATTTCTTTGGATTTCGATTTTTAATTTCGTTTTTCACTTCATTCGGAAAAAATGTCTAATTGGCACGTCCATCTGACATGGGACATCAATGAAGTGCAGTATATCTTCTTCATCGGTATTAAAGTGAAATTGTTGAAAGGTATTTTCTATATGTTTTGCATATGTCTCTGATATATCTTTGTCGAACCAGCACCAGTAACCGTCAGTATTTCGGATCAGAATATTACGCTTAACAGGTCTTTTGAGATACTTGGTAGCTTTCCATAGTAGATGCTCGTCATATTTAGAGTTGTTGATTTTATTAATGAAAGAGGCAGTTGAATCATTTGTATGTTCGTCAAGCAAATTCTTTAGATCTTTACAAGCTTTGTTAAAAATTCGTTTGTCTTCGGGGTGTCGACTTAGTTGCCATTTTTTTCTCAGTCGTCTCTTCAGTTTAATAAAATTTATGATTTCAGCCGAAATGTTTAAGTAGCTTGTTTTATTTAATTGATCTACTGGCCTTGAGAGAGATGCAGCTTGGATGTGGTCTGAGCTTAGATCATTGCAACTTTGAATTTCTAAATGCTGTGTTGATAATCCGTAATATACAGCAAAGTCTAAAACGTCAGGTATTTTATTAGCATCGGACGGCCAGTAGGTAGACAGAGTCTGATAATTGTTGTTGGAAACACATTTATAAAGTTCTCTTCCTTTAGGATTCACTAATCTAGGGCCCCACCACGGATGCTTAACGTTGAAGTCTCCACCAACCAAGAACTTATTACCCAGAGATTTAAAAAATCGTAAGTATTGTGGATATTGGACCGAATGGCGGGGAGGGAAATATATTGACGACACCGCCAATTCATTATTATTACATTTAAGTTTAAAAGTCATTTCTTGAAGGTACGGTTCCTGAACGGCAGGCCGAATACTATAGGGAATTGATTTTCGTATTAAAATTGCTGAGCCAGCACGGGCATTATTGCTGACGTGATTCGTGGAAATTAAATCATAGGCTCTGATTTTAAAGAAAGGAAGTGGGTTTTTGATACCAAACGAATATCAATATGTTTTTCACTTAGAAAAGCTAATAATTTTGTCAGTAAAGTTGACATCATATTGAGTAGGGTATTGGTGAGTTCAATTTGTCTCTGCAGAAGCTTTTCAATTTTTTGAAAATTATTTGGCTTATCTTGATAATTATTACTTCTTACGGCTTCGGAGTAGGATTGATGGTTAAAATGTAGATTTGTATTGGGGGAATTTGAAGTTTTGAGTTATGAATGTTAAACTCTTTTTGGGCGTAGTTGCCTACTGCTGGTCTTCTAATTAAGTTCTTCCTTTCCAATATCTGTTTGTAAACCATGCAGCATTTACAATTAGCTGTGTGGTTTTCAAAGCAATATGAGCACTGGGGGGTATGTTCGTAGGTTTAGTACATAGGAGTGTGAATGGTTAATCCCACATTTAACACACTTGTAATTGTTTCTACAGAATATCTTTGAATGACCGTATTGTTGACACCTGTAGCATTGAACAATATCGTCATATTTAATAGGGGCTTCAATTTTGACCACAGCGTTGTATAAATGTTTGATATTATATATTTCCGTATTCTTTACGTCAGGCTCGTGATCCACATAAAACATTGACATAGGATTGTTCGAAAATTTACTTTTAATGTTAGCTACGTTCCTAACTTTATGGCCCGAGGCCTCAATTGCATCTTTTACCAGTACAGTTGGTGTAGAAAAATGTAAATTTTTGACAACTCTATATGCTCGTTCCTGTTTAAGCTGATAGGTATGAAAGTTGATATCTTTATCATCTAAGTATTTAACCAATATTCTATATTGAGGAACAGATTTGACCATAACCCTAACGTTTCGTCTCTCATTGATTTATATGTGAAATCATTTGGCTTAATTATTTTTGAAAACGAATTTATCATTACCCCAATAACAAACGTTAGGTATAATAATGGGTGGGGGTTTCGGCTCCGTTGTCTCATTGCTGTCTGCATTGTCCATTTCGTCGTCGTTATCATCAGCATTGTTGTTGCTCAATAATGCAAATATGTTCTTTCTTCTTGTTGCACTGCTATCAATTGTTGCACGTTTGTTTTTGTAAATTTTTGGCGATTCTATGCGACGTTTTCTTACAGAGGTTTTTACTACCTGCCATCATTGTCGTCATTTGTGCGATTAAAATCGGACGCAAAAGTCGATCACGACTATTTCAATTTTTGCAACAATAATTCGATTGTCGACTAATCAATAGTCGACTTATACAACCCTATGATACACAGAGTGATACAGTAGGGGTGGGAAAGTGCACGAGTTTTCGATTCTGATACAGCTCACCCTATTATTTTGTGGGGTTTGAAAAAAATGCATGGGCCAAAAAATGGGGGAGGTGGGATGGGGGCAAGTGACAGCTCATCGAGGTCAAAGGTTGTGGGATGGGGGAAAATATTCACAAAAAGCACCGCAACTACCTAGGAGTCGCACCTATAGGGGTAAAATGTATGACCGATCCCAATTAATTTCCCCTTAATATTTTCTCCAAACATAACTACCGCCTATCTTCACCCCCTAAGGGGGGCTCCCCTACAAAATAATATATTTTTTTTTAATTTTGCTCCCACCGCTTTAACTACCCCAAAAGTGTCCCAATATTTCTGCTATTCCAACAGTTTCTCAGAACAAATCCACCCTCTATCTTCAACCGTTAAGGGAGTCCTCATACAAATTTTTGTCATGAATACCCTCTATCGCAACCCTTAAGAAGAGTCCAATGCAAAATTGAAACGACCAAACAAAACAAAATTCACCACAATAATATTTTCGTTTATATTTTCTGTTATTATTGATGATATTTTTTTAATGAATTTTCTTTGATTTGATTTGATGTCGTAAAATCAAACCCACATAATAATATAATATATTTTAACGGCAAAGAAGAAAATGAAGATAGTGAAAAACATAAATATCATAAATCCGTTTTTTTTTAAGATTTATGATGTTTTAATATGTTAATAGTTATATGTTCTTATATACAACGGGAGTAAGACCATTTATTTGGTTGGATTTGTTCTGTGAAGCCAAAAAACGGTTTAACAAATAAGTGTTTAGAGCAAATGAGAATTTGTTTGTACTAAAATGAAGAACTTTTGATTATTTTTCTTTGATCCAATGGGTATTTTTGTTAATTTTTGATTTCGTGTTTAACTGAGCTAATTGGCCAGTCAGGATAATCTAGCCATATCCTTCAGTCCGTTGTCTTTCTGTTAGAAAGACGTCGCATTATTGAAGTTAGGTGGCAGATAACATGTGTTGTTGGACTGAAGCAGTTGATATTGAAAATTGGATTGGTCAAGAGGAAAAAAATTGACCTTCACAAGAACTAAATCAACCTCTATGAAATAAATTTGTTTGTAATATTTTAGGAGCTTTTTGCTTATATACCACCACTGTTAACTCCAAACAAAATAATAGACCTATCGTTATGATAAATTGTACAAAAGGGCGTGGCAGCGCCCATTCAACTCCGAACTTTGAAAGGTCATATCTCGTGAATTAATATCGGTATGAGGATAGTAGTTGGTATAAATAATGTGTATTAGAAAGAAACGCAATCTGATGGAAAAGTGAGTGGTACCAATCCAAGATGGAGTGTATAAAAGCATCGGCCTGGCCGAACTTTTTTTGTACACTTTTATTCAGTGTAGGTCAAGTCGGGAGCACACGCCTACGAAAAATTTAGAGGCACTGCCAGAGGAATTAGCTACCATTGCAAATATGCCTGTATCAAATTGTTCCTTCCGGAATCTAACTATGTATACGGATTCAATCAGTGACGTGAACGCAGAGGAGCTATAATGAGGTTTCATCACAGTGTCCAACGTTAACCGGCGCAATTTCTGTCTTCGAAGAAGGTACATTTTATGCGGCTGTCTTTACCGTCATCAGCTTACACGCATTATGCACAACTTCACCAGTCAAATTGGACAGCATCTTTGTTCCCTTATTCATCCTGGTACGAAGAAATTACTGGAACATCTCTCGATACGGCGGCACCTCCTTGGCAGCGGACGAACAAAGCCCATAGAGATATCTCTAACAATCCTGATAAGTGCACAGTAGAGCGATACAATCTCTTGAGCAGCGTAACTTGTAAACAATTTGACGTACATTATTTTTATCGTATTTTTGTGTTTTTAATCAGTTATTTTCGTTCTTAAAAGTACACATACCCCTCTCGTCTTAAGGCCATGCACTATGTTTAGTACTACAAGGAGCCAAATATAAAATTAATAAAAAAAATCGCAATGGGGATACCCAGGCATAGTAAGAAGCAGAAATAGAAGATCAACGATGAGAAGTATAATCGCGCTATCCTCCATAGACTCCATAGTTTTATGAATAATAGAGCCAAATTAAAGTATTTTGACCACTTCAAAGCTCGAGCTCAAATTTTAGTACCCTATCTATAGAATATTAGTACGGTTTCAGATATGTATATTTGTATTTTTATCATAATGGTGGGATAACGGTCTAGTGAGGAAAGGTAAGTGGAAACAGGCCATAACATTTGGGGCCCGCATTAAGCCATACTGAGTGGTACGAAGGGGATTGCACCTTACGTCAATACGATGGGCAAAATAAGGGATCAACAACACCAGGATCTCACTCATGCAACCCGTCCACCGGATATCGGAGACCCGCACACAGAAAAAAAGTATGGTTGTGGTGACAATATTCGAAGAGGATAATACTATTGTTGGGTATATGGTTGTGCTACAAAAATATTATGATTCTCACAACAATTGTATGATTCAAATACAACCATACTATGATCCTCACAGCAATAGTATGATTCACACTCTACCATACTATGATATCCACAACCATAGTATGATCCTCACAACCATAATAAGTTTCATATCCAACCATAGTATGATCCTCACAACCATAGTACTATATACCAAAGCAGCTTGTTTCAAAAATTTTAATTTCAATAAAAAAAGTACAATTATTGCATTAGATCCGTACCAATAACTTTTTTCCTTAAAAGCATAATTAAATGAAGAAAAATTGCAATCATACAGTATGATTGCCGTAATCAAATTATTGTTAACATAAAACGCAAAACACTATACTTTTGTCGCACCAACCATATTTATATTGTTGCTATAACCATATTTTGATTTTTAAACTTGGCAATAATACTATTATTACATTTTAACAATATTAATATCGCAGCAATTATACTATTGTCAAAAATAAATTCAGTTAACAATGCTATGGTTGCGACGAACAGACTTTTATTGCCGAGAACATATTATTATTGTCGTGACCATGTAGTAACCATGTGTTTTCTCTGCGTGCGGAAAATCTTTTATATGACCAGTGATATATTTTTAGATTCAATTTTGGCTAGTGACATTTTGGGTTTGGCCGTTAAACGAACACCACACGACTGAGTCATAGCTGGAGGAAAAACATCCACCGACCGTTAACAAACAAAAATAGATAGCGTAGGGAATTCCGTAGATTTCTGATTTCCACCAACAGTAATCCCGCGCACCGACAACAGATAAGCAGAGAAAAGATTGGCAAAAATTATCCAAATGATTAAAAATTGATTAGCTAGCAAATTTGAATATTGTATTAAAAATAAAATAAAATGTTCGCAATGTGAACATAAATTTCCGTTTTTTTAATTCAAAATATAGGACTATTACTACAATTATCACTGCTCCTATATAAACCATTTGATATACGAGTATTATATAAACTTCCTAAAAGCGTGCTTCAGCTAGGTCGTCTTAGAATTACTTCGAGGTTTTCCTATGAATATTTCGAGATGTTGTTGGAAACGGAAGATAGGTATTAAAATCGCAGTGATAGAAATTCCTACCTCTCTTGAATTTTGATTACTTATGTGATATTTGCTTACTCTACCCATCATACTCCGACAGCCCACAATTGATTCCTGATTAAAACTCCGTGTTATCGTCAATAGGTTAAATTGACTTGGTCTTATTCATTTATTAGGCCAATTATTTAACAATATATATATATATATATATATAAATTGTTTTTTTTTTTCAGGCTAAACCATTTGTTGATGAATTCGAAAAAAATCGTTTTTACGTATTAAAATCTGATATTAGCTTTTAAACAAACAAGCATGATGGCGATGTCATAAAAGCGACACAGTGGCCGTTATTGCATTAACTTCAAAACTTTGTACAAAATTAGGCCAATTATTTAACAATATATATATATATATATATATATATATATATATATATATATATATATATATATATATATATATATATATATATATATATATATATATATATATATATATATATATAAATTGTTTTTTTTTAGGCTAAACCATTTTTCCGCCAATTAATAAATACCAAAATGTCTTCAAGAAACTTTTTTTCATTTTGAACACATTTGTTAAATATTTGTTGATGAATTCGAAAAAAATCGTTTTTACGTATTAAAATCTGATATTAGCTTTTAAACAAACAAGCATGATGGCGATGTCATAAAAGCGACACAGTGGCCGTTATTGCATTAACTTCAAAACTTTGTACAAAATCAGTTCGTTTTAAAAAATGTTAATGTATTCAATTTAAAACGACGAATTATCATTAATACAGCGACAAACTTTATTAACAGAGTTTTCAACATAAGTGGCAAAAGTTTCCATAGTGACAATTAAAGACGCATTAAGAACGTATAAAAGAAAAATGACTTTCCAATTAAAACCATAGAGGACCTAATTAGACGGACTAAAACCAATTGTGACCAAACAGTCAAGGAAAAAGAGTAATAACTTATAAATCAATGACGTACGAAAGGTTCAAATCGGACGTTTATAATAAAGAAAAAAATGTATTACCGCCCCGAACGTTTAAGACAGTTAACGATTTATTTAGTAAGACAAAATCGAAGGTGGATAGTGAAGAAAAGTCCAATTTAGTTTATAAGATTAAATGTGATGGTGACAAATCCATCGTATGCCAAAAGGTATATGTTGGCACTACAGGGACAAAACTAAAGACTGGACTTTCTTCTCACAAATCTGACCAAAAAGCTGTTGACAGTCCAATCGAGCAGAAGACTGCCTTTGCGAACCACTGTACTTTGGCTGGACACAAGCCAAACTTTAACGACGTAGAAATTTAAGCACAAGAGGGGAATTATAAGAGAAGATACCCTTTGGAGATGCTTTACGTCAACGACGTTCCTACATCTAAGAGAATGAACTTTAAAACTGACGCGGATAGATGTGCACATACATACAGACATACTGCTAATAAGTACCGACGGAAAGACATACATTAGTTGAATATTAGAAGTACAACAGGGCAGAAGTAAAACAAATATTTAAACGTAATTGTTAACATAAATCTGTCATTCCTGATAGAAAATTTGGTATTGTTGTAATTTTATGTTCTCGGTTTTGTTTTAGTGATTACCCCTGATGATGAAGGACGAAGTCAGTTCGAAATATTGGGTTATTTAAAATTTAATAAATTATTAAAACACCAACATCTGTTTTTTGCTTATGACCTCAAGCCTAACTAAAAATAAACAACAAAAGGTCAACTATACAGATATACGTTTAAAGAAATACTATAACCAAATAATATTTGAGTAATAAAAAGTGTACAAATAAAGTTCGGCCAGGCCGATGCTTTTATACACTCCATCTTGGATTCCGGCCTAATATGCAAGTTTTTCAAGGCGGCATGGTACCACCCACTTTTCCATCAGATTGCGTTTCTTTTTAATACACATTATTTATACTAACTACTATCCTCATACCGATATCCCCATTTACACTAAACACTTATTTGTTAAACCGTTTTTTGGCTTCACAGAACAAATCCAACCAAATACATGGTCTTACTCCCGTTATATAAGTACATATAACTATTAACATATTAAAACATCATAAATGTAAAAAAACGGATTTGTGATATTTATGTTTTCACTATCTTCATTTTCTTCTTTGCCGTTTAAATATACTATGCAAAAAAACCGACGTTTTTTTGCTGTTTGTAAAATCAAAGAAAATTCATTAAAAAATATCATCAATAATACCATTGGACTTTAGCGATAGGGGGGTTAACGATAGAGGGTATGCATGGCAAAAATTTGTATGGGGACTCCCTTAACGGTTGAAGATAGTTTGAAAACATAACTTTTTTATTTTGTTTTAAATTGCAATAAGATGCGCGTTTTATGAAAGTGAAGTCGACGATTCTAAGCGCAAATAGAAAGGGACCTAATCTTTAAAATGGCTCTCCTGAACAAAACTTTTCATCAACTTTTCACTTTTTTTTTGATGTGGACAACATCTGAGCATCGAATGAGACCGATCCCATGCCCCAAAAGTGTTCCCTCCCAGAGATATGCGCGTTTTATGAAAGTGAAGTCGACGATTCTAAGCGCAAATAGTAAAGGACATAATCTTTAAAATGGCTCTCCTTCACAAAACTGGTTTTTAACCTTAGGTCCCTTTCTATTTTGCGCGTCACATGTATATAAATTGTTTTTTTTCAGACTAAACCATTTTTCCCACCTATTAATAAATACAAAAATTTCTTCAATAAACTTTTTTCATTTTGAACACATTTGTTAAATATTTTGATGAAACCAAAAAAATCGTTTTTACGTATTGAAATCTGATATTAGCTTTTACACAAACAAGCATGATGACGATACGTGGCCGTTATTGCAATTACTTTAGCCTGAAAAAAACAATATATATATATATATATAAATATATATATATATATATATATATATATATATATATATATATATATATATATATATATATATATATATATATATATATATATATATATATATATATATATATATATATATATATATATATATATATATATATATATATATATATATATATAAATTTTTGTATTTATTAATAGGTGGGAAAAATGGTTTAGTCTGAAAAAAAAAACAATTTATATACATGTGACGCGCAAAATAGAAAGGGACCTAAGGTTAAAAACCAGTTTTGTGAAGGAGAGCCATTTTAAAGATTATGTCCCTTTCTATTTGCGCTTAGAATCGTCGACTTCACTTTCATAAAACGCGCATATCTCTGGGAGGGAACACTTTTGGGGCATGGGATCGGTCTCATTCGATGCTCAGATGTTGTCCACATCAAAAAAAAAAGTGAAAAGTTTTGTTCAGGAGAGCCATTTTAAAGATTAGGTCCCTTTCTATTTGCGCTTAGAATCGTCGACTTCACTTTCATAAAACGCGCATCTTATTGCAATTTAAAACAAAATAAAAAAGTTATGTTTTCAAACTATCTTCAACCGTTAAGGGAGTCCCCATACAATTTTTATATAACGGGAGTAAGACCATGTATTTGGTTGGATTTGTTCTGTGAAGCCAAAAAAACGGTTTAACAAATAAGTGTTTAGTGTAAATGGGGATATCGGTATGAGGATAGTAGTTAGTATAAATAATGTGTATTGGAAAGAAACGCAATCTGATGGAAAAGTGGGTGGTACCATGCCGCCTTGAAAAACTTGCATATTAGGCCGGAATCCAAGATGGAGTGTATAAAAGCATCGGCCTGGCCGAACTTTATTTGTACACTTTTTATTACTCAAATATTATTTGGTTATAGTATTTCTTTAAACGTATATTTGTATAGTTGACCTTTTGTTGTTTATTTTTAGTTAGGCTTGAGGTCATAAGCAAAAAACAGATGTTGGTGTTTTAATAATTTATTAAATTTTAAATAACCCAATATTTCGAACTGACTTCGTCCTTCATCATCAGGGGTAATCACTAAAACAAAACCGAGAACATAAAATTACAACAATACCAAATTTTCTATCACGAATAACAGATTTATTTTAACAATTACGTTTAAATATTTGTTTTACTTCTGCCCTGTTGTACTTCTAATATTCAACTAATGTATGTCTTTCCGTCGGTACTTATTAGCAGTATGTCTGTATGTACGAGGGCGGTTCGAAAAGTTCTTAGCCTATCAATGAAAGAGAATAGTTAGTTTTTCAAAAATATTTTTATTTTTCAATATAACCTCCTGAAACTTCAATACACTTAGTCCAACATTTATCTAGCAATTCTATCCCTTATATAAAATAATATATAAATATAAATATATATATATATATATATATATATATATATATATATAGATATATATATATATATATATATATATATATATATATATATATATATATATATATATACATATATATATATATATATATATATATATATATATATATATATATATATATATATATATATATATATATATATATATATATATATATATATATATATATATATATATATATATATATATATATATATATATATATATATATATATATATATATATATATATATATATATATATATATATATATATATATATATATATATATATATATATATTCTTATTGCAATTAAAAACAAAATAAAAAAGTTATGTTTTCAAACAATGAAAAAATGTTAACACTAATTTCGAACAAAGATATTTATCATTTAAAATTATATTTCTTATTCCAAAATAAAGATTGTATAGCACAATGTTAAATATGAACAAGTAAGGAAGCTTTTGTCGGTTGATTCGACTTACATACATGTACCCTCATCCATATTTTAACGATTTTAATTTTTTTTTCGTTCCGTTTCGATTTTATTGAAATGTCGTATGTGTGGAAGGTACTAGAAAAGGGTGGACATGCCCCATGCGAATACCAAAGTGGGCGGAATGGTGCACTTGCAATGGGAGTACCAGAAGGGGCGTGATAGACACTCTATTTGAAAGACATTATAAAAATATTACTGAGTTCGCATTTTAGCGATTTTTATGCACTACGAGACAATTCATATGGGTTCTAATCTGAACTAATGCAGGGTTATACATGTGGAAGGTGTTAGAATGGGCGTGATTGGAATCCTCTTATTTGCCTTCAAGTTAAGATGATGAATGTGTTCTTATGTTTCGAATTGAGCTAGATCGTTTGATAAGAGGTACCAGAATAGGGCGTGTTAACACCGTGTTATTACGGTATTGGCAATATAGTCCAGTTTAACGCATTGGGTGACAAGTTATTTGGGTTCTAATCTGTACAAACAGGATCATTTGTGTGGGAGGTTTCAGAAGGGGCGTGTATAGGATTCCCAATTTTTGACACCAAGTTTGCCTTATAACTTAATTTATAAGTACTGATCGTGCAACCAGTATTACGCTATTACAAGAATACTAAAAGTGGGCTTAGTGGCAAATGGGACGAACGACCCATTTTCAATATTATAGCATGCTAAATTTAAAACCGACTGGTAGCTCCTTTCAAGAGGAATCATGCAAACAAGCCTTACAGACGGACATTGCTCAAATTACTTAAAAATAATGAAAATTATTTGGTCAAAACATGTATAGGGTCTTTTTTGATGCGTTACATTTGTTGTTCGCACCAAATGATATTAAAATTGAATATCCATGATTGAATTGTTATATACATAAAAGAACCTTCCTTCCAAGTACATTGTGTTAATCACATTGGATTTAGTTTAAGCAGTAATATTTATTTCGTTAATCCCGGCAAATTGACGAGTGAAAGATTAATCTCTATGTCACGTAAACACATCTTTTTCATACTGTTAAACGACGGAATCGAATGGAGAACGATCTGTAAGTATAAGAATAATATCGTATACAGCTCGAAATCGTCAACGAATTAGATGTTTACTTTCATGATACTACGCTCTTTTCGAATAGCAATGCTTTGTTATAGTCAAATGTTTTTGTTACTTAGTTCATTTTTTATTTGCACTAACATCGCATTGTTCATTCGATTTTAAGTTATATATTATATTGTAATCTCTTGTCAATGGTTGCAATGCCATCTGGAGTACATTTTCTTTTTCAAAATATCGAACCACTTTCCCTGAAAACGTCACATACTCATTTTAGTCCATTTGTAATGAAACATTTAGCAATTATCCTATTTTTAGCGTCGAGAGAGAATCGTAGTACATACTGTGGGTATTATAAGTTAGTTTCATAGAAGAAATTTGTAACTACCCAAAATAATTGAGCTAGACCCACATTTAAATGTACCGAACGACTCAGAATCACTAACTGATTCAAATTAAAGATGTCTACCGGTCCGTCCGTCCATTCATGGAATTTGGCAAAAATTATTTTTTTTTTGGATCAAGGACGGTCGCTATTGAATTTGAAGCAGTTCGGTCCAGATTGAGATATAGGTTCTACACATGTGTTCATCCCATTTTATGTCTTTAGCTCTAGAAGCCACATATTACATCTAATCTGATATATTTCTGCACATGTTAGTTTATTGTACTAAGGAGGGACATTATTAAAATTGAAGAAAGTCTGTTCAGATTAAGATCATCTCTCACACACATGTGTTCATCCGAATTTATGTCTTTTCCTCTTGAATCCAAATATTACAGCAAATCTGATAAAATTTGGCTCAAGTTAGTTTTTTCTTCCGATTTGATGTTTTTTGCTGAAGAAGCCACAGTTTACATACAATCCTCACGAAATTCGGGTCGAGTTAGTTTTTTGAATCCAGCAAGGACATTATTAAAATTGGAAATAATAAAATTGAAGAAAATCGGTTCAGCTATATCTATAGCACCCATATATACTTAGTAGGGACATAAATACTGTTACATACGTTTTATGCTGTAAAATAAAAAGTACTGAATGTTTTTGAACCAAATATTTTTTAATATATTTATTGATGTATATTGTATCCAAAAATAATCTACTTATTCGAAATGTCCGCCTTTTGCCTTTACACATGCCTTAAGATGCACTGGCCAATCGTCAATAGCTGCACGAACCTCGTCCATTGGAAAATTGGCTACAGCTCGAACCAAAGCAGTCTTAAGAGATCCAATGTTGGGGTATCTTTTGAGACAAACCTTGTCCTCTAAAACGGTCCACAATTTGTAACACAATGGGTTCAAATCTGGACTGCCTGAGGGCCATTCTTCAGAGGAAATGAACGCTAGCAAATTGTTTCGAAGCCAGGCCTGGGACGTTTTAGCCTTATAGGCAGGCGCAGAATCCTGCTGGAAAAACTATGGCTGGTTTTGGAAGAGGGAATTGTTAAGAGGCTTCACAACAGCTCCTAAAACGGTTTCTTGGTAAACTTTGGCCGATATTTTGACTCCTTGTTCGCAGAAATGCAGGCCAGTGACCCCATCGTAAGAGACACCCCACCAAACCATGACTGAAGCTGGGTGATGACCCTTTTCCACCCTTGGGATCAGTTCAGATGCTTCCTTAGATGACCGCGCATACACTCCTTTTTCCTGAACGGTACAAATTTTTTCATCGGTGAACAAAATTTTTCTGTGCAAGTTATCAGCGTGCTTCACCAAATGACGTTTGCATTTTTCAATCCCATTTTTTTAAGCTGCAGTCAATAAATTTCCGGTTCGTCGTTTAAAAGCCCCAAGTCCAAAGCCTTTTTTAATGATTCGACTCATGGACTTTTGCGTGATATTCATCTCACGGGCCATGATATTCTGTTTTCGGAGCGGATTTCTGTGAATTCTTGATTTAACGGCTTTGATTGCATGCGGTGTTCGAACAGAGCGTTGGCCGTCCTCAAGACGAACATGCGGCTAATACCTAGTGGCCGGAGCGTTTTGAAAATATCGCTTTTTTTCATTTTACACTTGAAAAGCGCTATTACAGCGATTCGGTTCTCATTATCTGACCACTCCATGATGAAAGTTAAAACAATTTTAAAATCCCGTTACAGACTAACGCTATTGAGGTTAGCTTTCAAAACCCATATGACATTAACGGGGTATGGTCAGTTCTACTATTGAAATGGGTGTGTTCAATGTTGTAACAGTATTTATGTCCCTACTTAGTATATGGGTGCCCGATTTTATGACTTAACCTCTAGTAGCAAAATATTACATCCAATCTTGATGACATTATTCACACGTTTTATTTTTTGACCTCGGAAATGTTATTGAAATTAAAAAACAATCGGTTCAGATTTAAAATTGAGCCCATATATATGTTCATCCGATGTTTATGCTTTTAGCTCTAGAAGCAAAATTGTCAATCCAATCTTGATGAAATTTAGGACAAATACGATTCGGAAAAGCAAGAATGTTATTGAAATTAATGAAATTCGATCCTGAGTTAAATATAGCTGCCACATATCTGTTCATCTAACTTTTAAGTTTTCAGCTCTTGATTAAATTTGGCACGAGTAAGGTTTTAGGACACAAGAAGGTTAAAATGAAGAAAAACGTTCCAGATATATCTATAGCTATGTGTTCCTCCGATTTTATGTCTTTAACTCCAGAACATGCAATGGGGATGAAATTTGAAAAACATTAGTTTTCCAGTCCAGAATTTGATATAGCTCCGATATATATACTCATCCGATTTTATGTCTTTAACTCTAGAAGCCACACATTACATCCAATCTTAATGAAAGTTGGCACACGTTTGTTTTATTGCCCTAGGAAGGATGTTATTAAAACTGGAGGAAATCGTTCAGATTTAGATAAAGCTTCCACATATATGTTCATTAGATTTGTCTGTTTTTAGCTCTGAAAGCCACATATTGTATCCAAACTTGATGAAATTAAGCACAAGTTAGTTCCTTGTGCCAAGGACGTAAAGGGTTAACATTTTAAGAAAATCAGCTTAGATTAAGTTATAACTCCCACATGTATGTTCAACCGATTTTACCAAAAACAATGTTCCATTTTCAAATTCAAATAGGGCATAAGTTTTAAAATATAGGTATATAGAGCCTGTCTTATTGGGTCCAAAAGCCTATTTTAAGTTGGCTTCTCTGAACATCAAGAAGTGCAGGTGGGCCACGGCTGACTTTAGCGTTTAACTAGTTCTTTGTTGTTGTAGTGGCACAGGGGCACCACTATGATAAATATTTTAATTCAAAACAAAATACATAGTTCTGTTCCCGATTTTTTTTTCTAGTAAAAATATTCAAATAGAAAAATGTCCAAAAACCCTCCCATTAAAAACTAGAAAAAACTACGGGAACGAAAAAGTAGTAAAACTAGTAAACTGCCAGCAAGCTTTAAAAAATATATTTTGTAATTGTCATTTAATTGAAAATAAAAACAAAATGAGAGAAATAAAAATAAAAACATGTAAAATAGCTACAAGGCTAAAGGGCGTCCGTGTAATATCCCTACCACTGTGTAAGGGAGATATATCAAAAGATGAACTAACATAGTCGATCTTCAACACGCACTATAAAATATGAGAATATTTTTTATAATTTTTGTTGTTTTTACGCTAATGGCTATACCTTGTTTTTTTGCACCATGGGTTTTCCAATATGTAATATACTTAATTTGATCAAGAATAATGTGGCTTCAAAAATGACAAACTTTGCTTTGAGCGATGTATAGTTCAATTTTACTAGGCTTACTTATATTAGAGCAATATCGGAAGTAAAAAAGGGTTTGAAGTAACTGGGCCACATATCGGGAGGGACACATGTGTGGGGATTGCCGGAAAACATTCAACACGATTAGATTTAACTGGCGGCTTCCAAAGCAGCAAGAACTAAATCGTGAGGGATGTTTGTGTTGGGCTATTTAAAACATCGGCCGTTGAGATTCAATTTTTTTTCAGTTTGGGCTTTTAGCCAGAAATAACATACTATTTTAAAATTGGTCACATAGTATTTGGATGCATAGGGATCGTTTTTGATTCTTCCCAACCCGGAATAATCTAAAAAAATCGTAGAATTTGATTTACTTGTGAGAACGTTTTGAGACACATTCCGTTTCTTTTGCATTTTCTTTGTCAATTTATATGACCTGACAACATTGACAGACAATTTACTACATTTACTCGGTAAATTACTTCGAGTAAAAACAAGGAAGAAGAAGTAAAAGAGAAAGCCATATTTTTGAATTGTATTTTAATAATGCTTACTACTTTTATATCTTTTTGGAACGTTTTTCTCGAGAATTAGTGGTAAACGCAGTAGATAAAAAAACAAGTTGTACGAACTTAGGGTTACCATACGTCCTCCTAAAAAAGGACATGTCCTTTACTATAATTAAAAAAATCTTTTGAAAGACGAATAATTCTACAAGCTAATAAGATCAGGGTTGTTCTTGTTTGTCATAGAAGGAAGGAAAAGTAAGTCAGCGAATTAAAGCAACACCTCACCGTCTGGTAGACGCGGCGTTACGTCGTTGGCGTGGGCGATTTTTTAATATCATTTATGTGTGCTGCCGATCAGGCCTCTACTCTTTTAACGATCGATATATAAGTATACGAAGCATGCATTTATTTTAAATAAGTATTATTGTCGAAGAGAGAGAGAGAGAGAGAGAGAAGCGACTCACTGAAACGATTCCTACCACACTGACAGAATGACCAAGTTTGAAGCACTAGATGCAGTTTTTTGGCTCGGCCTAAGTTATCGACGTCTAACCTAAAACACCATTATTGTTATTATAGCAATACAACTAATACATAACGTTTTCCGGTCTTTGTATAAAATTATTTGAAATTAAGAATTGCCGGCATCCAACCATTAAAGATTTAATTAGTTTGTAAAAAAATTACTGAAATTGTATCAAAAGTATCTCTTTTTGTATATACACATTACAATCATAAAACTATTAGAAGCGGTTATATTTACAAATTTATTATTTGCATACAACATACTTACCACATACATACATTTAATGAATACATAGTAAATACAGGGTGGCGATCTTATTGCTGTTGGTATAAAAATCTGGACATAGTATTATCATCCTCTTTCCTTTTCAGTGATTGCAGTTCTTGCAACTCTGTTTTTTGATATTCTTACTTATCATCTTTCTTTACTTCCTGTTTCAATACAATTCTTAAATAAATACTTTCTCAGTACGCTTTATATGAAATTCAATCGTCTTTTTAATTATCGCATCTCAACAGGTTATGGGCCCAGCGTTAGCTTAATGAATTAGTTAAATCGTCCTGAGAGTGCAAGAAGTATTTCTGTTTATTTTAAAATGTCGATTGCTGCGAATTTTAATGTTGAAAAATTGATCGGTAGAGAGAATTACACACCGTGGTCATCTGTCGAAGGAAAATATCCCGGCCGAAGGAAAATATCCCAGGAATGGATGCCAAAGCTGATATAAAAGCAAAAACCAAAATAATTTTGCTGGTCGACAAAATTAATTATGTCCACGAGGATGCCGTGACTTCAAAGCAAGTATGGGACAAAGTAAAAGCCGCTTTTCAAGATTCCGGACTTACACGCCGTGTTGGATTGCTGCGTCAGCTTATAACCACAAATTTTGTATCTTCCGAAAATATTAAGGAGTATGTAAGCAATCTATCAAATGTTAGCAATCTATCATTTCTTGTGCCTTTATCATCAAAACGTACTGTACCATCACAATTTTTTGTTGTGCCATCACTATATGATTCCAAAGAACTTTTTTAAACACAAACATCGTCGGCCGCTGTCTTAAATGTCAAAAAACACAACGTCACCTCTTTTTACCAGGCAGAGAGTGCTGGAATCACGAAGAGGGTAGCCTTTTGCATTCCTTCGTTTTTGCATCCCATTTGCGTTTTTTTCTTTTGGCACATAAGTTACAGCGCTGCATCCAAAGACACGAAGATGTAAGATTGTGAAACATTTTTTGCAAAAGTGAGAGATACGGAGCAATTGATTACGTTAACGACATTTGCAACAGCTTCGGCCCAAAATTTCTTTGACAAACCAACAAAGATATAAATCTTGAAAAACTCTTTAAAAAAGATCTGTAATAACCGCACAGAAAGGCAACAACCGAAGGGGTAAATTGAAATTAATGTTCAAACTCAAAAACTAAAACAAAACCTAGTTTATGTGTACGAGTAGTTTGAGTAAAAGATATTAATGTTTGAACTTTTCTTCAGTTTAGTATGGCTTTTGTAGTTTTTTTCGGTATTTTTTAAAGCAAAAATAGTTTGTGTTTTTATGATGATTTGTTTTGTAATTTCTTGGGTTTGCGTTTTTCATTTTTTTTTTGGATGTCTCGTCATGAACTTGATTGAATACCATTTTGTAATACTTACAATTGTTTAAAGAAGGCTTAAATGATCTGAAAAAGAGAGAAATGAAAAGAATTAAATATCGTGTAAATCCCGATGAAAAGAAAAGACGAAAATTATTTAATTTTTTTCTCCATAAAGTGCTATCGCCGCGAGTGTTAAATTCGTTACCAATAACCCTACAAAGTGCTGGCCGCCAAAATACTGTCGGTCAGTCAAACTTATTAAATATTTATTTGCTATTTCGAATTTATTGTGCTGTTGAATAAGTGACAAGTAATAGAAAAATCAGTCGTTGGGTTTATTAAAAAAATAATAATAAAGAGTTAAACAAACAGCCACATATGCAAGGTTTATGTATAGAAGGTTACGCCATCCCAGCCCCCTTCCCTTTTCTGTTTTTGACGTTTGTCACCAATGACGTCACGCAAACTTTGTTCCTATTGGCTAAAAATTTTGAGCTAACAGCTGATAATATTTGTGTATTCATAACAGTGGGACAATTAACTATTTTTGCCATCAATTTATTTATTAGCGAAAAACGAACAATTTTTTGTATATTAAGTTAAAGTTTTATTTAATTTCCTTTTTTTGGTATAAATATTTTTGGTAATGTCGGCATTTAATATTCTTAACCTAAAGTACATTCTGCACCGGAAAAACATTCTTTTTACATTTTCTTCAAGTTCAAGTTAAAATGTTACTTATACACATACTCACATATTTTTTACTGTTGGTTTTCATACATTTGCCCACTGCACACTTAATGTTTACGTTTCGATTTGTTGTTTTATTTCTTCACAAATCTGACAAAGTGAACATATTGCAGTTGCCAACTCACTGCAATATGTACATTTTTCACATGAAATCTTAGCTTTGTTAACTAAAAGTAGGCAGACATAGAGCTGGCAACCCACTTCTTTTTGATGTTTGTCACCAACTACGTCACCTAACGGCAATTTTTGCTGATGGCGTAACCTTGTATTTATAAACCTTGCACATATGTACCTGAATAAAAATAACAACAACATACAGTCCACAGGGCTCGCCAAAATATTCTCCAACAACAGAAACTACAAAAAGATTATTGTACTTATCTCTACTTCCAGCATTCCCGGTACATGTATTCACATACTTTACATACATGCAAGCTCACTGACCGCATACATTTATTAAGCCTTTCGAGCACGGTGTACCAAATTTTTATTTTAATATCATAAAAATTTTCCTAAAAATTTGTGCTGTGCCTTACGGGTTAATTTATTGGAATTTCGTGGAAATATCGCGCACCATACTGTCGGTCAATTGAACTATTAATTATTTTGGTGAACAATTTAAAGTAAACGATTGATCAAACAATTTATTTGCGCGTTCGGAGACTTATTAAAGTGTTGCGAATTTAGATTTATGCACCCCACGGTCGGCCTAAAGACTTTAATCAGTTTTTAGTGCCGAGTTTTATGTTTGTTCGAATTGTGAATATTTGGTTGGTCCACCATATAAAATTTTTCACATATTTTTCGATTTTGTATCGGTTTGATTTATGTTTTCGATAAAAGTACGTGGACTAAGCCTCACGTTCCGAATATTTTTCGATACTTTTTGCAAACAGTTGGCTTCTGAATTTTTGTTTTTAAACATTGTTTTTCTGATTAGCTCGTTTGTTTTATTTTGGTCTGTTCCTTTTACACATTGAACAGGGATTAACCAGCTCAATACCTCTAGCTTCTATATTTTAAATAGAAGACAAGTTTTTAACAAAATGGCAAAGTCACATTGATTTTCGTGGCTGCACACTGCTTTTATCATGATTTCGGGTCAGTGACAACCCTCTTCAGAAAGCTTTGCTGCAATTGTTAAAAGTAAAAACGAACACTATAAGGCCAGGCTCTGCCCAAACGAATGAGAACTACTGTTGTAAACCTTACTTTTCAAGTTTTCTTCATACAATTGCCCACGAAAATACAACTCACTCTTGCCACCTCTAAAGAGACTCCACATCGAGAGCCATCATTAGATTTCTTTTACAACGTGTGTGTGTTGTAAAAAGAGTTTAGTTGACTATATTTAAATAGAAGACAAGTTTTCAACAAAATGGCAAAGTGACATTGATTTTCCAAAAAATATTAATAAAAGATAATAAAACTTTTATTAATATTTTTTTTTTGGCAATTTGAGCATTTTTGGGTACTAAGCCGTTCGTTCCGTGTATTTTTCGATACATTTCCGAACATTGGGCAAGCTTTAAAAAATATATTTTGTAATTGCCATTTAATTGAAAATAAAAACAAAATGAGAGAAATAAAAATAAAAACATGTAAAATAGCTACAAGGCTAAAGGGCGTCCATGTAATATCCCTACCACTGTGTAAGGGAGATATATCAAAAGATGAACTAACATGGTCGATCTTCAACACGCACTATAAAATATGAGAATATTTTTTATAATTTTTGTTGTTTTTACGCTAATGGCTATACCTTGTTTTTTTGCACCATGGGTTTTCCAATATGTAATATACTTAATTTGATCAAGAATAATGTGGCTTCAAAAATGACAAACTTTGCTTTGAGCGATGTATAGTTCAATTTTACTAGGCTTACTTATATTAGAGCAATATCGGAAGTAAAAAAGGGTTTGAAGTAACTGGGCCACATATCGGGAGGGACACATGTGTGGGGATTGCCGGAAAACATTCAACACGATTAGATTTAACTGGCGGCTTCCAAAGCAGCAAGAACTAAATCGTGAGGGATGTTTGTGTTGGGCTATTTAAAACATCGGCCGTTGAGATTCAATTTTTTTTCAGTTTGGGCTTTTAGCCAGAAATAACATACTATTTTAAAATTGGTCACATAGTATTTGGATGCATAGGGATCGTTTTTGATTCTTCCCAACCCGGAATAATCTAAAAAAATCGTAGAATTTGATTTACTTGTGAGAACGTTTTGAGACACATTCCGTTTCTTTTGCATTTTCTTTGTCAATTTATATGACCTGACAACATTGACAGACAATTTACTACATTTACTCGGTAAATTACTTCGAGTAAAAACAAGGAAGAAGAAGTAAAAGAGAAAGCCATATTTTTGAATTGTATTTTAATAATGCTTACTACTTTTATATCTTTTTGGAACGTTTTTCTCGAGAATTAGTGGTAAACGCAGTAGATAAAAAAACAAGTTGTACGAACTTAGGGTTACCATACGTCCTCCTAAAAAAGGACATGTCCTTTACTATAATTAAAAAAATCTTTTGAAAGACGAATAATTCTACAAGCTAATAAGATCAGGGTTGTTCTTGTTTGTCATAGAAGGAAGGAAAAGTAAGTCAGCGAATTAAAGCAACACCTCACCGTCTGGTAGACGCGGCGTTACGTCGTTGGCGTGGGCGATTTTTTAATATCATTTATGTGTGCTGCCGATCAGGCCTCTACTCTTTTAACGATCGATATATAAGTATACGAAGCATGCATTTATTTTAAATAAGTATTATTGTCGAAGAGAGAGAGAGAGAGAGAGAGAGAGAAGCGACTCACTGAAACGATTCCTACCACACTGACAGAATGACCAAGTTTGAAGCACTAGATGCAGTTTTTTGGCTCGGCCTAAGTTATCGACGTCTAACCTAAAACACCATTATTGTTATTATAGCAATACAACTAATACATAACGTTTTCCGGTCTTTGTATAAAATTATTTGAAATTAAGAATTGCCGGCATCCAACCATTAAAGATTTAATTAGTTTGTAAAAAAATTACTGAAATTGTATCAAAAGTATCTCTTTTTGTATATACACATTACAATCATAAAACTATTAGAAGCGGTTATATTTACAAATTTATTATTTGCATACAACATACTTACCACATACATACATTTAATGAATACATAGTAAATACAGGGTGGCGATCTTATTGCTGTTGGTATAAAAATCTGGACATAGTATTATCATCCTCTTTCCTTTTCAGTGATTGCAGTTCTTGCAACTCTGTTTTTTGATATTCTTACTTATCATCTTTCTTTACTTCCTGTTTCAATACAATTCTTAAATAAATACTTTCTCAGTACGCTTTATATGAAATTCAATCGTCTTTTTAATTATCGCATCTCAACAGGTTATGGGCCCAGCGTTAGCTTAATGAATTAGTTAAATCGTCCTGAGAGTGCAAGAAGTATTTCTGTTTATTTTAAAATGTCGATTGCTGCGAATTTTAATGTTGAAAAATTGATCGGTAGAGAGAATTACACACCGTGGTCATCTGTCGAAGGAAAATATCCCGGCCGAAGGAAAATATCCCAGGAATGGATGCCAAAGCTGATATAAAAGCAAAAACCAAAATAATTTTGCTGGTCGACAAAATTAATTATGTCCACGAGGATGCCGTGACTTCAAAGCAAGTATGGGACAAAGTAAAAGCCGCTTTTCAAGATTCCGGACTTACACGCCGTGTTGGATTGCTGCGTCAGCTTATAACCACAAATTTTGTATCTTCCGAAAATATTAAGGAGTATGTAAGCAATCTATCAAATGTTAGCAATCTATCATTTCTTGTGCCTTTATCATCAAAACGTACTGTACCATCACAATTTTTTGTTGTGCCATCACTATATGATTCCAAAGAACTTTTTTAAACACAAACATCGTCGGCCGCTGTCTTAAATGTCAAAAAACACAACGTCACCTCTTTTTACCAGGCAGAGAGTGCTGGAATCACGAAGAGGGTAGCCTTTTGCATTCCTTCGTTTTTGCATCCCATTTGCGTTTTTTTCTTTTGGCACATAAGTTACAGCGCTGCATCCAAAGACACGAAGATGTAAGATTGTGAAACATTTTTTGCAAAAGTGAGAGATACGGAGCAATTGATTACGTTAACGACATTTGCAACAGCTTCGGCCCAAAATTTCTTTGACAAACCAACAAAGATATAAATCTTGAAAAACTCTTTAAAAAAGATCTGTAATAACTTTGCCTCACCGCACAGAAAGGCAACAACCGAAGGGGTAAATTGAAATTAATGTTCAAACTCAAAAACTAAAACAAAACCTAGTTTATGTGTACGAGTAGTTTGAGTAAAAGATATTAATGTTTGAACTTTTCTTCAGTTTAGTATGGCTTTTGTAGTTTTTTTCGGTATTTTTTAAAGCAAAAATAGTTTGTGTTTTTATGATGATTTGTTTTGTAATTTCTTGGGTTTGCGTTTTTCATTTTTTTTTTTGGATGTCTCGTCATGAACTTGATTGAATACCATTTTGTAATACTTACAATTGTTTAAAGAAGGCTTAAATGATCTGAAAAAGAGAGAAATGAAAAGAATTAAATATCGTGTAAATCCCGATGAAAAGAAAAGACGAAAATTATTTAATTTTTTTCTCCATAAAGTGCTATCGCCGCGAGTGTTAAATTCGTTACCAATAACCCTACAAAGTGCTGGCCGCCAAAATACTGTCGGTCAGTCAAACTTATTAAATATTTATTTGCTATTTCGAATTTATTGTGCTGTTGAATAAGTGACAAGTAATAGAAAAATCAGTCGTTGGGTTTATTAAAAAAATAATAATAAAGAGTTAAACAAACAGCCACATATGCAAGGTTTATGTATAGAAGGTTACGCCATCCCAGCCCCCTTCCCTTTTCTGTTTTTGACGTTTGTCACCAATGACGTCACGCAAACTTTGTTCCTATTGGCTAAAAATTTTGAGCTAACAGCTGATAATATTTGTGTATTCATAACAGTGGGACAATTAACTATTTTTGCCATCAATTTATTTATTAGCGAAAAACGAACAATTTTTTGTATATTAAGTTAAAGTTTTATTTAATTTCCTTTTTTTGGTATAAATATTTTTGGTAATGTCGGCATTTAATATTCTTAACCTAAAGTACATTCTGCACCGGAAAAACATTCTTTTTACATTTTCTTCAAGTTCAAGTTAAAATGTTACTTATACACATACTCACATATTTTTTACTGTTGGTTTTCATACATTTGCCCACTGCACACTTAATGTTTACGTTTCGATTTGTTGTTTTATTTCTTCACAAATCTGACAAAGTGAACATATTGCAGTTGCCAACTCACTGCAATATGTACATTTTTCACATGAAATCTTAGCTTTGTTAACTAAAAGTAGGCAGACATAGAGCTGGCAACCCACTTCTTTTTGATGTTTGTCACCAACTACGTCACCTAACGGCAATTTTTGCTGATGGCGTAACCTTGTATTTATAAACCTTGCACATATGTACCTGAATAAAAATAACAACAACATACAGTCCACAGGGCTCGCCAAAATATTCTCCAACAACAGAAACTACAAAAAGATTATTGTACTTATCTCTACTACCAGCATTCGCGGTACATGTATTCACATACTTTACATACATGCAAGCTCACTGACCGCATACATTTATTAAGCCTTTCGAGCACGGTGTACCAAATTTTTATTTTAATATCATAAAAATTTTCCTAAAAATTTGTGCTGTGCCTTACGGGTTAATTTATTGGAATTTCGTGGAAATATCGCGCACCATACTGTCGGTCAATTGAACTATTAATTATTTTGGTGAACAATTTAAAGTAAACGATTGATCAAACAATTTATTTGCGCGTTCGGAGACTTATTAAAGTGTTGCGAATTTAGATTTATGCACCCCACGGTCGGCCTAAAGACTTTAATCAGTTTTTAGTGCCGAGTTTTATGTTTGTTCGAATTGTGAATATTTGGTTGGTCCACCATATAAAATTTTTCACATATTTTTCGATTTTGTATCGGTTTGATTTATGTTTTCGATAAAAGTACGTGGACTAAGCCTCACGTTCCGAATATTTTTCGATACTTTTTGCAAACAGTTGGCTTCTGAATTTTTGTTTTTAAACATTGTTTTTCTGATTAGCTCGTTTGTTTTATTTTGGTCTGTTCCTTTTACACATTGAACAGGGATTAACCAGCTCAATACCTCTAGCTTCTATATTTTAAATAGAAGACAAGTTTTTAACAAAATGGCAAAGTCACATTGATTTTCGTGGCTGCACACTGCTTTTATCATGATTTCGGGTCAGTGACAACCCTCTTCAGAAAGCTTTGCTGCAATTGTTAAAAGTAAAAACGAACACTATAAGGCCAGGCTCTGCCCAAACGAATGAGAACTACTGTTGTAAACCTTACTTTTCAAGTTTTCTTCATACAATTGCCCACGAAAATACAACTCACTCTTGCCACCTCTAAAGAGACTCCACATCGAGAGCCATCATTAGATTTCTTTTACAACGTGTGTGTGTTGTAAAAAGAGTTTAGTTGACTATATTTAAATAGAAGACAAGTTTTCAACAAAATGGCAAAGTGACATTGATTTTCCAAAAAATATTAATAAAAGATAATAAAACTTTTATTAATATTTTTTTTTGGCAATTTGAGCATTTTTGGGTACTAAGCCGTTCGTTCCGTGTATTTTTCGATACATTTCCGAACATTGGGCAAGCTTTAAAAAATATATTTTGTAATTGCCATTTAATTGAAAATAAAAACAAAATGAGAGAAATAAAAATAAAAACATGTAAAATAGCTACAAGGCTAAAGGGCGTCCATGTAATATCCCTACCACTGTGTAAGGGAGATATATCAAAAGATGAACTAACATGGTCGATCTTCAACACGCACTATAAAATATGAGAATATTTTTTATAATTTTTGTTGTTTTTACGCTAATGGCTATACCTTGTTTTTTTGCACCATGGGTTTTCCAATATGTAATATACTTAATTTGATCAAGAATAATGTGGCTTCAAAAATGACAAACTTTGCTTTGAGCGATGTATAGTTCAATTTTACTAGGCTTACTTATATTAGAGCAATATCGGAAGTAAAAAAGGGTTTAAAATAACTGGGCCACATATCGGGAGGGACACATGTGTGGGGATTGCCGGAAAACATTCAACACGATTAGATTTAACTGGCGGCTTCCAAAGCAGCAAGAACTAAATCGTGAGGGATGTTTGTGTTGGGCTATATAAAACATCGGCCGTTGAGATTCAATTTTTTTTCAGTTTGGGCTTTTAGCCAGAAATAACATACTATTTTAAAATTGGTCACGTAGTATTTGGATGCATAGGGATCGTTTTTGATTCTTCCCAACCCGGAATAATCTAAAAAAAATCGTAGAATTTGATTTACTTGTGAGAACGTTTTGAGACACATTCCGTTTCTTTTGCATTTTCTTTGTCAATTTATATGACCTGACAACATTGACAGACAATTTACTACATTTACTCGGTAAATTACTTCGAGTAAAAACAAGGAAGAAGAAGTAAAAGAGAAAGCCATATTTTTGAATTGTCTTTTAATAATGCTTACTACTTTTATATCTTTTTGGAACGTTTTTCTCGAGCATTAGTGGTAAACGCAGTAGATAAAAAAACAAGTTGTACGAACTTAGGGTTACCATACGTCCTCCTAAAAGAGGACATGTCCTTTACTATAATTAAAAAAATCTTTTGAAAGACGAATAATTCTACAAGCTAATAAGATCAGGGTTGGAATGGATGCCAAAGCTGATATAAAAGCAAAAACCAAAATAATTTTGCTGGTCGACAAAATTAATTATGTCCACGAGGATGCCGTGACTTCAAAGCAAGTATGGGACAAAGTAAAAGCCGCTTTTCAAGATTCCGGACTTACACGCCGTGTTGGATTGCTGCGTCAGCTTATAACCACAAATTTTGTATCTTCCGAAAATATTAAGGAGTATGTAAGCAATCTATCAAATGTTAGCAATCTATCATTTCTTGTGCCTTTATCATCAAAACGTACTGTACCATCACAATTTTTTGTTGTGCCATCACTATATGATTCCAAAGAACTTTTTTAAATACAAACATCGTCGGCCGCTGTCTTAAATGTCAAAAAACACAACGTCACCTCTTTTTACCAGGCAGAGAGTGCTGGAATCACGAAGAGGGTAGCCTTTTGCATTCCTTCGTTTTTGCATCCCATTTGCGTTTTTTTCTTTTGGCACATAAGTTACAGCGCTGCATCCAAAGACACGAAGATGTAAGATTGTGAAACATTTTTTGCAAAAGTGAGAGATACGGAGCAATTGATTACGTTAACGACATTTGCAACAGCTTCGGCCCAAAATTTCTTTGACAAACCAACAAAGATATAAATCTTGAAAAACTCTTTAAAAAAGATCTGTAATAACTTTGCCTCACCGCACAGAAAGGCAACAACCGAAGGGGTAAATTGAAATTAATGTTCAAACTCAAAAACTAAAACAAAACCTAGTTTATGTGTACGAGTAGTTTGAGTAAAAGATATTAATGTTTGAACTTTTCTTCAGTTTAGTATGGCTTTTGTAGTTTTTTTCGGTATTTTTTAAAGCAAAAATAGTTTGTGTTTTTATGATGATTTGTTTTGTAATTTCTTGGGTTTGCGTTTTTCATTTTTTTTTTTGGATGTCTCGTCATGAACTTGATTGAATACCATTTTGTAATACTTACAATTGTTTAAAGAAGGCTTAAATGATCTGAAAAAGAGAGAAATGAAAAGAATTAAATATCGTGTAAATCCCGATGAAAAGAAAAGACGAAAATTATTTAATTTTTTTCTCCATAAAGTGCTATCGCCGCGAGTGTTAAATTCGTTACCAATAACCCTACAAAGTGCTGGCAGCCAAAATACTGTCGGTCGGTCAAACTTATTAAATATTTATTTGCTATTTCGAATTTATTGTGCTGTTGAATAAGTGACAAGTAATAGAAAAATTAGTCGTTGGGTTTATTAAAAAAATAATAATAAAGAGTTAACCAAACATACAAACAGCCACATATGTACCTGAATAAAAATAACAACAACATACAGTCCACAGGGCTCGCCAAAATATTCTCCAACAACAGAAACTACAAAAAGATTATTGTACTTATCTCTATTTCCAGCATTCGCGGTACATGTATTCACATACTTTACATACATGCAAGCTCACTGACCGCATACATTTATTAAGCCTTTCGAGCACGGTGTACCAAATTTTTATTTTAATATCATAAAAATTTTCCTAAAAATTTGTGCTGTGCGTTACGGGTTAATTTATTGGAATTTCGTGGAAATATCGCGCACCACACTGTCGGTCAATTGAACTATTAATTATTTTGGTGAACAATTTAAAGTAAACGATTGATCAAGCAATTTATTTGCGCGTTCGGAGACTTATTAAAGTGTTGCGAATTTAGATTTATGCACCCCACGGTCGGCCTAAAGACTTTAATCAGTTTTTAGTGCCGAGTTTTATATTTGTTCGAATTGGGAATATTTGGTTGGTCCACCATATAATTATTTCACATATTTTTCGATTTTGTATCGGTTTTGATTTATGTTTTCGATAAAAGTACGTGGACTTAGCCTCACGTTCCGAATATTTTTCGATACTTTTTGCGAACAGTTGGCTTCTGAATTTTTGTTTTTAAACATTGTTTTTCTGATTAGCTCGTTTGTTTTATTTTGGTCTGTTCCTTTTACACATTGAACAGGGATTAACCAGCTCAATACCTCTAGCTTCTATATTTTAAATAGAAGACAAGTTTTTAACAAAATGGCAAAGTCACATTGATTTTCGTGGCTGCACACTGCTTTTATCATGATTTCGGGTCCGTGACAACCCTCTTCAGAAAGCTTTGCTGCAATTGTTAAAAGTAAAAAACGAACACTATAAGGCCAGGCTCTGCCCAAACGAATGAGAACTACTGTTGTAAACCTTACTTTTCAAGTTTTCTTCACACAATTGCCCACGAAAATACAACTCACTCTTGCCACCTCTAAAGAGACTCCACATCGAGAGCCATCAATAGATTTCTTTTACAACGTGTGTGTGTTGTAAAAAGAGTTTAGTTGACTATATTTAAATAGAAGACAAGTTTTCAACAAAATGGCAAAGTGACATTGATTTTCCAAAAAATATTAATAAAAGATAATAAAACTTTTATTAATATTTTTTTGGCAATTTGAGCATTTTTGGGTACTAAGCCGTTCGTTCCGTGTATTTTTCGATACATTTCCGAACATTGGGCTTCTCAATTTTCGTTTTTTAAACATTTTTTGCATTCAATTGAAAAACTAGTTTAATAATATTTGTACATTTACGTTTCAAGTATTTTTCGATACTTTTGTAAACATTTGTCTTCTGATTATTCGTTTTGCAAATTTAATTAATCTTGCTTGGAATATTGATATATTTAATTTTGAAATATTTATTTTTGATTTGTCTTATTTCTGATTAAAACTAAGTTTTGCTTTTAAATACAATGTGATTTAACCCTAGTAAGTTATTCGAAAGAGCTGCATTGGCTGTAATTAAATTTGATAAGGATTTCGAACCCAATCAGGATAAAGAGTAGGATTTATAAACACTGCAGGGCACGAAATTAAAAAAAATGTGGGAAAAAATACTTACGAGAAGTGCTTAAATTATCTTGAGACCTTAAAAGGTACAACAACGGAAGATGTTGGAACGCTGACACAAAGTACGATACGGCTTTTCAAGCTTTTGTACATTGTTTGTTCTCAATTAACCGATAGCTAGACCAGCTTCAGACTCCTTCCAAACCCGCCCTACATGGTCCATTCGTAAGTACAGTTTCCAGGGGTTCCGTTATCGTGCAGGATACTCCTCCCGGCCCCTCTTCAATTGTACCATCGGCAGGAAATAGTGAATCAATTGTGAAAGAATCCTCATAATCGCGCATGTTTAGTGATAGGGACCAACAGCAAATGTCAGCTATGTGTCCGGGTATCAATGAAAACATTGTTCATAATCTGGCATTACCGCGTTGTGAAGTCCACGGGGATTTCTATACGTGGCCAACATTCAGGGATTTATTTACCACGGTGAACATAAGCAATTCTCGTCTAAGTGACATTGAAAGACTTTGTCACCTTGTTCGAAAAACAAAGGATGAGGCTCGGGAAATTTCGAAATGTCCTTGAACCCATCATAGTTTTTCCCTTGCGTGGAATGCGTTGGTCGAAAATTACGACAACTCGCGAATCTTAGTTAATGACCAATTAAAAATGTTTTTCAGCCTTCCAATTCTTGATACTGAGACAAGCTCGGGGTTGAAAAACTTACAACGCGGCATCAACGGCTGTCTCTCTGCGATGAACGTTTATGAAGTAAATACAGAAAGTTGGGACCCTATAGTATTCAGCGCCTCCCTAGAATAACCGTGACACTATCGAACCAAAGCGTGAAAAATAAGTCTGCCTTGTCGCCTTGGAATGATTTAGATTTTTTCCTCACAGAAAGAATTCAAACACTAGATGCCTGCGAGACCTTAAGGGTCCAGATTTTTTAAAGAAGGCGGGTGAAAAAAATGTAAAGACGCATTTCACGAATGCTGGTACGACTGCACCTTCAAGCACTAATTCCCACAAGGGATGTGCACTTTGTCCCACACAGAATCATCTTTTACGCCAGTGTCCTCGCTTCAAAAAACTTTCGACTTCTGACACATTTTGCATCAATTGCCTCGGCCGAGGTTACAAAGCCAAAGATTGCAAACGCAAGTTTAATTGCTTAATCTGCAACAAATGCCATCACAGTATGTTACACCGTGAGCCCTCAACTGGAGAAGGTACAACGACAGTATCTCATTCTCACGAGCTGCCTGCGAGGGCAGAAACGGCTAACCACTCTTCTTTTATCACACCTTCTGATATAGTTCAGCCATCAGCGTCTTCACTCGATCATTCAGCTACGGCTTTTAATAGACAGGTTTTTCATGTTTCACAGAATCGCACTGTGATTTTAGGAACATTTTTTAGTTAATATTATTCACGTGGGTACAACGTATCCGGTGCGTTCGCTTATAGACCCTGTCTTTGGATTGATCATTACTGGTATATTTGTGGTACTTGTGTGTTCCTCGTTGCTCGCACCATTGTTTTATTATTAACAGATATAGGGAACTTCTACTTTCTGCCCTTCGGATTGTTGGCAGCTGGCCGTATCATGTTTTGATCTCACCGGTCCCGTTATTGTGGTTCTTGGACCTAAGATGTCCGAGTCTTCCGCTCCACACACCAAATTTGGCTGGGTCATTTCTGGCCCGGTGTCATGTTAATATTTTTTCCTTAAATAAACTCGCAGTGCCTTTCCTTCGAAAAGAAAGGAAATACATTCGCCGGAAGTCGATTCCACATACGGACTGTACGAGCGAAAAACGAATTTTATCTGTAGTGTATAGTGCGGTCAACTGGCCAATCGATAGCAAACGGGTGTGAAATCCTAGAAAGTCGCGTATCCCTGCCGAACATCCTCATGTCAGGAATAAGGCGACGGCAATCTGATAAACACACACCGAAAGTAACGATAGTAGCTCCAAGTATGATTTTGGAGCACCTGACCATATATGGGAGTTAAATTCCATCTTCGGCCTGATGTAAGTTGTATAGATAATGAAAAGATCAGAAGGAGTGAAATATTTCTTGCACCGCTTTAAAAGGCCTATGCACTTAAATGCTATTTTGGACACTTCGAATACATGTCTCGCCCAACGAGCGTCACATTGTATTTTCATGCCCAGAACATCAAGAGCATCTGACTGTTCAACATACATACCATCGATAGATAATGACGACCCTGATGGGTCAGTGAATCGCTTGTGAGGCAAAAAGTAGCACTGCGTCTTCCGCGCATTAAAATCCACTCTATTCATTCGACCCCAGTCGGAAATGCCCAGTAGATCCCGGCCAAGTGTCACAACCATAATTCGCGTTTTGTCTTCAATATCTTGAAGAATTGGCCTACGGTCGAATGAATATCCGCAAAGGAGTATATTGGATTCACGGTCTGACCCAACGGATCATCAATGAAGAATAGAAATAAAGAGAGAGAATGGACAGAGCACTGTGGTACTTCTGCAGTAAGCCTATGTTTGTTGGATGAGATGAGAACACTCTTATAGTGCGATCTCTAAGAAAGCTCGATATAAAACAAGCGAAAGTATCACCGACATCAAAAGCCATCAGCTTTGATAAGAGTACACAGTGTCAGACTCTATCAAAGGCCTTGGAGATATCCAGAACCACAACCTTACTCCCACCAAACTAGTGGATAGACCGACTACAGCTTACCGACAGGAAAACCATCAGGTCTCCCGTAGAGTGATTTCTACGGAAGCCATACTTTCGATCACTTAGCAGATCGTTGGATTCTAGATACACAAGATGGTGGTTAACCATGCTTTCCATTACCTTAGAGAGCGCAGAGCAAATCGCGATTGGCCGATAATTTGCATGATTATTGGCTGCACCCTTTTTTGGGATTTGCTGGACGGTCGCAACCTTCCAATACGCTGGGAAGACTTCCGCACGATAAACACGGTTGAAGAGATTGCGTAATGGGCGGGCTAGCGTTGAGAAGCACTTACATAGGACAAGTGCCGAAATACCATCCGGGCCCGTGGACTTATTTACGTCGAGATTCGCAAGAACCCTTTTAACCCCACGTCTTCGAAAAAACATCTGAGGCATGGAATTAGATACGTTTTCGATCACGGGGAGTGGTTGATTGCTTTAAGGCAAGGAAGAATTTCCTGCGAGCATTTCAGCCAATAGGTTAGCTTTATCAACCGGGTCAGTGAATGCCTGATCGTCTTTAACAAGAGTTGGGATAGATGATGAACTATCCTTTTCTCTTCATTTAAACGACCAATAGCTCTTACTTCCTCTGGGAGAAGTAAGAACATTTCTGCGGAGAAGTTGCTAATAAAAAAACTTTTCACGCCTAAGCACTCTGGCGCACGAAGTTCTTGCCTGTTTACGCAGCAGTTTAGTATTTGCGTTTTGGCTTAAACGCCAATTTTTAGAACGCCTCCGACAGCATCCCTGCATGCCTGATTAAACCAACTATTTTTGGCTGTTATAACCGACATAATTAAACATGTAATAAATGTCTTTATTCCAAATAAAATTATATTTTGGATCATTTCAGCAGCAGCATTTACGTCATTGTCGAGATAGCAGCAATTAAAATGCTGAAAAAAGTGGTTAAGCTCAGCCCACATGCCTTTTCGTAGATAAAAACTGTTCGCTTTGGAGCTGGTATCGAAGCGACACGAAGGGCGGATCACGAAAAGGATGCTGAAACAATGCAGTGATCAGAATTACCAAGAGGTGCAAGGACATTAACTTCGTACTTTTCAGAGTGCGAAGTTAAGTAAAGGTCAAGAATATTGTGATGGTGCCATCGACACACGGGATATGTGTCGGTTCATTCACTAGTTGCGTCAAGTCATTTTGCGCGGCGAAGAGCTCGGCGCATTGGCCATCCGGAGTTGTTTGGCTCGAATGCGAAAGCCCGGCGGAATTGTGGACATTGAAATCTCCAGCAACGACGATTTCACTGTCCGTATAACTTTCCAAAAGAAGTGAAATTCTGGATCTTGTGAGCATAAGTGTTGCTGGCTCTAAAACACTATATCGTTACGTACATATACCACAAGTCCTCTGTGAAAATAAAAGAGGTAGGGTGTGGTACCCAGGGACGTAAAAATCCTGTGGATCAGAACCCTCACGCACCTGGGTCTTACAAAGAGCTAGAACATCAGGTCTATGGAAATGAATGTGAAAGAACACAGCGAAAAAAATCGCACACAGTTCACGTATGTTAAATTTCATTACCATTACGCCAACCAGAAAACAAATGTCAGTACGTTGGGAAATTTCTACTACCAGCTTAATACGACTTTGTACGAATGTAGCGCAAAGGGTAGTATGGATTATCCCAACGAGTAGTAGTCGCTGTCTCGCAGCATCTTTTCGGTCATTGCTTCTTATAAGTTCAAGTCTAAGTATGGTTCGTTATAAACTACCGAAACGATCGTGCGTGTACAACAACCCTTATTCAAGGTAAAATAATTAAACGCAATTTATATTGCAACAAAATTATAATTATTCTCGTTTTTCTTTTTCCGCTCAGCCCTTGGCATATACTGCCAAGCAAAACGTATTCCAAACTTAGCAAACATAACCGACTTTTTAAAAGTGCTCTTCTTATAACATTCGCTGAGAGTTTGTTGTCAAAAGCGCTTATTCCAAATAGGATGCCACGTTCAGTCATAACACTAGTTTACACATACACTGTTGCAATAACCAATATCAATAATTCAAGGTAGAAATTACTTGCCAATGGTTTATATTTTCCAGATCTAAACCTTGTCTCTCCAAACTTACAAAAAAAAATCGATAGGTGGCAAATGATTTGCTACATTTTGATTTTGAAGACCTTGGCGAAGATATTGAGACTTTTAAATATCGTCAGAGGTAAACATTAAAAACCGGTAGTATTGAAAAAAGAAGCGATTTTCGGTCACAATGGTTTGTGTTTGCTTTACCTCGAATGATAGTTCTCTCATGCATTTCGTAGTCAAACTTAAAAGAGGACAATGGGGCTCGAACCGATTTGAGTTTGAAATTCCACTCGATGTTAAGGACGCTATTGAAGAGAGTCCACACCAAAATTGACTCAAGAACAGCGCATAATTTAAAATATCCGTCTTTAAAAAGCTTATTAGTGAATCTGTAAGAACCATAATTTAGATATTTTGAGAACAAAATCGTAATCTTTTGAGACCACAGTAGTGGATACTTTACGACTACAATTGAGGATGGTAGAATGTGAATCTGTTAAAACACTAAATCGTAAAAACATGCAGACTACGGAACCGTGAATCCTTTCGTGGTTGTATTAGGACTACAACCAAGGTAATTTTAAGACCGCAACCATGTATATGTTTGAAGGTGACAATCGTGGTTGTTTTAGAGCACAAAGGTGGATCATTTTAGAACACAATCGTCGTCGTCAAAATGCCACGATCATGATTGTTACGAGTCCATGATCGAGGTAATTTCAGGAGCACAAACGTCTCATTTCAAACTGCAAGCTTTTTATATCACTGCATCGATAATATTTGCAAACGTTGATCTCGACCATGGTCGCCTTATCGCTTCGTCGACGTTGTTCTGTTAGGTGATGTACAGTACGGTGGTTTGATATTGTATAGTGTTGCCGAAAGCTGTTGCAGTATTGCATGCCGTTATCTGCACGCAAGCATTTTATACACTCACTAGTTTCTCCACACTGACCTTGAATCGTTCTAAACATACTAGTACCTCCGTTTTTGCTTGCAAAAAAAGCTTTATATGTAATACAAAAATAATTGTTGGTGTTTTAAACGGCTTTCTGATCATTTTCCTTTTTAAACACGACGCACTTGCGATGACATTGCTAATTTCTGCTATTGTGGACATTGAAATCTCCAGCAACGACGATTTCACTGTCCGTATAACTTTCCAAAAGAAGTGAAATTCTGGATCTTGTGAGCATAAGTGTTGCTGGCTCTAAAACACTATATCGTTACGTACATATACCACAAGTCCTCTGTGAAAATAAAAGAGGTAGGGTGTGGTACCCAGGGACGTAAAAATCCTGTGGATCAGAACCCTCACGCACCTGGGTCTTACAAAGAGCTAGAACATCAGGTCTATGGAAATGAATGTGAAAGAACACAGCGAAAAAAATCGCACACAGTTCACGTATGTTAAATTTCTTTACCATTACGCCAACCAGAAAACAAATGTCAGTACGTTGGGAAATTTCTACTACCAGCTTAATACGACTTTGTACGAATGTAGCGCAAAGGGTAGTATGGATTATCCCAACGAGTAGTAGTCGCTGTCTCGCAGCATCTTTTCGGTCATTGCTTCTTATAAGTTCAAGTCTAAGTATGGTTCGTTATAAACTACCGAAACGATCGTGCGTGTACAACAACCCTTATTCAAGGTAAAATAATTAAACGCAATTTATATTGCAACAAAATTATAATTATTCTCGTTTTTCTTTTTCCGCTCAGCCCTTGGCATATACTGCCAAGCAAAACGTATTCCAAACTTAGCAAACATAACCGACTTTTTAAAAGTGCTCTTCTTATAACATTCGCTGAGAGTTTGTTGTCAAAAGCGCTTATTCCAAATAGGATGCCACGTTCAGTCATAACACTAGTTTACACATACACTGTTGCAATAACCAATATCAATAATTCAAGGTAGAAATTACTTGCCAATGGTTTATATTTTCCAGATCTAAACCTTGTCTCTCCAAACTTACAAAAAAAAATCGATAGGTGGCAAATGATTTGCTACATTTTGATTTTGAAGACCTTGGCGAAGATATTGAGACTTTTAAATATCGTCAGAGGTAAACATTAAAAACCGGTAGTATTGAAAAAAGAAGCGATTTTCGGTCACAATGGTTTGTGTTTGCTTTACCTCGAATGATAGTTCTCTCATGCATTTCGTAGTCAAACTTAAAAGAGGACAATGGGGCTCGAACCGATTTGAGTTTGAAATTCCACTCGATGTTAAGGACGCTATTGAAGAGAGTCCACACCAAAATTGACTCAAGAACAGCGCATAATTTAAAATATCCGTCTTTAAAAAGCTTATTAGTGAATCTGTAAGAACCATAATTTAGATATTTTGAGAACAAAATCGTAATCTTTTGAGACCACAGTAGTGGATACTTTACGACTACAATTGAGGATGGTAGAATGTGAATCTGTTAAAACACTAAATCGTAAAAACATGCAGACTACGGAACCGTGAATCCTTTCGTGGTTGTATTAGGACTACAACCAAGGTAATTTTAAGACCGCAACCATGTATATGTTTGAAGGTGACAATCGTGGTTGTTTTAGAGCACAAAGGTGGATCATTTTAGAACACAATCGTCGTCGTCAAAATGCCACGATCATGATTGTTACGAGTCCATGATCGAGGTAATTTCAGGAGCACAAACGTCTCATTTCAAACTGCAAGCTTTTTATATCACTGCATCGATAATATTTGCAAACGTTGATCTCGACCATGGTCGCCTTATCGCTTCGTCGACGTTGTTCTGTTAGGTGATGTACAGTACGGTGGTTTGATATTGTATAGTGTTGCCGAAAGCTGTTGCAGTATTGCATGCCGTTATCTGCACGCAAGCATTTTATACACTCACTAGTTTCTCCACACTGACCTTGAATCGTTCTAAACATACTAGTACCTCCGTTTTTGCTTGCAAAAAAAGCTTTATATGTAATACAAAAATAATTGTTGGTGTTTTAAACGGCTTTCTGATCATTTTCCTTTTTAAACACGACGCACTTGCGATGACATTGCTAATTTCTGCTATCGACCAGCTAATGTGTTCTTTTCATGTCCGCAATATTTAAATGCCCCATGCGTGAGTATCAAACTCCAACATCGTCTTTGTTAACTGCCATACACATATGATCGGTGTTGCCCTCTTATTTGGACATATTGGTTTGAAGTTTGGCTCTGGCTATCACTTTACCGTATTTTGTGATCTCACATTTATCTGTCAGAAATTTAACTGCATAACCTCGGCTGGTGATTTGACATACATATAAAAAATTTACGTTTAAGTTTGACACATAAAGAACATCGTGAATTGCTTAATCCAGATTTTCCCCATTCATACCAAGCCTGGCAACAATGCTCCTTCTTGTTGTCCTGCTTCTTCTTAAAACAATCGGCAGCGAAGTGACCAGTGCGCTTAAAATTGTTACAGCGTATTCTTTTTTTGTAATTCTTCTTGGTACAAAAAGCAGCTGCCATTTGCATTTTTGATGTCTTTAATAAGTTTGAACTAAACGCCTGATCTCTCTATGACCATAATCATTGGGGCATATTCCTCCGGTAGTCTGGTCAAAAGAAGATTTCCAACCCACTCGTCACTAACAGGCATATCGACTTCTTTTAACTTGTGCATCGTAGACACAATAAAACTTACATATTCTTCTATTCTTGCCTATGCTGAAAAATTTATTGTTATGAGCTGAAGAAACAGCTCTACTCTACGTACAAGTCCAAGAATCCTGTAAGGTAGACTTTAGCTTGTGTCATACCTCCTGTGATGTATTGGTATTCCCTATGTGGACGTAATTTAATATTTCTACCAACAAAATTATTTTGAGTTTCGCCTTAATATCCACTTTTGAATCTATGCTACTTTCCCTGGACATGTGTCACAATTCCTCAACTTTCACCATGGAGTGTTCAGCTAATGAGAACCGTATCGCTGTAATAGCGCTTTTCAAGTATGAAATGAAAAAAGCGATATTTTCAAAACGCTCCGGCTACTAGGGATTAGCCGCATGTTCGTCTACCGATGCATACAAATGTTTGAGGAGACTGGAAATGTAAAAGACCGACACCGGTCGGGCCGCCCACACTCTATTCGAACACCGCATGTCATCAAAGCCGTTAAATCAAGAAATTCACAGAAATCCGAAAACAGAAAATCATGGCCCGTGAGATGTGTATCACGCAAAAGTCCATGAGTGGAGTCATTGAAAAACACTTGGGGCTTTCAAACGACGTACCGGACATTTATTGACTACAGCTTTAAAAAAAATAGGATTGAAAAATGCAAACGTCTTTTGGTGAAGCACGCTGATAACTTGCACAGAAAAATTTTGTTCGGTATATTAGTATTTGTATAGTTGACCTTTTGTTGTTTATTTTTCAGTTATTGTTAGGCTTGAGGTCATAAGCAATAAACAGATGTTGGTGTTTTTATAATTTATTTAATTTTAAATAACCCAATATTTCGAACTGACTTCGTGGTTCGTCATCAGGGGTAATAAACTAGTTTATAAGATTAAATGTGATGGTGACAAGTCCAACGTATGCCAAAAGGTATATGTTGGCACTACTGTGGCAAAACTAAAGACTAGATTTTCTTCTCACAAATCTGACCTAAAAGCTGTTGATAGACCAATCGAGCAGAAGACTACCCTTGCGAACCACTGTACTGTGACTGTACACAAGCCAAGCTTTAACGACGTAGAAATTTTAGCACAAGAGAGGAATTATAAGAGAAGATACACTTTGGAAATGCTTTACATCAACGACGTTCCTACATCTAAGAGAATGAACTTTAAAACTGACGCGGATAGATGTGCACATACATACAGACATATTGCTAATAAGTACCGACGGAAAGACATACATTAGTTGAATATTAGAAGTACAACAGGAAAGAAGTAAAACAATTATTTATATGTAATTATTAACAAAAATTATGTTATTCGTGATAGGAAATTGTGTATTGTTGTAATTTTATGTTCTGGGTTTTGTTTTTAGTGATTACCCCTGATGATGAACGACGAAGTCAGTTCGAAATATTGGGTTATTTAAAATTAAATAAATTATAAAAACACCAACATCTGTTTTTTGCTTATGACCTCAAGCCTAACAATAACTGAAAAATAAAAATTTTGTTCATCAATGAAAACATTTTTACCGTTCAGGAAAAATTTAACAAGCAAAATGATAGAGTGTATGCGCGGTCATCTAAGGAAGCATCTGAACTGATTCTAAGGGTGGAAAAGAGCCATCACCCAGCTTCAGTCATGGTTTGGTGGGGTGTCTCTTACGATGGGGTCACTGACCTGCATTTCTTCGAACAAGGAGTCAAAACATCGGCCAAAGTTTACCAAGAAACCGTTTTGGAAGCTGTTGTGAAGCCTCTTAACAATTCCCTGTTCCAAAACCAGCCATGGACTTTCCAGCAGGATTCTACGCCGGCCCATAAGGCTAAAACATCCCAGGCCTGGCTTCGAAACAATTTTCCAGCTTTCATTTCCTCTGAAGAATGGCCCTCGGGCAGTCCAGTTTTGAACCCATAGGACGGTTTTAGAGGGAAAGGTTTGTCACAAATGATACCCCAACATTGGATCTCTTAAGATTGCTTTGGTTCGAGCTGGGACCAATATTCCAATGGTGCAATCGTGCAGCTTAAGGCGTGTGTAAAGGCAAAAGGCGGACATTTCGAATAAGTAGATTCTTTTTGGATACAGTATACATCAATAAATATATGTCGTGAAATGCCTACTTAATTTGAATTTTGACAGTTTATTTGATTTGGGCCCTTTGGCAACGATGTCTATTTGTTTTGTATTCTTTTTATTTATGTTAGTTTTTATTTGCCTTTGTAAATGAGAGTTTGAATTGCAACCGCGGTAAGAATTTATAATTATTTCTTGGAGTGAATTAAAATGTATTAAATATTATCTCTTATTTTGCGTATGCGAATAGTTGCTGCCTTTTGTTATGTCAGAGAATTCTGGAGCTCGTCGAAGAAGCCCAAGATTTCTGCCCGTATCTACAGAGGAATACATCAGAATGTTGTGACCACACCATCGACACAGGAAAGTGTCATTGCCGAAATGCACCAGAGAATCCACGATTTGGAAAGAATGTTGAACGACGCGTAGGCACTGCCAACGTTCCATGTGCCATTGAATAACCAGCAGCATGCTTCTCTGCCAGCGCTGGAAGCACCGAAAAAGCAATTGACATTGCATGCTACGCCACACCCTTCTCTGCCAGCACAGCAGCTTTCAAACAAGCAGGATTTGCTTGGGCAAAACCGACCGTTTGAATTCAAATCTTTGTATAGCCATTCACAGTACATTAACAGCCCGATCACTGTAGTCCAATGTACGCCGAGTATGAATTTTAACGCCGTTAACTCGGTTTATAACGACGGCTAGTCTTATACAAACAACAATACATACTCATTTGACAGCCTAATACAAAATAATGTAAATATGCCACAATTTCGGCCAAATACATTTGATTATCGTCGAAATTATTTAACGCCAAGGAAATTGTTGGATTTGCCTCAATTTAGTGGCGAACCGGAAATTTGGCCAATGTTTTCAGTCGCATACCAATAATCTACGAATGAATATGGATATTCTGAATTTGAAAATTGTCCACGTTTGCAAAAGGCTTTAAAGGGCAAAGCGTACGAAACAGTCAAGTCGTTATTAATACATCCAAGAAATGTTTCCACAGTTATGGATCAACTTAAATTTCAATTTGGACGACCGGAACAGTTGGTAGCCAGCCAACTAAAAGATATAAAGGAAGTTCAGCCTATATCTGACACAGCAGTTGCAAAATTTATATCGTATGCCACAAAGGTAATAAATTTGTCTGTGTTTTTGCAATCAGCTGGTGCCGAACAACATTTAGCAAACCCAATACTGGTAGAGGAATTGGTTTCTAAGCTCCCTTTGAATAAAAAGATTGAATGGGCGAGACACTCCTATGCAATAAAACTGTATCCTTCTGTAATCGACTTTACCAAATGGATAACTGAAACCGCTAGCGTAGCAGAGTTTGTGATGCTAATCCCGAACAGTCAGATTCTAAAAAGAGAGCTGATATGTGTACGACAGTTGCTAGCAATAAAACACAAAATGGTTGTTTTCTTTGTGGAGGTGATCATAGACTTTATAAATGTGAAAAGTTTACTGACAGATGGATGGATGTCAAGAAATTTAAATTGTGCTTTTCGTGTCTTGTTAAAGGCCATTCAAGCCGCAATAGTAATAGAAAGAGAGAGTGTTCACATTCAAGATGTAAAAGAACAAACAATAAACTATTGCACGAAAGTAATAACAATTAAGTTGCACAACCAGATACTTCTAGTAGTAGCCAAACCGTTCTTAATTGTGCAACCGATGATGGTGTGTCTAAATTGTTATTCAGAGTCGTGCCAGTTACATTGTATGGGCCCAGGTCAACAGTGTCGGCATATGCCCTTTTAGATGACGGCTCGTCTGTATCGTTGATTGATAAATCATTGATACAGGAACTATGGCTTGATGGAAAACCAACTAGCCTTTCCTTGCAGTGGATAAGCGGAAAATCTGCCGACAGCAATACAACTGTAGATAATGTTTTGATAAGTGGAAACAATAATAATGAGAAGCATTTGTTATAGGACTTCCATGCCATAGAAAGATTGAGTTTGTCATTACAAAGTTTGTGTATGTCTGATTTAAAGGAGTTTTCGCCTATTATAAACTCACTGCCGATAAAAGAATATGCAAATGCAAGTCCAAGAGTACTAATTGGTTTAGACAATTATCATTTGGGTCTTGCCAGTGAAACTATTCAGCTACAAAGTGATGGACCATTCCTAACAAATACCTAGCTTGGATGGACAGTTTTTGGAAAGACATTCCAAGGCAGCTCTCATCCATCTTGCCTACATATATATAAGAAAGAAGAACAGTCTAAGAATGAAGTAATCAGCCTTATTACGTTTGTCGAAGACGTAGTCGAATGTCGATTTTTTTGGAAAACGGTACTACGGTTGTCGAAAATGCACAATCTGTTACAATTTTCGTAACACGGAAGACGAAAACGACTGTCAAAGTTGGCTAAAACAGTCGATTAATTTTTTCCATACGACTAGAGACGTCGCCGCATTCAATTGACAACAATTGTTAGCCGTTGGTTTCATCCGCTAACACGCCGTTAACTAATTTGAAATTTAACACATTTTTTGACATTTTATATTCGACAGTAAATATATATAACAAAATTGTATAAAATAAATTATTTATCTATATTCAACATTGGGTAAATTTGCGGTATTTTACCAAAAAACTTTTATCTGATGTCGACCGCTGATATAAAGTTTATGTCGCCGTCACTTGTTTTGTGTCAGTTGTCGCCGTAAAAATGAACAAGCAGGCGTCGTTTTCTGAATATATTCACATTTGTTTACAAAGATGAGATGCAAAATGTAAGTATGTATTTGTTTTTTGTGAGAAAATTCATTTAATTAATTATTTATTTATTCCAGGAATAAAATAACCACGCAACAACAGTTTTCAAAAATGGTGGAATTGTTGGAGGCAAATCCAAATCTTGCGCGTGCGTACCACAGCGGCCTACATAAAGTAAATACCAAGGAGGAATGGGCGAAAATTGCCAAATATGTCCGAATTCTGTCTTATTTCCTTACGCAAGGCACTCATATCACATTCTGTGTATGCCTCGTCGTCTTCATCCGAAGAAAAAAAATGTCCCAAACTTAACATATTTTTTTTATTATATTTATTTTATTTTATCTTGAGAAAATTTCAATGTTGCCTTTGGCGGACAATTATGTAAAAAGTAAACATTGTTTTGACAGTATAGCACATCTTTTACTTTTCAATCTATTACAAAATCACAAGAGTCGAAAAAGTTACGTAATACCAAAAATAATCGAAATCGACAACGACTTCGACTGCTCTCGATTTTCGTCTTCGACAACCGTAATAAGGCTGAATGTCTCTGAAGGTTTTGGAGTTCGTCCTGCACCTGCCGTTGAGGGCAGGCAACGCAATTAGCCAGTGCCCGTTTCCAAGTTGGTCTACTCTGGAAAGAGAATAATGTTAAGCTACCTGATAGGCTGCCAATGGCTTCGAAAAGATTGTACAACATCGAAAAGAAGATAAATCGCGATTAAGAGTTCGCAGCCGAGTACAAAAAAACTATAAATAGTTACGTCGAGAAAGGCTATGCTAGAAAGTTAACATCTGAAATAGACGAAGTAAAGCTGAATACATGGTATTTGCCGCATTTTGCCGTAGTTAATCCAAACAAGCCGAAGGTAAGATTTGTGTTTGACGCAGCAGCCACTATTATCTAATGGTGCATCTTTGAATACATTTCTCTTAAAAGGTCCACAGGACCTTTTAAGAGAAATGTCATCTGTAATGTTCAGATTTAGATTGGGATCTGTAGCCGTGTGCGATGATATAAGAGAAATGTTTCACCAGGTGTTGATCCAACCAGACGATAGATGTGCCCAAAGATTTCTTTGGCGTGATGGGTGCCACGAACGTCCGCCTGAGGTGTATGAGATGTTAGTTATGACATTCGGAGCAGCATGCTCCCCATGTGCTGCGCAATATGTGAAGGTGGAAAATGCTAAAAGACACGTTCATCATCATCCACGCGCTATAGAAGCCATATTGTGGAACCACTATTTGGACCACTTCGTGTGTAGTTTTTCATCAGAGCAACAAGCCATACATATTTCAAACCAAGTCAAATCCAAGTTGATGCCGGTTTTGAATTACGAGGATTCGTTTCGAATTCAAAAGAAGTTCAGGTTCTCTGAATGGAAGCCATAATGAAAGTTGGTGAGAAAGTATTAGCAACAGGAAAAGTTCTAGGTATGTACTGGTTTCCTCAAAAGGGCTCTTTTCGAATTCGTCTTAGGTTTAACAAAGTTGATGGCGATGTTGTCTGCGGAAAGCGAGTTCCGACGAAGAGAGAACTACTTAGTATTGTTATGCCAGTATTCGATCCATTAGGTTGCCTAGGCCATTTGATGGTAGTTGCGAAGTTAACTATGAGGGAAATATGGAAAAGCAGTGTCAAGTGGGACGACGCTATACCCAACTAGATTAACACTGTTTGGCTCCAATGGAAAGTTGGTCTCGATAAAGTTACTTGCATAGACATGCCCAAGCATTATTTCGTTTCTGGAACACCAAACAGTATTGAGCTGCAGGTGTTTGTTGATGTGAGTGAATCTGCATTTGCTGCCGTGGCTTATTGGAGATACTGTGACGATAACAATGCAGTTCACATAACGTTTATATGTTCCAAGAGTAGATGTGCACCGATGAAAAAACTGTCTGTACCCCGAGTGGAACTGCAAGACGCCGTGTTAGGTGTACGATTGATGCAGACAATAATACAAGAACATGATCTTCAACTTAGTAGTTTTACGTTATGGAGTAACTCAACAACTGTCATAAAATGGATTCGATCATCAGATAGACGCTATAAACAGTTTGTGGCTCACAGAATCAACGAGATATTGGATGCAACCTGCATTGAGAATTGGAGATGGATTCCTACTCAATTTAATGTAGCTGATGATGCCACTAAACTGCGACATGGTATTGATATGAGCTCCGACTCGAAGTGGTTTACTGGCCCAGATTTTTGAAAAAGGGTTCGGAATTTTGGCCAAAATTTTGCGCTGATCAAGAAAATGAAACTGAAGACGATGAGGAGATTATTAAAAAAATTACATTTTTGGCGATACTCCCTGACGTTATTGATATAAACCGTTTTCATCTTATGTAAAAATAAAAAGAACTGTGGCTTGGATGGTACGATTTGTAAATTCGTTAAGAGGTCTTACACCTGAAAGAAATGTTTTGTCGTTGTCAGAATTGAAAAAAAGCTGAAATGTGGTTGGTACGACATGCCCAGATGATCTCATACTCAGATGAATTGTCTATGGTTGAAGAAAATAAGTTAATAAGGACAAAAATGGTCTTTTGCGTGTGGGTGGTAAGCAAAACTCTGCAACATGGGTTCCCTACGATGTTAAGCATCCAATAATTTTACACCCCGATCATAGTTGGACGAAATTAATTGTTCGACACTACCACACAGAGATGAAACATGAAAACTATGAGGCCACGATAGCGGAGATTAGGCAACGTTTTTGGATACCCAGAATTCGTCAAGTTTTGAAAAAAGTGGTTAGCAGCTGTATGTAGTGCAGAATTGAAAATTTCCAGCCGGTGCCACCAATGATGGGTCGCCTGCCTCCTGACCGTTTGACACCATACGTGCGACCATTCACATATACCGGGCTTGATTAGTTTGGTCCCATCAACGTTACGATTGGCCGTAACCAGGAGAAAAGATGGGTGGCATTGTTTACCTGCCTGTCAATACGTGCTGTACATCTTGAAGTGGCATTTGATTTGTCAACTGACGCGTGTATTTTGGCAATCAGAACCTTTATCAACCGAAGAGGAACACCCATTAGAATGAGGAGCGATAATGGGAAGAACTTTGTTGGTCCAGAAGGAGACCTACAACAATTTTTGATTGTGATCGGATACACGACGAGCTGGCCTCCAAGAATATAGAGTGGATTTTCAACTGTCCTTTAAATCCGTCCGAGGGAGGAATCTGGGAGCGAATGGTGAGAGGTTTGAAACGAGTTTTGAAGCAAACTATGAATCTTCAGGCTCCGAGGGATCACACATTTCAAAGTTTTTTAATCGAAGCCGAGAACATAGTCAACTCCAGACCGCTTACTTATGTGCCGATTTCCTCATATGGCGAAGATCCTATTACACCGAACCACTTCCTATTGGGAGTGGCTAACACTGCCCAGACTCCAGCAATTGATGAAGTGGATTCTCAACCCAAAGTTCTGCGTGAACAATGGCGATTTGCTCGCCAATTAAGAGACCACTTCTGGAAAAGGTGGATAACAGAATGTCTTCCAACATTGACCCGACGTGAAAAATGGTGTGAGCCCTGTCAACCAATAAAGGTTGGCGACTTGGTGCTGATTTGCGACAATAATGTGCCTAGGAAAGAATGGACAGTGGGAATTGTGCGCAATGTCTTTCCTGAAGCAGATGGCGTCATACGTAGAGCTGAAGTACGTACGGCTCATGGATTGCTGAACAGACCGGTCTCGAAATTGGCCATTATAGATGTCGTTCCTGGCGAATCCGATTGATTCACGGAGGAGGGGATGTCGTGAAATGCCTACTTAGTTTGAATTTTGACAGTTTATTTGATTTGGCCCCTTTGGCAACTCTGTCTATTTGTTTTGTATTCTCTTTATTTATGTTAGTTTTTATTTGCCTTTGCAAATGAGAGGTTGCGTTGCAACCGCGGTAAGAATTTATAATTATTTCTTGGAATGAATTAGAATGTATTAAATATTATTTTTTGATAGAAATAAAACACATTACATCACAGTAGCAATAAGCTGCATTTATATTTAAAATTGGTATTTACATTTTGAAGCTCGACCTCAAGGATTCCGTAACAATATATAAAAAATATTTGGTCCAAAAACATTTAGTACTTTTTATTTTACATCATAAAACGTGTGTAACAGTTATTATGTCCCTACTAAGTATTTCCCATTTATAGCTCCTTTATCATTTTGGTCCACGTATATTTCACTTTCTGTTCCGATGTCAGGTTGATTTAAAGAATCTTTTTATAATATTAACCAAATTGTTAATTCATGTGAAAAATGTGTTGTCGACAGAGCTGCAAAAAGCTTGATCGCCTAAACAAAAAACATCACAAAACGACAGTGACTATTTCCTTTTTTAACTCTACCACACTAAAAAACACTAAACATTTACGTACAAGTGGCCCAAGAAAACATATGTTTTGCGACTGCCAAATGTTAGATTTTGGATACCATTCATAATTACGAAAAGTATTAGAGATTTAAACGCCATGTGCTGTATTGTAGAATAGTGCACTTGAGACAAATCCAACGAACGAATGACATTTTGTGTATGTGCCCATTAGTATTTTGTCTTTACACCACTTTTCACGGTTTTTATTAAGTATGCATTTAAAAACCAAATCATGTATTTTAAGATTTACTATTTGACAACCAATCCTGTGTTTGCATCTTGTTAAGTCGTGACAACAGCTACTTGCACAGAACTGCCGAGTTTTGCGTTGTTAATACTTTGGCGGGATTTGCTTTTGTTTACAAAACTGGATAAATCCCGTATCAAGTCATAAGAGAAAGCAACAATTACATATATTTACAAATAATTTTAATAAAATATTTGTATCAAGTCATAAGAGAAAGCACCAATATATATATACAAATGAATTAAATAAAATAATTTTACAGTTTCAGCAAAGGTAACAATAATTCTTGCTAAAAATTTTCTCGTGAACGAGCTTAGTACCAGACTTTATTTTAATTTTTCATCAGAACCAAGTACTCGTATATATAATTGCTGTTTATTCAAGTCAATCAAAAGCATGGAAAAAGTGAAACACATAAGTGCTTTACATTGATGAAGTGATTATGATTATGCCGCTGTCGGAGAGCACGCCCAAATTCCTGAGGGTGTTGTGTTCGATTAACCACGGAAGTTTTGATATATCGATATAAATAAAGTTTTCCAACGCGGGAAGCTATTGGATTTTCCGGAAATCAAAAAACAATTTTGATAAACATGACAGTTGTCGCTAAAATATTTTACATCGACTAGTATTATTATTAACTTGAGGTAAATTATGCAAACTATCGGTAGTGACATGAATTCTTTAAGCTTTACGAGAGTTGCTATATATATTTCTGGTCCAGGCAACACTAAGTGTTGCCTGGCGCCATCTGACATTTCTATTGGAAAGATTGACATTTTTTAGCATAAGCGTGCTCAGAACGTTTTGAAGTACGAGCATCATTTGTGTTGCTTACAGTGACTTGAAAAAATCAATTTGGCAAAAAATGGAATTAACTCGTGAATATTTTCGTGCGATAATTTTTCACAATCACGACAAGAGTGCATCGATGAACTTAAATCTTTGTAAGGCGATGAAGCACCATCCTATAGCACTGTGAAAAACTGGTTCAATGAATTCAATCGTGGCCGGCGCTCGCCCAAAGACGAAGATCGTCCAAAAACGACCGTTGTGCCAGAGAACATTTATGCCTTGCGTGAGCTGATAATGCAAGATCGTCATGTGACATAGTCATCCTTGGGCATTTCTTCCACCAGCATACATTCAATATTGCATGAACACCTGACCGTAAAAAAAGGTTTATCTCGTTGGATCCGGCACAATTTGACAATCGCTCAAAAAAAGGCTCGTGTCGATTGGTGCAAAGAAATTGTGAAAAAATACGATCGCGGTGTTTCAAAATACGTTTATAAGATCGTCACAGGTGACGAACCATGGATCTATGCGTATAAGCCTGAAACAAAACAGCAATCGACCATGTGGGTCTTTGAAGAGGAGCCAAATCCAACGAAAGTTGTTCGTGGAAAAAACACTTCGAAGCAAACGTAGAAGGTCAACTGTGACTGGTACACCACAATTTGTATGCCTGAAGTCTTCGGAGAAATTCGAAAAACGAACAAGAGAAGACGAATCATTGTGCTCCATGGCAATGCGAGCTCGCTCACATTGGCTCGAACCATCGCCTATTTCACCGACCAAAACGTCGAATTGATGAGTCATCCGCGGTACAGCCTTGACTTGGCACCCAATGAGAAGATGCTGTTGAAGCGTTCAAAACCATGTTTTGGAGGTGTCTTAATCGGAGGGGAATAAGTGCTTCGACAATTGGTTTGAGAGCATGCAAAAGTGTATAAATCATTTCAACGATTTAGGGGAAATCATAGAAGGGTAAACATGGCAACACCGTATATACTCTCAACTAAAAGCAATGCCAGCTCGGTGTTTTCTTCTATACTTGTTTTTTTCATCACCAAACAAACATTGTTTTGGAATAGTAAACATTTTTAAAAACAAATCGCTACTGTGGCGATTGAAACTGCTTTTGCGTTGTGAGCGTCATTTGTTTAACATTCGCTTGCTTCAGATTCAAAAATCTGAAACATTTGTTTTTTTTTGACTTAGATTAATTATATTTACAAAGTGTAGACATATGTATTTGTATTTATTTTTATTTGTTTCGTAGCGAAGTTTTTAATGTTTTTTTTCAAGCGTTTTTTTGTAGCGTTTTTTGAACATTTGTAGCGATTTTTGCTTCGGAACAGTTGGCGATACTGTTAACAGGTTTATTTCTTTAGTCTTTCGTTGTTGATCTATGATCACGTTTCAGTATGAGTTCGTGCGCGGAGTGGTATATGCGTCAACATAGTAAGGGTTAAATATATGTATGTTTGTTGTACATTAACCTGTGGAAGTTTACAGCCAATGGTACTGAAAACAAGCAGATTCTTCTCAGAAAACAAAGTTTATGTACATCTTGAAATCTAATTTCGTTTTTTCGTATCGCGGTAATCAGTTGCTTGTACTTTATCCAGATTCTATTAAGTAAATTCTGGGGAATACGAATATACGGGCTATTTCACAAATTAAAAGTGTTAAACAGTGTCAAGATATATTGTATATGCTTTGGTAGTTACGCCATTAGTAGAACTGTGCGTATGTAGGCATGTGTACATGTTTATAACCTGTTAAAATATAAAAAGAGAAATCGTCTCTCGTACGAGCAAGCTTACGGAATTACAGAGCCACAATAAAAGAAGGTAGTGCTACCAGTACAACGTATAGAACAATAACGTGCTTTGTGTTTTATATAATTAAACGTTCAACTTTACTTTTGTGGGTTTAAAATGTTTTCAAAAGACAGAAAGGAACAGCTTCGGTTAAGTGGCATCACTCCTATTTTTTCTGGGTGGAGAGAATGTACCGAAATAAAAAAAGTTCCGCATGCCCATATTTCCTGAGTTACGGTCCTACAAAAGACTTGTATATCTCCGTTATGTCTGATCCGGGACGAAATCGGTATCGTAGGAAAACTTATGAAAATACCGTTTTAAGGGTGTGTACAAATTTCGTATTCTTTAATCCAGAGTGAGGTTGTTAAATATATCCTTTAGATTAAACTTTTCGGTAAAATGAAAAAATTGACTATATAACTGTGTGTACGAGTATTTCATATTGTAGTGTTTTAGCTTTACCTTTTAGGCGCGGGCACACTAGCTTTTTTCCTTAAGCTGCGTATTTTTCACTTCCGTAGTCTAGAAACTAATGAATTAAACGTCTAAAACCCACAAAATTAATGGTAGGGCTTTTCTATGCCGACAATGCAATATCATTTACATTTTGTAAATTTTCAACATATATTTCAGTGGTTTTCAGGCAACTGGAAGCTAAGAAAAACGCAACGTAAGTGTGTTTTTCTTAGCCAGTGTGACTGGATCTTTAAGCTTTACTTTAAGATATTTTATATTGCATATATTGTACACCCTATCAACCTTAGAACACCGGAGATATCCGGCTCTAACAATTTACTTATATCTTTTTTATTGCTTAATGCAAATATTGGCAATAGTGCAGCTTATGAGGTATGACACAAAAAAGAAAAAAAATATGCTACGTTCACCAGAATGGGGCGGGTATTTCCGGAACTCTTGGGACCTTGAAAATGGCTTTTCTAATTGAAACTTCCTCCGATGTGGCCGGCCTTCCGCGAGGATTAAAGACTTTAAAATTCTTTCAAAATCTAATCTATATAATATTTTGATAATCTAAATAATGTTCGGCTTAAATCTAGTTTAGTAACAACTCTCGCACGGACACCACATTTGCACAATCGATAGAACTTTTAACTCTAAGCAGAAAATATAAAATAAAAAAATCGGCGGTCTCCCATAGTTTCCGAGATATGGGCCATATCTGTGAAACCTTTCCTTTATTATAAAGCAATATGGGTATCATTGGAAAGCTTATTACAACACCATTCCAGTAATAAATATTTATCTGTTAACCCAGTAAGAAGCGGTAGCAACATTTTTATTTGTCACGACCACATTGAACAGGGATTAACCGGCTCAAGACCTCTTGCTTCTATATTTAAATAGAAGATAAGTTTTTAACAAAATGGCAAAGTGACATTGATTTTCGTGGCTGCACACTGCTTTTATCATGGCTTCGGCCGGTTTTACAACCCTCTTCAGAAAGCTTTGCTGCAACTGTTGACAGTAAAACCGAATTCCATAAGGCCAGGCTCTCTCCAAACGAATGAGAACTACTGTTGTAAACCTTACTTTTCATGTTTTCTTCACTTAATTGCCCACGAAATTACAACTCATTCTTGCCACCTCTAAAGAGACTCCACATCGAGAGCCCCCAATAGATTTCTTTTACAACGTGTGTGTTGTAAAAAGAGTTTAGCTGACTATGTCACGACCGTTTATTAAAAATGCCTCAATACTGGAAAAATACTTATTTCTAAGTATGTATTTATCGATCTAGTTTTGAAGCCGACATATTAACCTTTTATTTAACGCATTTTTGTTTTTTAACCATTCTAAAACAGGAGATATATGTAGCTCTTTATTAAAAAATGAAAAATTATCAAATAATTTTTTACCTGCTGCGCTATTTTCAGCTGAAAAAACATTTATAAAGAATTTATAACTTTTATTTATTATACATAGTTTTAACCCTTCTAAAACCTTTATTAAAAAATTAACAATTTTTTTTAATTTTTCGCCTGCTGCGCAATTCTCTCTTATTTCAACATTTTATTCCTTTTTTTCATGCATTTCTTAATGATTTATTACCTTCAAATCCATTCATCAGCAACATTTTCTAGTGTTACAAGCCTCAGATGATGGCCTTTTGGGCAGAAATATTCCCCCTCTTTTGGTATTAAGCCTCAGTCCTTGTTCGAGCAGGGATGGCCCCTCTATCTTAATCGCTGAATAATTTTCGCCATTCCTACTGTTTTTATATTCATTTTACTACACTTAACGTTTCTAACGAGTTATTTGGAATGAAACTTTTCTCCGTTATTAAAAGAACTGCTACCACAGCGTCTAAAAATGTTGCCATACTGTTAGAAAATGGCAAGATCGATATTTCCATATTTAAAAAAGATCTATGAAATTTTTTTTGGAAATTTTGTCCAAATTTTGATCAACAACTAACTCGGGCATTTAAAGGGTTAAATTCCATAAATAAATACGCAATATTCCGAGTTTTGACCCATTTTTCACTGAAAATCGGGTCAAAAATATAAAAAATGACCCACCAGACAATGAGTCAAAGGATTCATAAAATTTATATACCGTTTAAAAGGTATTTGTTTTTAATGCCCGACAGGGACATACTTCCTAATTTTCTTTTTGGCAAAAGTGCAGTTTAGGGTCGAGATGTTAAAACAAAATATGCCGCAACCTCCAGAATGAGGCGGGTATTTTTGGAAAAAATTACGAGTCCAGGGGTCCCTAAGAGCCTCGAAAATGATATTACATACGTGTTGACACTTAAACGAAAGGAAATTGCTTAAGGTTAATAGGCAAAAAATATGCAATGGCGCACCTCTAACTTCGTACCTCAATAATGTGGGCCTTAAAAGTAGTTGTACACGCTCATATAAGGTACTCAAACAAAAGATAAATGCTGAAGGATTGAAAAAACACCTTAAGACTCAAAAATTGGTCCTTTAATATGAAAAACATGTTTGGTTAAATGTAAGTTGATCAGGGCTGTCATAGAAATCAACGTTGTCACTAGTGGTTTTGAAAACGATAAGAAAAAATGCTTTGGTGTCATGATAACCAATGTTATCGGTTTTATCAGCAACAGCTGATTCGAACATTGGTTTTATTTACATTCGAAATGGGCAAAACCAACTTGGCTTCATGACACCAAATAAAACCTCGGTGCGGTTTTCCGCTACAACAACAACATCATTGGTTTGCAAAAACGACAAATAGCAAAACCGACATGGTTTCTATGACAGCCCTGGATATTGATGCCTTTGCCCTGGTATTACCGCGTGAAGGTGATGGTTCAAATTGTTACCTTCATTCGGGTGACTTGATTTACGTGAGTGCTTTACTTTTCGGGCTTTTAGAGTTATAAAATAAAGAAAAGAGCAGCAGACAAACACAATTTAAAAAAAAAGTGGAAGTCCCCTTCGCACTCTTGGAGTTCTTATACAATTCTGTATTATATCCGTATGAAGTAGGTGGTTGTTAGGGCCCTAGGTGGCATCACTATCCACTATTTTGAATCTTGTGGGCCCCCCATATTTACCAGAGGTTTTTCCTTTAGCCAAAAATGGCATATTTTAGGATTATTCGGGTCATTCTGTCCGTATTTTGGATCCATTCAGTCCAACAACCAAAAATTCAAAATATATTCATATTTTAATTCGAAGTAAATAGCTTTGAGCTTATGTCAAAAGTCGAAGCCATATTTGGGGAATTAAGTGCGTCCCAACTAACAGTATCCATTTTAATCATTGTACGTCATCAAATTTATTTGTTGCGTAAGTACTTACGAAGGGCATTTTTTTTCCGATGTGCATTTAGTCCCTTTATATATTTTATAGGGTCTCCGATTAATATTTGGATTTGTTGCAATCCGACTGACAAATTTATACACTCCATCCCTTGGTGGAATTAACTTTGTGAACCTGTGTACAAATGTACGAGCATTAATTCGCGCCCAATACAAATCGAGGCAGCTGCACCATCCAGATATCAGCTGAGCTAGAAACATCCGCGTCTGCCGAGCTAAGCCAGAAACACGCGCGTCTTCTTCTCTGGTGAAATCTACGTGGGATTTTCCTCTATAACTACGTTCACGCTACAGCTGGATACTGCTGCTGCGACTTCATCAGTGTTAATGTCGTCCAGACTTGCCTGATATTTTCGATGATCTAAAGGCTCTCCCTTGTACCGCTGGACCTCTCTCTCTAGATTATGAAGATCGTACCCGATTTGCCTGGGCGGAGGCATCCTGTCCATGAGATCACAGACAGCTGTGACCCCAAAGATTTTGCGGTAGTTGGTAGTCGGGATGTTGACGTCATCGACTTTCTCACTGAGTGACAACCGCAACTTTGCGGTCCACACAGTAAACAGTGGCTGATTTGGAGAAGGATATTTAATTTTTTCACGTCCATTTTCGTCCTGTTTGTCTATTTTTGCCCTTTATTGATAATCGCTCCCGTGAATTGGACAAAACAAACCACCCATAAGCAATAGTGCAAATATCTGGATTCTGTGATTCTGGAATTTACAGACCATTTCCGACTGGGGTGGAATGATTAGAGTGATTTTTAATGCGCGCAAGACGCAGTGCTGCTTTTTGTCTGACAAGCGATTCACTGACCTATCAGGGTCGTCATTATCTATCGGTGGTATGGATGTTGAGCAATCAGATGCTCTTGGGCGAGACATGTATTCGAAGTATCGAAAGAAGCACTCAAGTGTATAGGCTTTCTAAAGCAGCGTAAGAAATATTTCACTCCTTCTGATCGTTTCAATATCTATACGACCAATATCAGGCCTATGATGGAATACAACTCCCATACATGGGCAGGTGCTCCAAAATCATCCTTGGAGCTACATGACCGTGTTTAAAGGAGATCGATGGTGCTGATAGGCGTTAGTAGGGTATCAAACTCCATTGTTTCCCTTGAGCATCGTCGGAATTTGGGATGTGTGTCGCTGTTCTATCGTTACTTTCATGATGTGTGCTCCGCTGCCATCCGTCGACTTATTCCTGACGTTAGGATGTTCGCCAGGAATACACGACTTTCCAGGAATTCACATCCGTTTGTTATCGATTGGCCAGTCGATCGCACTATACACTATAGGTCAGATTCGTTTTTTGCCCGTCCTGTTCGTATGTGGAATCGACTTCCGGCAAATGTTTTTCCCACCAACGACATCCGGAAATTCAAGACAAATGTCAATAAACATTACTCCTCTTTCCCCCTCTGATCCCTTACTTTCTTCCCATCAACGCAATGCACTGCATAATAGGGAAATCCCCTGAGTGATAGTCATAAGACAAAGAAAAAGCCCATGAATCTGCTACCGAAGCTAAACTACGAGGATTGCTATTTATATTTCGGGTCCTGACAATACTAGTGTTCCCAGATGCAAACTGGAACTTCCATTGGAAACTTTGACATTTTTTAGCATGATTTCACTCAGAACGTTTTGTAATGTGAGGGCGAAATGTTTTGTTTACAGTGTGTTCATCTCAGTCAAAAAATGCAATTATCCCGTAAACGATGATTTTTTACGATTTTCGGCGTTCGTCGAGACAAGAGCGTTTAAATCATCTTGTTTCGACTTTTGGCTATGAAACACAATCAAAAACCACTGTTAATCACTGGTACCAAAAGTTCAGTCTCGGACGCCGGTCGCTCCAGTATGAATTTCGTGAAGTACGTCCAACTTCGGTCACTTTGCCAGAAACCATCGATGCTGTGAGTGAACTGATTACGCAAGACCTACATGTGACATACCGTGAGGTTGAGGCATCCTTGGGCATTAGTATGAAAAGCATCAATAAGATATTGCATGTTCATAATTATTTGACGAATGCTCACATAATTTGACGAATTCTCAAAACAGGCTCGTATGGATTGGTGCAAATAGATATTGAAAAAGTATAACTGCGGTAGCTCAAAGGCAGTGTATAACATTGTTACCGGTGACGGATCATGGATCTATGCATAGAATCAAAAACAAAACAGCAATCGACCGTATGGGTCTTTCAAGACGAGCCAAATCCAACAGAAGTTGTTCGTAGAAGCAGAACGTCGAAAAATGATTGCGTTTTTTTCGGTATAACCGGCCATGTTGCCACAATGCCTTTAGTGGAACGTACGGTTGAAGCGTACAAAGTCATGTTTTGGAGGTCTCAATTAGAGTGAAAAAAGTGCTTCGAAAATTGGTTTGTGCGCATGCAAAAGTGTATTGATCATTAAGAAGAATATTTTGAAAAACAATAAAACCATATCCAATGATAAATTATTGTTTTTTATTGCCGGACCCGAAAAATATACAAAATTGTTGGAAATATATAGTTCAACGCCAAATGTTTTAACGCCAGTAAAAATCATTTTAGGCACCAGATTATTATCAACAAAAAACTTTCACTTAAAAATAAATATAAGTATTATTTTAAAATCAACCGCGAAAACAATACATCACAATTCTATAGAAGCTTGGATCAAATTCATCAAGTTCAAAATAATAAGGATTGGTGAAAGGTGGTTAGCCTTATTAGAAATGCAACTCGCAATCAAAACCAGGTATAACGTGGATTAGTTTAAACAATATCAAAACAGAATATCAAGCGGGATTTAGAGAAGGATATTCTTCTAAATATAACACATATAACTTGGCCGCAATAACACATATAAAACAAAACGAAAATAAAAAGTTATATGCATTTTTCGTAGACTTCAAAGCAGCGTTTGACAAAGTTTCAAGGCAGTCGTTAATCTACTTATATAAACTGCAACTATATCGAAACTATATAAGTATACTCTTAACACAAGTTTTGCGGATCAAATTCATCAAGTTCAAAATAATAAGGATTGGTGAAAGGTGGTTAGCCTTATTAGAAATGCAACTCGCAATCAAAACCAGGTATATCGTGGATTAGTTTAAACAATATCAAAACAGAATATCAAGCGGGATTTAGAGAAGGATATTCTTCTAAATATAACACATAACTTGGCCGCAATAGCACATATAAAACAAAACGAAAAAAAAAGTTATATGCATTTTTCGTAGACTTCAAAGCAGCGTTTGACAAAGTTTCAAGACAGTCGTTAATCTACTTATATAAACTGCAACTATATCGAAACTATATAAGTATACTCTTAACACAAGTTTTGCGGTGTGGACGGCCGACTACTCTCAGCAATTTAAAACTACTTTCGGAGTTAAGCAAAGCTGCATCCTTTCACCATCGCTGTTTTCAATATACTAGAATTTATATGATATACACTCGTTTTTGGAAGGAGGAGTAAAATACGGTGAAATATATGTAGGAATATTTGTGTACGCTTACGATATTGTGCTCCTGACAGATGATAAATCAGTGATTCAAAGGATTATTGTTAAACTACAATCTTACTGTGAATTGTGAAACCTAGAAGTTAATTTAACAAAATCGAAAATTGTGATATTTCGCTAGGAAGGACAAATATTCCATCACGAATAATAAAATGCAAATAAAGATGGTAACTTAGGAACCACACTTACTTATTAACCATACTTTAACAGAAAACATTATTACCAAACACGTCGAAAAAAAGAAAAGCTTTAGCAAAGACTAATATAAATCTAACATGGCAAAACTTTATAGCGCAAAAAGAAATCTTCTTAGGTGCAAAATGATATCTTTTCCAATCCGTATGCAGATCAAAGCAGTCTTTTAGTGCACAATTCTGGGTATTTCAACACTTCGAAGAAGTAGACAGAATTCAACGATTTTTCCTTAGAAAGGCTTTAAAACTGTCATATTTTACACCAACATCCCTGTAAGAAAATAAAATAACCGATGGATAAAAAACATTAATTATAAATTAACTATTTTGCAAATGACTACAAATTGGGTTAAATGTCATGCAGATATCAACAAAATATATTGCGTAGAAGCACACGTAGAAAGAAAGTAGAATAAGTAAATAAATGAAATGTAACATGTAAATCAAAGCAATCGAGGCTCTTGAAGTAAAGAGTGTTAAATTTCAAAAGATTTTTGGAAGTCTAGTTGGAATTAAATATAAAGTGAGAAGAAACCAACTAAATATTGAAAGTTTTAATAAAAGCGAAATAGAAAAGAAAAAAGTAAAATTACAATACATAATATAATATTTTCTATTAGCCACACAAACTTATATGTATATATTTTTCATCTTACTTCTTTTCATTGCCACTTTTATTTTAAGTCATGAAAAGTACTTGAATTTTTATTTAATTTGACAAGCGTAATGTTGGCTTCCAAAACCTGAATCGTAGCTGGTTTGTCAGCATAGACTTTGGACTTAACGTAACCTCAAAGAAAAATGTCTAAAAGTGTGATATCACTTCAAGATTACGGGCTTCAATTTCAGGTAACATAAAGATCGATATCATGGCGCGATAGCAAGCACCATTTTCGGTTATGTTTCGGCCATCACCATTTTTGAAAACATATGCACCGATGATTCCATCAGCACCAAACCGTGTTTTTCTCTGGGTATAATGGCACCTCTTAAACCTCTTCTTGTAGCTCTTCAGCCCAAATGCGGCAATTTTGTTTATTGACTTTGCCATTGAGCCAGAAATAGGCCTTATCACTGAACAAAGTTTTGGTCGAAAACAGCGGATCTTCCCGTTTCTCACCGAACGCTCATTTCCATAATACAATTGCCAACATTTGAAAGCAATTATTTTCAAAAAATAAATGCCATAAAATGTCCTTTCAAATTACCAATAAAGATTCCACACTTGATTTACTTGTTTATATTTTTTTTTGTTCTGAAAAAATACCCCTAGATGGATAACCCTTTACATATGCTGACAAAATTTAATATTAAAAACAATTTAAAATTAAACTGTTTATCATGAATTTAAAAACCCGTTTTTTAAATAATTTATTATAATCGACTTAATAAACTAAAGGTACAAATTGGTTGAAAAATAAGCAATTAGTAATCAGTTAGAAAGTCATGCAGAGATGACCAATTGATTACCGCCTATGACATGCCGATGTTGAAATAATGAGTCGTCGACAAGGAAAAAATTCACTTAATCAACTAGATGTGGTTATTGAAAATATGTACAGTTTAAAGTTACTTAAAAATATATACATATACACTTTGACCCATCAAAATATGTATACTTTATATATTTAAAACAGTCTTTGTGTACAACTATACCCGCCTACCAAATAATCTAAGAAAATTACTTATAGAAAAAAATTATTTTGGTAACCCAATGAGTGACAAGGTAAGAATGGAAGAAGCTAAGGGCTTGACAAACTTAATAGCAATTAACCAACGCACAGTGGCTGAAAATCGTTTTTCGTTGGCCAAAATTCTGTAACTTTTGAACCGATCAAAATATTTAAGTTATTTTTGATGGATAGATATTTAGTTCAGCTTGACTCAGTTTTAATTACATTAAAATTGATTGAGGACTTTTTAAGGAATTCTAGGTCAAAGTTAAACTTTTGATTTTTTTAACTTTTAGAGTGGAATATAAGTTTATTATTTTTTTATTTATTAAAAAATTTAATATTTGGATTTTAATAATAATTATAAATATTTTTTGTAATAATGAAATTTTTTTAAAAAAGTTTTTAGACTCAAAAAAAAATAGTAAAATCAACTGGAGATTTTGCTATTATTACAGAAAAATTAAAAAATTGTTGCTGTCAAATTTGCAATTTTGTTTACACTCAAAGAATATTTACACTTAAAAAAACGTTAATAATATTATTTAAAAATCTTGCATTACTACAGAAAAGTTCATTATTTTTTGCTGTCAAATTTGATAATTTTAAAAAACATTTTTAAAATATAAACTGCAATAGATTTTAATAGCATTTGTAACAATGGTAGGTTCTTGTTATTAGTATTTTTTACTAATACTATGTTTTTCGTACTTAAACAACAATGAAAGGCAATTATAATTATTATTCATTTGACTCAAATATTGATCGCAAATATTCCATATTTTGTTCTGTGCTATTTCTGTTCTTTAGTAGTTTTTTGGCTTCTTCATCTAAATCCTGATGTTCCACTTTCCATTGGTTGCGAATACTGCAGATGTACGGATCTGACGTTGCGAATAATATATTAAATAGATCTTCATTTGTGGAATTTCGTAAAAAATTTCTAGTATTGTGCTCTCTATAAAATCTGTAATCTTTGATCCTTGTTTCCTGAGCCTCCTCTGATAATTCTCCAAGTGGCACCAAATGATATTTAATGACATCTTCTCCATGGTAAAAGATTTTGTGAACTGTTGCAGACATATTTCTTCATGGGTAGTTGGTTGTATATATTTTTGCAGTTTCCTTTGCACAATCTCCAAATTTTCTAGAGTCAATTTCGTCATTGCACGCAAGTACTTCTAGGATTATTTTAAATTTGAAAATAAGGCTTTAGTCCACTCCTGTTATTTCAGAAGCTGTTTCTGGATCTGAAAATAATCTTCTTGCGGTATTGCTTACATTTGTATTGCCTGACCCTTGTTTTGGCTGATCTATAATCAATCCAAATTTCCGATGTTCATCTTGAACATGTTTCTTTTTTGAACTTCTTAAATATTTGTTGGTTTCGTTGTTTCTTATTGATCCTGAAGACCCGAAATCTAAATCTAATTTTTAGTACGTGTTCCATAAGTCGTATTCTTGCATGTAGTAGTGATAATCCAAATTCATATGCATCGGTATTATCTAATGATTTTGTCGTGACTTGATTTAATTGGGATGATGTTGCTTGGCATATAATGCAGCTGGATGCAGCCTTCGTGTTAGTCAAAGCCTGACCTACTTTTCCATCTATCGTTTTCAGCACTAATTGGTACCTTACTTCAATTTGCTGCCCATCTAACTGTAATTGTAATGGCAGTAGTGTTGCAATTTGGGCCTTGATATCACTAACTTCATTTTTAATGGCATCATGATTTTTTTTTTAATTCAAATGTGATTGGCCTGCCGTATTTCGTAGAAGATGGTGTCTTATTTTTCCAAATATCCATTGTTTGCGTTCTACTAGTCGAAGGCTCTGAATCTTCCAAAATCTTTTTCAATCGCAATGGCACAAATGATACCATGAACATATCTGTGTCCGTAATATTTTCACATACAACTTGTTTGTATTGTTTTTGTCCCGAAGAACCATCACATCCCCATTTACAAAAAAGAATTAACTTTGTGTTTCCATATTTCTTTAACTCATTTCCTGTTATTGATTGTAGCAAGCGTTCGGCTGGGTGATCAAGTAGAAATTGTAGTTGTACCTCTGCCGAAATTGGTGTGATTGTAATAGTGTCCTTTGATGGCAAACAGTCCATTATAGCAGCGGTTATGTGATGATATGCAGGATACAAATTTGAGCCCTTTTAAATCGCACGCAATCTGAGCTGAATATATTGCTGTTTTGTTTATTTGTAAATCCAGAAATAATGCTAATGCCTCCTCATTTGTGAACTGTTTTGCATCGCTAGGAGTTGGTATACTTTTCAGAATCCGTTTTGTTCTCACTGGACTAGCTTTAACAACTTTTTCAATGATATCCACTTTTGTAAATTGGTTCTGTGATCGTAATTGATGTAGGAAAGATTCTATTATATTTGTACAACCAATTTCATCGTTAAGTTTCCGCCTCTTAGATCTATCGCTGCAGTTGTCCAATGATTTGCGTGGTCTTCCAGCCTTATCTTGCTTTGCTGTTTCTGCAGCGACAGTAAGTTGGCCTTCTAACCAGTTTGCACTTTTTATATAAAACTTTTGTTTACTGTAGCTAACTTCTTTGTAGCGTTTTTTTGTGCTTTGACGAAATTAGATATTTGTTCTTGTATTTCGGTGCTACACGAATTTAAGTTTAATTTTATCCTGGTTTGTTTCTAAAATACTTTCGACCAGTTCTTTAAAGCAGTTCTTAAAATTTTTCTGAATATTTTTATTTGCGTCTGTTATGTTTTATCACTTGCGAATATACGTCCGTCCGTACACTTAAAGGATTAACATATTACTGAGTAAACACTTATCGAATCCGTAATTGAATAGATTTTTATATACATGATATTCACACATTTATCTTTAATTTCATAGCAGGTAGTACTTAAATTGAACAAAACTGCACTTGTTACCAAGACCTTATTTTCAGGTAATTAGTATCTCGCCAATATGGGGTTGTTTTTATCTGTTGCGATTATTGACGTACTTATAAAATTGTTTATGAATTTGGCTGACCCTAAAATTTGATAACTGGTAAATTTAGAAAGAGATCATATGTCTACTGTAGAACCTATTGTGATAATTTTATGACTTATTTTTTGCTGATAAAAAAAACCATAAAACCCTATCGCAGGTATTATATTTAATTATTTCATTATAAGCTATAAAATTGCTAAAGCACGTATTTAATACATCCTTGTACACGAGTACTTATAGGGCCCTTTAAATTATCGTAATTTGAATTTTTTTAGAGCAATTTCATTAATATGAAAAAAGTGTTCCATCCGCAGGTCTTCGCAGGTTCAAAAGTATATATAGGGTTAAAGAAGACACTTTCTCCGGGTGGTACACGCTTCTTGTTCTCTTTTGTTCCCTAGAATTTCTATTCCACTAAAGTTTAAATTTGAGAAAAATATAGTAGTTTCATAAATATTTCATAACGCCCCTAATATTAAACGCTAGAGCTGTGACCACTTACAACAACTAAAGACTATAATCCTACCAACATTATAAAAAAGACCGCAGGCCATTATCGATGATAGCTTGCGAGTAGTAACCATTTATTTTTGATAAAAAAAAAAACAAAAAAACACCTTTTTCTGAAATTAAAAAAACAGTTGAGTTTGACAGCATGCCACCCCCACAATTAGCAATAGTTTAACCTAATTTTTTGGCTACCTTAATCTGGATATATAAGCTACAAAAAGGCGTAATAATTTTAAAAATCGGTGACAAAAAATTACACTTTTGGCGAACGAAATCAAAATTTCAGCCACAGTGAAGCGCAGCAAATACGAAGAGCATCAACGACCAATACCGCGACTGCCGGTTCTATGTACCAGATTGACCCGAAACTCTTCGGCCAGGGGCAGTCACCTCAACAATATATGTTTTTTGTTCGTCCATTGTTTCGTCGTGGGAGCAGCACTTCCCGGAATGCCTTCTTCGAATACTACTGGTCCGAGCCGGGATCGAACAAAACCCTTGACCTTGGATCTGCTCGGTTTGTCTGAACCGAATACACCATCGTGCTACGTCTGTAAGGTGTAATCGTTGCATGGAGTGGGTGCACTTCAGGAGCTGTTCAGGTCTGAACCACATCAGGGAGTACAGCGAAGCAGACTTTGTTGCCTCATGCTGTATCAACAAAGTAAGCAGTGGGTCTCTGGATTTGGTGTTATCATCGTCGTCTACATTTTCGTCGTCGACATCATCATCCAACTACGAGACTCCCCCGCAGTCGCCCTCGCAACATCATCAACATATACAGCATCTTACACCACAGGTTGCTGTTGCCACTCCTGACAGTGCATCAATTTTGCATTTTAACTGTAATGGCCTACGCAACAAAATCAGTGAGGTCATAGAATTTATGAAGCGGAGAAACATCATGGTCGCCGCGATCCAAGAAACTAAGCTGAATGCCACCTGCAGCCTGCACAGTTGCGACGGATACAACGTGCTACGTAAGGAACGCACCAGAAGTGGAGGTGGGGGACTTGCTTTCCTGTTACACCATTCTGTGCAGTACAGACCTATTTCGCCTGAGCTTGACTCTAGAGGCCAAACATGGAATGTATGGGGGTAGCGGTAAAGTCAGGAACTGCCGAAATAGAGCTGTACAACGTATACATCCCGTCGGTTGGTAGCTGTGCCCCACGTTATCTGCCAGACATTAGCAATTTGCTACAAGGCAATAACCGCTTCGTCCTAGAAGACTTTAATGCTCACCACGAACTGTGGCATTCTCTCCTAGACAACGACCAGAGGGACATAGCTTTGGCAGAGCAAATTGATAGCTCTACGTTCTGCACAGTGAATGAGGACGCCCCCACGCGGATTATGGGTGATTGCCAGAGCTCGCCAGACATCACTATCGTCATCCCACTAGGATCGGACCACCTTCCTCCATAAAAAGACCACCCGATTACATAACCTCTGAACGCCGTACGTTTCTCAATCAAAAAAAGGCTGATTGGGAGGCCTTCAGAGAAGCCATCAACCGCAGCTTTAATAATCTAGCTATTCCGTCGGACGTTCGGGTAGCCGAGAAAAAGTTCCGGGCCATCATTAACGCAGCAGCTGCTCGCCATATCCCTGCTGGTCGAATACCCGAAGTACGACCAAACTTCCCAGTAGAGGCAGCGGGACTCGCAGACGAGCGTGATGACATTCGTCGCTCCAACCCTACTGAGCCTAGAATTAGGGAGTAGAGTGGTCCCGCTACTGAAGCCAGGAAATACACAAGTAAAGAAGATTCGTACAGGCCGATCTCCTTGCTTTCTCCAGTAGCAAAGACGCTTGAAGCACTGCTCCTCCCCAGCCTGATCGAACACTTTGCTAGTGCTGATCATCAGCATGGATTCCGCAAGCAGCACAGCACAACAACTGCTTTACACGCCATCACCACACGTATAAGTCGCGGCCTTAACCAGAACAAGCCTAACGACAGGACGGTCCTCGTGGCGTACCTCACTGACTTAGCACGTTTTTTTACTGCGAGGAATATAAAAATATCCGCCTCCAAATCATCAGCCACACTGTTTACTGCATGGACCGCAGAGGTGCGGTTGTCACTCAATGTGAAAGTCGATGACGTCAACATCCCGACCACCAACTACCCCAAAATCCTTGGGGTCACATTGGACAGCCTTTTTAGATCCTCTGCACATGCTACAGCTATCTGCGATAAATTCAAAAGTAGGAACAAGGTCCTCAAGTCAATTGCCGGCAGTACGGCAGAGAAACCTTGTTGACCTCTTACAAAGCGATAGGTCGGTCTGTAGCAAACTACGCAGCACCTCTATGGTCGGCGAACGTGAGTACGACGCAGCAATACCTGCTAGGGTGTTTTCGCAGCAGTCATCCTAACCACCATCTCTTGAACAGGATGTCTCCACCCAGGCAGATCAGGTACGATCTTCATGATCTAGAGAGAGAGGTCCAGCAGTATAAGAGATAACCTTTAGATCATCGAAACAATCAGGCAGGTTTGAACAACATTCACGCCGATGATGTCGCAGCAGCAGTATCCAGCTACCGTGTGAATGCAGTGCTAGGGGAACATCCCCCGGAGATTTCACCTGAGGAGAAGGTACTACCTCGGCAGACGCGCGTGGTTCTGGTGCAGCTGAGATCCGGATGGTGCAGCCGCCTCAATTCTTACTGGGCACGAATTGATGCTAACGTTCCGGACATCTGTCCCGCCTGCCATCAGGGACCACATGATGTACTGCACCTCTTCAATTGTCCGGCCAAGCCCACTCAGCTGACCCCCAGGTCTCTGTGGACGCATCCAGTTCAAATGGCGCGTTTCCTTCACCTGGATATCGAAGCAGATCCCCCATAGACGAACAAGACTTCAAAATAAATATATTGTTTTACAACAACAACAACAACGACGCAGTGGAAGAAAATTCAGACTTGCCAGAATCCCGCCCTTAGAACATCAACAGGGTGTCTTTTTATGTCTTCTGAGGACCATCTACATGAGGAGACGAAGGTCCTTACCGTGCGCAGACAAAATTTCCTGTTGTCTAAGCAATACCTGCTAGGGCGTTTTCGCAGCAGTCATCCTAACCACCATCTCTTGAACAGGATGCCTCCACCCAGGCAGATCAGGTACGATCTTCATGATCTAGAGAGAGAGAGGTCCAGCGGTATAAGAGAGAACCTTTAGATCATCGAAACTATCAGGCAGGTCTGAACAACATTCACGCCGATGATGTCGCAGCAGCAGTATCCAGCTACCGTGTGAATGTAGTGCTTGGGGAACATCCCCCGGAGATTTCACCTGAGGAGAAGGTACTACCTCGGCAGACGCGCGTGGTTCTGGCGCAGCTGAGATCTGGATGGTGCAGCCGCCTCAATTCTTACTGGGCACGAATTGATGCTAACGTTCCGGGCATCTGTCCCGCCTGCCATCAGGGACCACATGATGTACTGCACCTCTTCAATTGTGCGGCCAAGCCCACTCAGCTGACCCCCAGGTCTCTGTGGACGCATCCAGTTCAAATGGCGCGTTTCGTCCACCTGGATATCAAAGCAGATCCCCCATAGACGAACAAGACTTCAAAATAAATATATTGTTGTTACAACAACAATAAGCATCAACGACAAATAGATTTTATTCCAAAATGAACTACGAGGAATCCCAAGCATATTTGGAAAATAATAACACTGTACCTATTAGCTTAGACTTCGTCGGTTTGATGAACAACGGTCGCGCAATTGATTTATGTACCACTTAAAGGGAAAATAGAGTATTGAAAACTTTACGACCAAATGTCCTGTTCTGAGTTATTTACGACAAGTCTTTTTACAACAAATTTGTACTAATAAATATCCTAAAACAAGCAAACGATTATCGCAAGGAACAGTACTATTACATAAGATTAAAGAAAATATCTAAACTCAATTATTAAATTACTATTTTACGATCACTAAAAATGTAAAACCACCTGATTAATTTTTGCCACAGTCGTATGTCACTTTAACATTCATTTAATTATTAATTTTTATAATTGTAAACTTTTTATTTTAGAAAAAAAATCAACCGGCCATAAAGAACAATTTACTAACTAACTAGTGCGGCCTGTAGTATGCTTTGCACAGACAGACGGACATGGATAGATCATTTTAGAATTTTACGATTACATTAAGGTGTATTCCAGCAGTCGAAATTGTAGTGTTGTTTTTCACATAAATGTACACAAACCCAGAATTCTACCCAGTATATTTGTATGTAGTTGCGTTTTAGTTGATTCTTTTACATCGTTATGCCAACACCAGATTGAAAAAAACAATGGTTGAGTGATACGAGGGCAGCTATATATATTTCTGGCCAAAAATGGTTTTATTGTTTTTCAAAGTATTCTCCAGCATGATTTATACACTTGCATGCTCTCAAACCAATTGTCAAAGCACCTTTTTCACTCCGATTAAGACTCCTCCAAAGCATGGTTTTTGACTTCTTCAACAGCATCTTCTCATTGGGTGCCCAGTCAAGGCTGTACGGCGGATGACCCATCAATTCGACGTTTTGGTCGGTGAAAAAGGCGCTGGTTTGAGCCGATGTGTGGAGCTCGCATTGTCATGGAGCACAATGATTCGTCTTCTCTTGTTCGTTTTTCGAATTTCTCCGAAGGCAAACAAATTGTGGTGTATCACTCAGTGTTGACCGTCCTACGTTTGCTTCGAAGAGCTTCTTTTACGAACAACATTCGTTGGATTTCGCTCCTCTTCAAAGACCCACACGGTCGATTGCTGTTTCAGGCTTATACGCATAGATCCATGATTCGTCACCTGTGACGATCTTATAAACGTCTTTTGAAGCACCGTGATCGTATTTTTTCACAATTTCTTTGCACCAATCGACACAAGCCTTTTTTTTGAGCGATTGTCAAATTGTGCGGGATCCAACGAGAACAAACCTTTTTTCTACGGTCAGGTGTTCATGCAATATCGAATGTATGCTGGTGGAAGAAATGCTCAAGGATGACTATCTCACGGTATGTCACATGACGATCTTGCATTATCAGCTCACGCACGGCATCAATGTTCTCTGGCACAACGGCCGTTTTTAGACGACCTTCGTCTTTAGGCGAACGTCGGCCACGATTGAATTCATTAAACCAGTTTTTCACAGTGCTATAGGATGGTGCTGCACCGCCATAGATCGATTTAAGTTCATCGATGCACTCTTGTCGTGATAATCCACGTTGAAAGTTGTGAAAAATAATCGCACGAAAATTTCCACGAGTTAATTCCATTTTTTTTGCCAAATTGATTTTTTCAAGTCACTGTAAACAACTGAAATGATGGTCGTACGTCAAAACGTTTTGATTACGTTTATGCTAAAAAATGTCAAACTTTCCAATGGAAATGTCAGATGACGCCAGACAATACTTAGTGTCAGAAATGTATATAACAACCCTCGTATTATAGTAAAAACATGCTGCAAAGTAAAATATTCATAAATTAGTTAATAGTTCTAAAATGTATTTCAATAAATACTCGTATAAACGCATTGTCATTAGAAACAAATAATACAGAAAAATTAGCAAGATCATTACAGCAAATCACCAAATTAAGTCTTGAAATGTGGAGGTGTGGAAAGCACAAATTTGTGTTGTTCACGCAATCATAATCAGGACATAAGAACCCGGAAAGTAAATGAATTAAAACATACATAAACAAATCTAAATTATGTCAACACTGATGTTCAATCAGATTTGTGGTGATGTCATAGTGAGCAATACAGCATTCAGATTTCAAGGGAACGAGGGTGATTTGCCAGTACGCATGATCATCCTTTGAAAGCTTTATATCGCCAAATATTTCACATGAAAACAATTCAATGTCTAATAATATTACCATAAAAGAATATAGTCATATTAATCATAAAACGCCGAATATACTATAGACAACAATGACATATCCCTTTTAGTTATATGCCCCCTTTCGCAACCCCCACACTGCAGGCCAAATGCAATGTTATTGTCTGTAGAATAACGAAGAAACAACAAAAAGCCCCAAATTTTATTCAAGCTTCTATATTAAGCTCTTTCTCTACTCCCTCTATTTCTGTCATTCAACACACTTACTCCCACAAAAACATCTTTGTCTTATTATGTTCAACAAAAAAACATCAATACTCGTAGTTTAAATCACTTAGGATTTGTTTTTGTATTATTGTTAATTTAAATTATTAAAGTTGTAACTTAAATAGTGCCTGAAATTAAATAATATGATTATGCAAAGAGGCAAGACCTATACAGAGGTATACATTTTTTCACAAATTTCGTCTATTAAATACCCTTAAAGTTTGTCACAAAAAATCTTTTGACGTTCTAATATAATGCTGATATATTTTATGCGGTCTCCGACCAGTATTTCGAGTTGGTGCGAACGGAATGACAAAATTAATATATCTTCTTTCCTATGATGGAGAATACACAAATTAAGAACGGCTATGCTATTTAGAAGAGTTCCGTCCGGAATTTGAGCAAGGTCGGATTTCATGTTGGCTAAGAAACAACTTAGATTGATATCGTCGAGTTTCACCTAAATGTCGCCTTAAGAGCCGCAGGGCCTTAATACAAAAAGAATCTTTGTAAGGTGGATATCTGAAGAGGATATGGTTGTAGAAGTCGATTAGTCGACTTTTTGTTGTAAAAATTAAAAAAGTAATTAACGACTTTTGCGTCCGATTTCAATCGAACAATTAACTTTTGCGTTCGACTCTTTGCTACCGGCTGAACAAATATTTTTACCCTGCACCATTCTGTGGAGCAAGGTATTATACGAGTAAGTTAGTTTCCTGGGAAATATTTGGGGTAGATCCACCTTTAAGTGTACTGATCACAAGCCGATTCGCCTATCTATCCGTTGTTCGTCTGCTGTCCATCTAAAGCTTGTTATCCAATTACAGGTCTCAGAATCACTAGCTGATTCGATTTAAATATGTTTGTCTGTTCGATTGTCCGTCCGTCTGCTGTAGATCTCAAGCCTGTAATCAAACTACAGGTCGCAGTTGTTGTTCATGAAATTTGGCAGAAGTAGGGTTTTTTGAACCAAGGGCGGACGCTTTGGAATTTAAAGAAATTTAGTTCCGAACACATATCTTTAGCCGGTTCTATGTGTTTAGCTCTAGACAATACATTTAATCCTGATGAAATTTGGCACAAGTTAATTTTTGGACCAAGGATTTGCTTTATTGAAATTGAAGGAAATCTGTTCAGATTTATATATGGCTTTCACATATATGTAAGTTCAACAGATTTTATGTCTAGCTTTAGAAGGGCCCCAAACCAAATGGTTTTGGCGACCACATGGATGCATGTGAAGTGGGGTATCAAATGAGAATGACATTTTCGCACGAGGTCAAAAATAAACTTATATTTGCAACACTACAACATATTGATCTGGACCCTATGAAGTGTATATATTCCTGATCGTCGTAAAATTCTAAGAGGATCTAGCCATGTCAGTGTCTCTGTTAAAAACAAAGGGTACTGTTAGTTGGGGACGCACTAAATATCTCAAAAATGACACAGTGGATGAAATTTTTGTCTTATGTAGCCCAAAAACGCACCGCATACAAAACGAGCGATTAATATAAGTACATTTTGCTACGAACCCTAATAAAGAGTAATTCAAAAGTTTTGAGAGATAAGGGGCCTTAAACACGTACCATCTTTGCGCTTTAGTTGCGAAGAGACGGTGGAGGTATAAAAGGTTCGGTCTGGGCAAACATAATGACGGTTTTACTTGTTGTATTAGTTTTTAGTATACGTTTAAATTAATTTTTTATGTAATTTACATATATATTATAGATGCATTAAATATTTATTTGAGAAATTAAAACACGACAAGTTAAAACGTCGTATATACACCAGCGGTTACTGCGACACTAAAACGAAAAAAGTTACCGTTTTCTGATTCCAGCTAAAACTTCAAAATAAAAAATATTTATTTTGGTAGCATGTTTGCTTTAAATGTAATACACATATGTATGTCCGTATTAACTACTTAGATACTCGTACATATGTATGCGTTTTTAATTATTTTTTAATCACAAGAACCAAAATGTCCCCATTTTAACCATTGCCTGTCCACAAAAATTTATTTGTATTTGTACTTTTGTCCCTTAAAGATGAACTTTTTCCCCTAGGTCGATTTCGCCTATTTACAATTACAAAGAAAATATGACGTTCAGCCGTTAGCATACAAATGTTTAGGACCCTTAGTAAATTCCTTTGTCTGCTTTTGTGCTTTCAACAGACACATGGACGGATGAACAGGGCTAAATCTTCATAGAATCGTCAATATATATACAAATTGTGTTATATTACTAAATTGTGTTCTCTTCGAGAGTGAACGTGTTTTAAAGTCCCTCCCAAAGAATATTAAATATTTATTTATTTGTGAACTTTATTAAAACAAAATCAGCATCAAGAAAGTTGGACGCTTCTCCTAAATCCATCTAGTGGATGTTCTGGACGGGGTGTGCCCTGTAAATAAGAAAAATACAAAAAAAAACTATCGAAAATATCAAAAATTAAAAGATCAAAGAAACTTAACCAAAAAAATCCAGCAAAACATTGTGTTAAACAGCTTACGCAATCAAAAATAAAAATATTGGTCAGAGCGTATGCCACTGACTCTCTATTGAGAGGCGTCTGAGTCTGAACCACGCTGAACAACGATGCAGCAAGTCGAATAGCAACAGAGTTAAACGCGACTACAGTATATTTCTGACCGCAAAACCTCTCTCCCGGTCGCACTCTTGTTCAGCGCACATGCAAAAAAACGACAAAACCTCCCCCAATAATATTTGCAAGAGCAAACATTAAACACGCTTGTAAACAAATTATCCCAGTTATTGGGTAAAGATAATTTTCACGTTGTATCATTGAAACTAAAATACAGACATACTCCGTACTACTGTATAGAAAATTAGTAGACCAATTCGATAAAGAGAAAAGGAACTACTACACATACCAACTAAAAAGTTAAAAATGCCTATTAGTTTTACTAAAGGGTATTGTTAGTTCCGTATCACCTGAAGAAATAAAGAAGGGATTTCAAATGAGGGTTACGAAATAAAGTCAGTATTAAATATTCTGAACAGGAACAAAATACCTCAACCCATGTTCAGAGTGGAACTGGCCTTCGATTCTTCACGCATAAAGAAGAAAGGTGCCACTAATCCAATATACGACTTAAGATACCTATGCAATAGAAAAATCAAGGTAGACTAGCCACTGAAGCGCAGCGATCCACCCCAATGCACAAATTGCTAAGAACTTGGTCATACAAAGGCCTATTGTTTACAAATCTGTGCATTTTTCTCACCCAAAAACTGTCGTAAACGTCAAGAAATGCAATTGCGTTGCAAACCATACGGCAAACTATAGAGGCTGTAGTGTATATACTCATCAAAAATTCCATATCCCAACTTATCCAGTGACCGCCATGGCAGATTCTAGCTGTAAAGAAACTAATCAAGCTAGTATCCCAAAAGGTACATTCATTTAAGGTATGCCATACGCCCAAATGCTTAGAAACGATGAACCCGCCCCTTCAAAATCTTCTCTTGAAAACCCAATAGAAAAATTAACCGAACTATGTCTTTCTTTATGACAAATATACAAAGCATGATGCAGGCAAGGATGAGAAACTAGAGCATTTTAAAGCAAACTGTCTTGAACCAAAAATAAGCTCTTTGATTTTTTTGATTTGTAGTGATAGTAGGATCGTTCATAATTTGTTATTAGAATGCAAATGGCTTAAACCAACATAAGCACGAAGTGGAAGTTTTTCTTCAAAATCGGAAAATCTATATACTTCTAGTCTGTGAGACACATTTTACAATACGTAATTGCTTCAGAATTAATGCTTACTTTACCTATGATACAAAACATGCCAGCTGCTGGGCCTGTCATGGCACAGCAATCTTACGTAACACTATCAAACATGGTCTACTGCCCGAATATACAACGAACCACATACAAGCGACATCAGTTAAAATCACCGCCATAAAACTTTTATATAGTCAATATATTGTCCTACAAGATATACCATTGACAAAGATCCATTTACGGACTTCTTCTCGGCATTGTATCCGAAATTTGTAGCTGCTGCCGATTACATTGCTAGACACACGTTCTGGGGATCACGCCTCACTACACCAAGAGGAAGACAACTACTTAATGTCGTAATATAATGATTCACCTCTACGCCTACAAAACGGTGCTTGGGCAAAGACAACCGAAGAGATAATATACTCATTTCCAAATTATCTTGAAACTTTATTTACACTAAATACTAATTCAGCTAACGTCGATCCTATAAGTATGAAAAATACAGGAACCCCAAACCGAGACATATACCTATGATAGACAAAGTAGTCTTGAATCCACCTCCTTAACACTCAAAGATATCGAACACTCGATAAAAGATCTCAAACTAAAATCGCCAGGAGGGGATGGAATAAATGCGATAATGGTAAAAGAACTTCCTCATTCAGCTATCAGAACAATATTATTTAGCTTCAACAACATTTAACGACCTGGTTATTTCCCTCAATCATGGAAGCAATCTGAATTACTTATGATTCCAAAGCCTGGAAAAGACCCAACTCAAATCAATTCGTATCGACCGATCAGCTTGTTATCAATTCTTTCAAAAATGTTTGAGAAGAGTTTTCTAAAAAAAATAAAACATTACATTTCGACGAATTGCGTTATCCCCAACCACCAGTTTGGATTTCAGGAGAACCATAGCATAATAGAACAAGTACATCGTATAACAACTACAATAAGAGAAGCCTATGAGAAAAAACAGTACTGCTCAACTCTCTTCATAGATATTTCTCAAGCCTTTGACAAAGTATGGCACAAAGGACTTTTGTGCAAAATATGTAGATTTGTACCAGTCAATACTCATAAACTGTTCGCGAAATACTTACCAAAGCGATCGTTTAAAGTGAAATCAAAAGGTAAATTTTCTAATCCCAAACAAAATACTGCTGGTGTCCCCCAAGGAAGCATATTGAGGCCTATTCTATACATTATATTTACTGCTGATATGCCTACTTCCCCTTCATCACATACGAGTACGTCCAATTTTGCCGATGATACAGCTTTTTTCAGTATACATCAGGACCCTACAACTGCATCCAACCAACTACAAATGCACATCCGAAAACTTGAGAAATGGTTGCAAAAATAGAGAATAGTAGTAAACGCTATTAATTGCACGCACCCCACGTTCACTCTCAGAAAGGAGTCGTGTCCTCCTATAATAATATTCAATTCTAGAGTGCCCCCAAAATAAAAACGAAGGTATGTAGGAACACACTTGGATCGTCGTCTAACCTGGTCAAAACATATAAATATGAAGATATCTCAAATAAAGCTGAAATCCAGCTGAATATAGCTGAATATCTCAAATAAAGCTGAAATCCAACCAGCAACAATTGATGGTCCTAGGTCAACTCTATAACTAGAATATAAAGTTCTATTATAAAGGGAATTAATAAACCAATTTGGTCATTCGGAATCCAACTCTTGGGGACAGAATGCGCGACCAATACTAGCTCCAGAGAAGAAAATCCAGCATCCTGCAAATGATCGTCGGAGCTTCATGGTACATAAGGAATGCGAATACTCACAAGGATCTAAATATTAAAATGCAAATCTAGCAGGGTGATTTACATTGGTAAGACCCTTTAGAATGAACTAGTTTAAAGATTTGAATACTTATTGTTATTTTCATTCCTTGAAAGATTCAATAAATGAACAAAATTTAAAAAAATTTTATTAAGGAAAGTCGAAAAGTAGGAAGTCGACTTTTAATATTTTTTTTCTAAATAAAGTCGACTTTTGTCTTGACTATGTTACCCTAGTAGAGAAACCAATATGACAGCTTAAATAGGATTGGAAATAAGTCGCTCATAATGCACAGTCTCAAAAGATTTCAGGTCAGGCAGATTTCAAGGGGACTATATTAATTTACCAGGTCGCACTACGCTTTATTTAACTATTTCAGATTAAAACTGTGGCCTGTAGGGTTGCTATCATCAAATGGAGAAATATGGTCGAGCTTTGGTAGGTCTTAAACAAGTCACACATAATGTACGTTTTTCAAGAACTGTGAACAAAACTAAATTTTCCCAATTAATATCGAAACCTGCTTAGTCGTAGTATGTATTAGTTAAATTCAAATACAATTTTAAATTATTGCGTTGTTACGAACCAGATTGTAGTTAATTGCGATGTCGTTGGGAGCAATACCTTTTGTAAAGGAATGTGGCAGCTGTTTTCGGGACTTTGAAACGAGGTTCCTGTTATGACGTATTAAGCGACGTCATTATAATTGACTTCCACTGTATGTTCTTACCCAGAGATGAACATGGGTTTACATTTACGAAAGTCTTGCACACTAATCAACACACGTCGTCGTGTTGCATCTAACATGTGCCATAATCCCCTAAACTCCCTAAAATATGCCTTTTCCCACAGAATATAATGTCGGTCTAAATGATAGAGCTCCTTTCTACAACCCTGACAACAATAACTCTAGACATTGGAAGCCTCTAAATTAACTTTTTCTCATCTGAAAAAACAACTCCATGCTACTCTCTTCTTTTTGTAATGTTAGCAAGGCTAAAACTAAGGAATTGCTCTTAACGAGCACGACTTTCTCTTAATTTTCATTCTCTTTTTATATGTTCTGCTTTCGAAGTTGCGCACCGGAGTGGCAATTATACCAGTTTTTCGGATTGCTCGTAGGATCGTATGAATTTTAAGCTTCTCAAACATGTTGTCTGTCGGCGTTTGAGAACAGATTTTCAGTGTTTAGAACTTTTGTTCACATTAAGACTTATTTGACAAGTATGAGGATATAACCTTTCGGGTTTTCTTAATCGTTTTTAAAATTTCAGCAACAGAAAGTCCTGATTCCTATTCAAATTTAATTTAAGCCATATCAGCCACAGTTAGCAGCGTTTCCTCGATCCATTTTAACTTTCATTTAAATTGAAATACAAGGAATAACTACAAAATGCGATTAACTGGCCGTTCATGCCAAGTGTTCAGAGATAAATAATGATTCGTGGCAAGCTTATTCATTGAGCGATACTCAGTTGAACAAAGTAATGATCGAAAAAATTTAAAGAGATTTGCATGACGGGAATAAACCCGCCCGTCTTCGATCAGGTTGTTCGTCCACAAATATTAGAGCTTTTAAACAAAATAAAACATGAGATACAAAATATCATTACGACAAATTTTGATGTTTTTTTATGAAAGATAACGGTTTTATTGAATAAGCCTATATGCCTATAAGCCTATGTTTAATTATACATCAAAAGTTTTAATCTTCGTGTTTTTTCAGCATAGAACGTGTTCATATTCTCGGAATAATATAACAGAAAGAATTTCAGCAGGACCATATACAGGTGTAGCGATGCTGACACTCAAGCGCACTCTGTCTTTGGCGGCTATTATTTTTGGGATAGCAGCTGCATCTTTTAAACCAGGTCAGTTTCTATAAAATTATTTATTAAATTCTTGTAACATTTTTGTTGCATGGCGGACGTAAGAAGTTTGTACAGGGTTTTCCAATATGGACGTAACAATTTCGTATCTTTTAATGATCCTTCATCATGGTAAAGTTCGATTTAGAGCAACGTTTGAAAATCATTTAAAATACTACAGAAATTCTGAGTTTCTCGAAAATCCAGAATTTCATCAAAAAATCATCTTCAGCGATGAAGCTCATTTCTGACTGAGTGGTTTTGTCAAAAAACAAAATATGCGTTATTGGACAGCAACAAACCCACATGTGCTTCAAGAGACACAATTGCATCCGCAAAAAATGACTGTTTGGAGTGGTTTTCATGCCGGAGGTGTTATTGGGCCATATTTTTCGTCGATGAAAACAATCGTCAAGGAACCGTCAATAGACAGCGCTATCATCGGCGAAATTTGGTTTTAACAAGACGGTGCCACTAGCCACACAGCACGCGTTACAATCGCTTTCCTGGAAGGCAAATTCGGTGAATGTGTTAACTCGGAAAATGGTCCGGTCGAATGACCACCTCGTTCAAGCGATTTTTTTTTTTTTTTTTTTTTTGTTTATTTATTTTTTTCCAAAAGAAAATTGATACAAATTAATTCGTTGAAAGCCCCAGCGCCTTGTAGGCTTTGTAGGGGCTAAAAAATGACAACAATAATTATTAACACATTATTAACAATTTACTTTAAATATAAATTAAATTTTAATATAATTTACAAAAGATTCAATAAAATTTATTTACATAAGAAGTGTTTCTAAATTTTCTAACAAAAATGATTTTAACTGTAATTTAAAAGAAGATACAGCCGATATATTTCTCAAATTTATTGGTAAGTTATTGTATTCCCTTGGTCCAGCAAATCCGATACGCTGCTTTGTCAAATCTAGGCGACATCTTGATATATGTAAATTCTCAGCTTGCCTCGTACTTCTTCCAGTTCTCGTTACATTCTGATTAAATGAGACTGATCGGGAACCAATGCCTCGTACAGACTTGAACATGTACAACAGAAGTCGCTGTTTGTACAAACCACGAACCGGTAATATATGCTGGGCTTTGTATTTGTATAAGTGAATAGAAGGATATCGTATTGGTAGGTTGTAAACTGTTTTTAGCGCCTTATTTTGAGCTGATTGCAAAGACTTCAAAGATCTGTTAACTCTACAACCATATATTAAAGGCAAATATGTTAAATGAGAATGTACAAGCGACTGGTAAATCATCAATTTCGCCTCAGTATTTAACTTGTTCTTAAACTTGTATAAAACTCCTGTAGCGGATGAAATTTTCGCCTTAACTTCTGCAATGTGCACGTCCCACAACAAATTGTGACTCAAGTTTATACCCAAATATTTGACATTCTCTGATTCCGATACAGCTGTTCCGTCAATATGAACAATCATTTCCCCGTCATTTCTACTTTTCTGCGGCTTGAATCTCATAAATTTTGTTTTTGCAGAATTGAGGACTAATTTATTTACACGAGCGAACTCGGATAATATCGCTGCATCATACTCAATCTGTGTTTGTAATACCTTTTCATCTGCATACTTATAAAAGAGACATATATCGTCAGCAAACATAATTAATTTGCCATACAAAATTATATTTTTCAAATCATTAATATATATTTTGAAAAACAGTGGACCCAGGACACTACCTTGTGGAACACCGTGGTTTACTGGTAACATACTGCTTTTCGAATCTCCAACTTGAACGTACTGTAACCTGCCTCGTAAGTAGTCCTTGAAAAGGAGCATGGTTTCATCCGCCACGCCAATATTTCTCAGTTTCCTTACTAGGATATCATGATCCACTAGATCGAAGGCTTTCGAGAAATCGTAGAAAACACCTGCGACGCCCTTATACCCAGCATCGATTCCACCACAAACAAAATCTAGAACATAAACCAAAGCTTCTTCCGTTCCTGATCCTTTCGTGAAACCAAAATGATATTCATACAGTAAATTTTTCTCATAAAGATAATTGGTCAACTGTTCAGATATTATTTTTTCAATGATTTTATCAATGACTGATAAAACTGCTACTGGACGAAAATCAGACACATTTTTTGAACCGACTATTTTTGGTATAGGAGTAACTTTATGAATCTTCAAAACGTCGGGGTATTTACGATCTTCAATCATGTTGTTAAAAATGGGTACAAATATTTCTGCAATTAATTCTTTCCTTATAACCAACATCTTGGGAGTTATATCGTCATAGCCAGAACTCTTCTTTAATTTCAACGAGTCAATTTGGTTTATAACCTCCACATTACTAATCCTTGCAAGATTAAAAACACTCCTTGCTGGTACAAGCGTTCCGAAAATATTTATATCATCGTTTGAAGAATGAGGAATGCTGTTTTTTAACTTAGTTATGGACTCATAAAAGTATGTATTTAAGGCAGTAGCTTTCTCACCATCTTCCACGACACAGTTGCCATCTTCCGTAATCATTTCATTTTGCGGCTTATTATTTCGACCTAGCTCCTTGTTAAGAAACTGCCACGTTTTCCTAACATCCGATCCACATTGTTCAAGATTGTAGATATAATATTGATGCATAAGTTTTTTATTACATATCTTAATGACATTGCCGATTCTCTTCAACTGTTCATTTATGCCAGGCTTATTTCTATTACTGCGCCTTACTTTCAACAGTTTATTTTTGTACTGTATCAGTGAATGCAAACTTTCAGTCATCCATGGTGTAATTCGCGTACGAATATTGACAGATTTTGAAGTAATTTCAGTACTCTGAGAAGCCGCGGATGTTAAAATCCGCATAAATTTCTCGCATAAATCAGAATCTCCAGCAATGTTGTCGATTGATTCCAATGTATCATCCAAAATCCGCGCAAATTTTTCATACTTTACTGTTTTTTTGCACTCAATGATGTTTTCATCCAATTCAACATCTAAGCAAACGCCACAACTTAGTATATTGTGGTCAGAAAACATATTTTCAACACTGTGGACAAACAGTCTATTTGAATTGTTGCTAAAAATCCAGTCTATGCAAGTATTGCTACATGGTCTAGTAATATGTTCATGGCATGAGCGCATATCAAATTCACTTAAAAAATCCAACAGTAACCGCTGTGATCTATTTTCAACCAATAAATCCACATTTACATCTCCAACTAGAATTGTCGGGTAAGATCCCAATTCTCTCATAATACCATCCATTTTGTTCAGAAATGTATTCGTTTTACAACGCGGGGACCGATAGATAGATAAAACAACCAGACTTGAATTATTCAGCCAGATACCAGGTAACTCAATAACGATTGCATCTAAGTTGTCTTCACTTTTTTTGAGAATAACCTTATGAGCTAACTTTGAGTTCACAAACATTGTCGTTCCGCCAAATCCATCTTTCCTATTGCAATGAATCGCATTATAACCACCAATATAGTATAGACTCAAGCATTGACTACTGAACCAAGTTTCTTGAATAGCAATAACTTCGGGTAATTTTTTAAGTTGACTAATTTCATTCTTGAATCGATTAAATTTGTTTATAGAAGAAACACTTCTAATGTTAACAGAAAGAATATTAAAAAAGTTTTTATCATTTTTACAAATATATGAATTATAAGAATTTATATTTTTAAAATATTTAGATTCCATTATTAAAGAGTGCAAGAATAAGATATTTCAAATACATATTTATCTTAACAAACAAATCTTAATTGGGAGACATGAAATATGCACCCGCTCCATCATCATCGTCATCATCATCATAATCAGTAACATCATCTGTACGAATGCCACAGTGAACAGTGTGACGTTTAGATACACCAGCAGCATACTTCATTAACAGCTCGTCCACATCCTCCATGGTTCTTAAGCGAATTTGCCGTGAACCCTCGTCTTTTTTTGCGAAAATCTTCCCAGCATAAGTATAAACAGACTTAAAACCAACAGAGGTCAGAGATTTTGCATGCTTTAGGACCTGCAAACTCTCTTTCGACAAGAAATCGTTAACAAAGACTTTACTCATTCCGTCCATCTCTTTTAGTTTCTTCTTATCTTTCATGAACGTTGATTTACTCCTGCTGTTGTTAAACTTTACCACCACAGAAGATTTATTACTTTGGTGTTTACGGTGAATGAAGTAAGCATCTTCAACTTCATCTTCACAGATATCCGCACCAGATTTTTTTGCGATATCCAAAACAACATCAATAGCCTTCTCTTTACCATCAGTTTGGATACCATTTATTATGCTGTTGTTTTGCACGCGAATGTCATTTAAAAACGCAACAGTTGTTTTCAATTTCCTTACGTCCTCTCTCAAATGTTTGTTTTCATTTTGCAGACTTTTTATATTTTTAGTATTCTTCTTCACACCTTTCAAAATATCATCGTGCTGAGAAGCCATAAAATTCATCGTTTCTTTCATTTCTCTCATTTCTTTAAGAATTGTTTTAAACTCAGCTTTGTTGTCGTTGACAGGCGCACAAAAATGACACTTAAATGCCAGAGAGCTATCATCTAACAGTTTCTCTATTTCCACTTTGTCGAGCTGAGTACACAACGAATGTAGAGTTTTTTTTGCACTTATCACACTCCAAAGCATCTTCGCTTTCCAACACTGATGTTTTACATTGTGGGCAGACGATGTGTTTTTTATTAATATTTATGCTTTTTCGCACTTTCGGAGGCATCTTTCATACAACACAAGATGTAGATCTCTTTCTCTCAAGAATGACAATACACTTTGGTTATTTTATATTGTTTTACAACGGAAAATCACTGTTTTACTAGCCAAGAGCGCGCACGGAGATAAAAAGACGTCTTTTCACGACCATTTGGATTTATTTTAATGGGACCACATCATTGGTCTATGTCATCACGCCAACAACTTTAGACGAGCTCAGCGACAACATCCAACGCGAAATTGCCAACGTTTCGGTCGAAATGTGTCCAAGAGTTATGGAAAGTTGGGTCCAAAGAATAGATTGCTGTGGTGTGGCTCGTGGTGGTCATATGACCCAAATCGAATTTCATTCTTAAAATTTAACATTTGCACAAAACCCGGAATAAATTTGATCTGTATATCTTAAATACTAATTTTATTTATATATGAAATTGTTATGTCCTTAAAGGAAAACCCTGTACAATTAAAAGTACAGTCCGTATATCCTGTTTTTTAGTCAATAATAAAACATAAGTAATTTTGCTTTAAAATATTAAATTTATATCCTTCAACCACTCTGTGAAACAAGGTTTTATAAGTTTGTCCATTTATTATTTTGTATAAGTCTATCAAACATATTTGAGGGAGCGCGGTGTTAAAGTGTTCCGACCGACAAGAAACATCAGCTGTTAGCCTGTTAATCCGCTGGCCATTTAAAAGAAATGTGACAGAACTACATATTTGCTTGAAATTTAAGAAAAACGCGTATGTTTTAAGAGTATACTCACTCGTACGAGTATACATCTTACGCTGCTACACAATAAGTGGGTAACGCTGATTCAGCAGTTTATATAAGTAGAGTATGATCATTAGGCATGGTAATTTTGTGAACATTTTTGTACTTTCAAAATAATATTAGGAATATTACCGTATTGGGCATGCAAAAATAAGAATTACTGCGCTTTTACCTTTTTGAACTTATACAAAAACCTTTCGCATTAAATGCAATTACAAACCTTTAAAACAGTTTTTCTGATTTCCATAATTTACTGATTTTAAATTTAGTAAAAAAAAATAAATGTTTCGCATAAACGGTCTTTCAGATAACGCCATTTAATAACTTGTTGTGTAATGATCACAAATCTGCTATTTCATCCAGGATATGAACCATAGTTTCGGAGACATAGAGGTTTTAAAAATTTGCCAATTACGGCAATCCCGTCGTGATAATTGTACAATTTAAGTGCTCCGCGCTATTTAATTTTAAATACAATTCCTGTTGTGTTAAATTTGATAATAATCACTTGACGTATTTGTTACATAGTTTATTTCATACTTCAAAAAAACATAACACTTGTGCTTTTTACTGTTGAATTTGTGCTGCTTTACAACAAGAATAACATCTGTGTTAAGTTGAACTTTAAATGTTGGTAGCTTATTTTGTGCATTTTTGTTACCTTCCTCATTATTTTTGTGGATATTGTAGAGTTTCCACTGTTTTTTGCTTTTCCCCTCTCCAAATTTTGTTGTGTAATCTTTTATGTGCTATACTTGTACACAATTACAACTGCTTGTCTATTTGTTAACCCTCGAAGACTATCGCCTGGGTGGAATCCACCCATAAGGTTGAATTTCTTAGAGAAGTATATAATTTTTCATGAAAATAATCACTAAATTATAATGTAATCCTCATTTGAATGTTCAGTGATGTTAAGAAGCATTATTTACTAGTTTAAACTAAGGTGATATTTACATAAAGCCAATTTAAAAAAAGGCTTGGGTGGTTTACACCCTCGATAGTCATGGCGTTTCAATATTTTGGGTGTTTTGCACCCACGATAGTAATCAGTAATGAAATATTTTATGTGATCGCTGATATAAAATCATATTCCGTTTTTTGTATTGGCACACACAAGAGTGTAGAGCAGTGGCAGATAACAATTGAAGAAGTTATACACTAAAGAGCGTAAGAAAGTTTGCGCTCACCCATCTCTCAGAAAATACTGGCTGAAAGAACTGTTGCCACTTTTCGCATAGCAACGCATGTTTTACTGTGTTGAAAGGAGAATTGAAATAAGTTTACCGTTACGCTGTGTGGCTAGAAAACGACAGTACAATAAATTCTTTATTGTATCAGTATAAAATTGATCATCATAAGTGCAGTGTTAAAGTAAAAATGTGTGCCTACGAAAGAAATCAAGAGCGACTGATGGCGCTTTTATCAGATGTTAATTTGGACGAGGAAGAAAATATTGGTGGTGAAAGCAGTGGTGAAAGCGGTGATGAGGAAATGATGAGCAATCATGACTCTGATACTGAGCAAGAATTTGATGAAAATGAAGATAATGATGTAGTTCAATACATCGGGAAAGATGGAACTATTTGGCAAAATATCCCGCTTCCAATAACGCGAACGACGGCTGAAAATATATTCACTAATGCTCCAAAATTAACAGCTACGTCACAAAATGTAACTACGCCGTTTGAAAGTTGGGAAATTTTTTTTAATTTTGTGGACCTTGTTGTGGAAAAAACAAACATTTACATATTGAAGGTGCAAATAAAATACAAAGATTTGAGAAATGCACGTATAACGGATAGAGATGAAATAAATGCTTTATTTGGATTATTGTATATCGGTGGTCTACACAAGTCTTCACATGTAAACGTAAGAGATTTATGGGCTTCAGATGGTACTGGGCTAGAAATATTTACAGCCACCATGTCCTTCGGTCGATTCCTATTTCTAATGCGATCCATTCGTTTCGACGATGTTAACACCCGTCTGGAGCGGCGAAAATTAGACAAACTAGCGCCAGTCTGAGAAATATTTGAAATTTTCAATCAAAATTGTGAAAAAAACTTTTCCTGTGGCAGTTATATCAGGTCGACGAAAAGTTAGAAAGCTTTCGCGGACGATGCAGTTTTAGGCAATACATTCCTAACAAGCCGACAAAGTATGGTATTAAGATATTTTCCGCGGTAGATTCAGCAACAAGTTACACATCTAAATTGGAAGTCTATTGCGGCCAACAACCACTAGGTCCATACAATCTATCAAATAAGGCAGAAGCAGTAGTAAGACGAATAACCCAACATCTTCATGGTTCGGGTCGAAATATAACGACTGACAATTGGTTTACGTCTGACAGTCTGGCAGAATACTTGTTGAAAAAAAAGACGACACTAGTGGGAACCATACGTAAGAATAAGCGTGTCTTACCGCCCTCATTCTGTCAACCCAAAGATTGGATAATAAAATCGACAATTTTTGGATTCAGAAAAAAAGCCACGATTTTATCGTACATTCCAAAACGGAATAAGTGTGTTTTGTTGCTCTCTACGTTTCATAGAGATGGTAAAATACTGGATGGACCAAAGTGTTTACCAGAAATAGTTGACTTTTACAATAAAACTAAAGGAGGAGTCGATACGACTGACCAGTTATGTGCTACGTATAATGTCGCCAGAACTTCTAATCGCTGGCCTTTGGTGGTATTTTATTCACTGATGAACCTGGCTGCTATAAATGCACGTATAGTTTTGTTATGCACTCAAAATCCACCACTGAAATATAAAAAGCGATCGCTTTTTATAAAAGATCTTGCGTTCAGTCTTATTGCACCACAGATGGAAAAGCGTAGCAAAATTACAACATTGTCAAATAACCTCAAAATAAGCTGTCAAAAATTTGCCAAACAGTTATGTGGTAACATAGACGAGCAGCAGAACATACCTCCACCAGCTAAAAGAATAAAACAGTCCCGCTGCCAGGTATGTGGTAATACAAAGGACCGAAAAACGAAGACAACATGCTGCAAATGTGAAATTTTTATTTGCAAAAGCCACACCTACCCCCTCTGTACGTACTGCTATGAACCAACTTTACCAGATACGAACTCAGTTTATGATGACATGTTTACTAGCTGTAATGAGTAACTAAAATTTGTAAGTATTTAGCTCACTTTTGAACAAATATTTTCCTTTGTGCCGAAAAAAATTATTAAATAACTTTTTCTTATATATATTTTCAGCTTTCCAAATCAGTCAACCAAAGGATCATGGCGTTAAAACTAAAAAAGTTACAATTGATTTTGCAGAATGCATTTTTTATTTTTTTATTTTCTTCTCTAATCGAAATGTTTCTAAGCAAACCATTATATAAAAAAAATAAAATGACTTACATGTAAAATATTGTTGTTTTTCAGTAGTTGGGTATTCATTCTTAAAAACAAATTAATTATTTTTATAGTTTCATCTGACATATGAGAAACGCAGTTACTGACAGAGTATGGGTGGATTACACCCAACGATAGTTCTGACGTAAGTGAAATATACGATAGTCCTCGAGGGTTAATCATAAATTTGTAAATAAAGTTTCCTACAAAATGAGTTGCTCTCTTATTGGATGTACGAGTAATGTAACATCAAACGAGAGAATGATTGACTGCTGGGTTTATGGTATGTTTGGTCATACGGCGTTTCTATTCATGCTGCTAATGCCTTTAGCCAGAATAATGGCATCAGGTGGCTTTGCCCGCGGTGCACAGTGGGAAAATTACGAAAAAAATTGGAAATAATTCGGCCATTTCGTTTGTAATGGTCCGATTTAAATGAAAATTTACATTGACCTTCTTGAAGTGTTACTGAGCTTAAGTTTTGAATTTCATGCATCTGTGTTTAACAGGTGCTGCACAGTGGGCCCTCAAAGTTGGTCACCTCGAGTTAAAATTTTTTTTTTCAAGCCGCCAAAAGCGTATTTGTGGTCCGATCGTAATAATTTTTTCTTTAGTGAAATCTGCTGGACAAACCCAACCAAAAATGTTATTACAAATTTTTTCATATCTCGTACAATAAAAAAGATATCGGGACTTAAAGTTTTTTTTTCGAAAAATTTGCTTTGGATTTTCTGGGATTATTTTATTTTTGGGAATCAGTTTTAGGTGAATCGGGGAAAATTTAATCCTGGTTTAAAGAAAACACTTTGGTTAATGTTTTAAAAAAAGAATTGTAGCAAAATCACCAATAATATGAAAATGCCAGCTGTTCAAAGTCAACTATTGCGAAAAAAGTGGGATTTTGAGTGTTTTACGGCGAAAAGGTACCTTTACTCTTATGTCAATAACTTTAATGTTTCTTAAGTAACATACAAAAAATTTGCATTTATTTCAAAGAAAACTTTATGCTTAATACAAATAATAAGCAATTGTGACCCTAGTCGGTACTTTTCTTGCTCCAGGCGTCTCCAAATATGGGCATTTTTTTCAAAAAAAATTGAGTTTGAGCTCAAATAAAAAAAATCGCCACACTGCTGGCCCAATTTGGTGCTATAAGTCAGTTAACTACATATGTTTTCTAAAATCCCAAGCAAAGAAATTTTGCGGGAGGCCATTTCTAGGACAAAAAAAATGAGTTTTTGTTAAAAAATCCCATTTCTGGGATTTTGTTTTCCCCTGTGTCAAATTTTAGAAAAGTGGCAACTCCAATTTTTTTTTTGAATAAGTTTTTCATTTTGTCACAAAAATATTGATACTACGTAAAAAAATCAGGTTTATATCTCCAACCAGCAAAATTTTACAGTGGTCTGAAATATTGACTTTTTTTGCTACCTTCACAAAAAAAATTTTTTTTCTCGTTTTTATCAATTATTATTCAACATATTGAGTTGATTGCATTCTTTTTTATAATCTGTTAGAGGTAATTACCTTTCCATTGGTATATAAAAAGTATATCCTTTTACCTACACTTATAACAGCACGTGCGCTGGAATAAGACCCCTTTGAGTAAAGTATGAATTTTATAGGTAAGAATACCAATTTTAAAAATTCTCGTACCTATCCATAAATAGCAAAAATATATATTTTTACCATTATTGTTTACCTATTGTGTAAAAACGGAAAATGGGTAGTATTGTATAGTATGGATCTAGGTACCTAAACATTCATTCTTATATGTTTTGGGGGAATACCTGTCCCCTATGTCCGGAATATTGTGCAACATTTTAGGAGAATGTACCTGGGTACATAAAAATTCATTGTTATAAATGTATTTTTGGGGAATACCTGGTATTTTAGTCAAGTATTAATTGCGGATATTATTGTGATTACCTGTAAGTATTACTCATTGATATAAGAACCGCCGATTTTGTATGGGTTTATCATAACAAATTAATCCGCCATGACGATAACACTCCTTGTTCAAGAACTTGTTGAATTTTTAAAAAACACCAAACTTCGGAAAATGGAGAACAGAGTAGCATATTTAATAGAGTGCATAGAGTCAACATATAGCGAGATAACACAATCTAACGAAAGCAGCAAAGTATTAAATTTTTTGAAAAAATTTGACCGGCTCATGGAGAAGTATCACAGGAATTATTCAAGATTACCAACTGAGTGGCTCGACAGTATAATTGAATTTAAAACTGTCCCTGCTTTAGTGGGTGCTCCTACTAAGGAATACGACGATCTATGTCCAAAGGCAAAGAAACAACGGTTGTCGGCTGAGATGGCAAATCATTCACCTTCAAAGATTTGTGATACATTCAAGGAATTACTGACGGTGGAAAATCGGCCATCTAGCGCAAAAAGAATTGCAGACGTGTTAACGAAAGCATCACCAAGGCGGCTCCAACGCATTGAAAGAAGTATTGCAACACCATGTCCTGGTTTTAGCGAGGAAGAAGCATTAGCTTTAATCATCGAATTGGGATTGAGTAAGAACAAGTACACTCATTTAAGAGGAATGCTGCTTGATAAAGGATGTGACATGTTTCCCGCATACAACCGAATAAAGGAACGAAAAATGGAAATTTTGCCAAACCCAGTGATAATTACAGAAAAGGCCGGCAGCGTTAGTTTGGAACTACTTCTCCAAAATACTGCCAGTAGGATAATAACAACATTGAATGAGGAACAACTAAAAAAAATCAACAACAGCCATCTTCAATTAATATGCAAGTGGGGATGTGATGGTTTGTCAGCACTTTCGGAATACAAACAATGCTCTGATAGCCAATCTACCCAGATCGAATTCAAGAGCGTATTCATGGCATCTTTGGTTCCTCTGAGGTTAAATTTAGACTCTACCTTACCTTCAACTTCGCGCAGAAAATCAAACCCTACTGAAGCAATATGGCGTAATCCAACACCTGGCTCCAAAATTTATTGCAGACCAATCTCCTTCGTATATCATAAAGAAACGAGTGATTTAACTAAAGCCATCACAGACAAATTAAAAGATGATATTTCGAGATTAGAAGATTTTGCATTTAAATTCGACAGGTATTCTATTACAATATCTTTTAAAATGTTCCTGACAATGGTAGATGGAAAAGCCGCAAACGATATTACAGGAAACAAATCTAGCTGGAAGTGTTTCATTTGCAATAAAAGCAAAGTTAATTTTTCAAACGCTTCGAATAATTCAGTAGTCAATGAAGATACCCTTGAGTTTGGAATAGCACCGTTACATGCTCGAATCAGGTTTCTAGAACACTTTCTAAACCTTGCTTATGACATTAAGTATAAATCTATACCAGGAAATGAAAGGAAAAACATTCGAGCTAACAAAGAAATGCATGAAATGAGAGCAAGTGAAAAAAAAAGAATTCAAGATGCATTTAAACAACAAACTGGCCTAAATATTTCTAAACCACGCTCGAACTTTGGGAATACAAATGATGGAAACACTGCCAGAAGATTCTTCGCAGACTATAATACAGCTGCAGAAATAACTGGAATCAATAAGGAGTTGATTCGAATGGTTAATATATTGCTTTTAGCTCTGAATTCCAAACAAAAGATTAATTCCGATAAATTTGGAGTTTACGCCGAACGAATTTTAAAAATGCTTGCTGATCTCTATCCCTGGAAAGATCTAACGCCAACTATACACAGAGTCCTGTTCCATGGGAAACAAATAATCGAGTCTCACCTTCTCCCTATAGGCGAGTTAACTGAAGAACCACAAGAAGCTAGAAATCGAGACTTCAGATATGTTCAACAATTTTCCACAAGAAAATGCTCAAGAATAGCACAAAACGAAGACTTACTTAATAGTTTATTATTATCTTCAGATCCTTTTTTATCCTCCATGAGAAGTAGGTTGACTTCGTACCACGAAATGACGCATGGAGACGAAGAAGAATTTTCTGATTTATTAGATATGCTGGACGTGGAATAAAATCATTTAAGTTTAATGTTTTTTAATTATAAGATTTATTTAAATGTTAATTTATTTAAAAAAAAGTTTTTCACAAAAAATGAAGTCAATTGCATCTTTTTATTCAAATTTTCTATCTGCAACAATTAAATTACTTTTTTGCGATTGGAAATGTGTAAATTAGATTTTTTTAAATGCAACAACATTGATCTCTCACAAAATGAAATTGCTATTTACCAAAAAAATTAATATTTTACTCAAAGGGGTCTTATTCCAGCGCACGTGCTGTTATAAGTGTAGGTAAAAGGATATACTTTTTATATACCAATGGAAAGGTAATTACCTCTAGTTTTAACAGATTATAAAAAAGAATGCAATTAACTCAATATGTTGAATAATAATTGATAAAAACGAGAAAAAAATTTTTTTTTGTGAAGGTAGCAAAAAAAGTCAATATTTCAGACCACTGTAAAATTTTGCTGGTTGGAGATATAAACCTGATTTTTTTACGTAGTATCAATATTTTTGTGACAAAATGAAAAACTTATTCAAAAAAAAAATTGGAGTTGCCACTTTTCTAAAATTTGACACAGGGGAAAACAAAATCCCAGAAATTTTTTAACAAAAACTCATTTTTTTTTTGTCCTAGAAATGGCCTCCCGCAAAATTTCTTTGCTTGGGATTTTAGAAAACATATGTAGTTAACTGACTTATAGCACCAAATTGGGCCAGCAGTGTGGCGATTTTTTTTATTTGAGCTCAAACTCAATTTTTTTGAAAAAAATGCCCATATTTGAAGACGCCTGGAGCAAGAAAAGTACTGACTAGGGTCACAATTGCTTATTATTTGTATTAAGCATAAAGTTTTCTTTGAAATAAATGCAAATTTTTTGTATGTTACTTAAGAAACATTAAAGTTATTGACATAAGAGTAAAGGTACCTTTTCGCCGTAAAACACTCAAAATCCCACTTTTTTCGCAATAGTTGACTTTGAACAGCTGGCATTTTCATATTATTGGTGATTTTGCTACAATTCTTTTTTTAAAACATTAACCAAAGTGTTTTCTTTAAACCAGGATTAAATTTTCCCCGATTCACCTAAAACTGATTCCCAAAAATAAAATAATCCCAGAAAATCCAAAGCAAATTTTTCGAAAAAAAAACTTTAAGTCCCGATATCTTTTTTATTGTACGAGATATGAAAAAATTTGTAATAACATTTTTGGTTGGGTTTGTCCAGCAGATTTCACTAAAGAAAAAATTATTACGATCGGACCACAAATACGCTTTTGGCGGCTTGAAAAAGAAAATTTTAACTCGAGGTGACCAACTTTGAGGGCCCACTGTGCAGCACCTGTTAAACACAGATGCATGAAATTCAAAACTTAAGATCAGTAACACTTCAAGAAGGTCAATGTAAATTTTCATTTAAATCGGACCATTACAAACGAAATGGCCGAATTATTTCCAATTTTTTTCGTAATTTTCCCACTGTGCGGTGTAAAAGAGTTGATTTTCAGTTTTAAAAATTCTTCAAGGATACAATGGCGGAAGTATATAAGATGTGATAAGAGTTATTACATATCCAGAATAAATTTTCTGAATTATTTAACACATATCCGGACTATCACAGATGACAACAAAGAATATCGCTCTTGCTCCTGACACCACAATTGATGTCAAAGTTAAAAGGTGAACTCAACTTTATAATTTATAAATTAGAATCATCTAATCTTTTATCGTCGTTTAAGATAACTGTGTCGGAAGATTTCTTCTCTAAATTCGTTGACCCTGGATTTTGGCCAGATAGTGTCTTAGTTAAGGAATTTGTACAACAAAAACGTAGATCAAATTTAGAAAAATGGTCTGATAAGTCTCAAATTTCTTTAACAAACTACATAAGGTTTACACTAAGGGTAACCAAACGCAAGAAACAAAGCCCCGCACTTGTTGGTATCTATGACTTTAATTTTGATATTTTTGTTTTTTCTTCTAAACATGGTTAAAAAATGATTTTTCGAACTCTGAGGTTCTGTGTAATAGTTATACGATTTGTAAAAAAGATAGAATTCAGAGAATCGGTGGTGGTTTCTTAATTGCGGTTTCCTGTTGTCTACCTTTAGAGCGATTTTTTTCTGATAATTTAATAGTTTGAAACATTTTTTTATTACACAACGAAACATTTTATTACCTGTTCTTACATTCCTCCTTCGATCGATTTTAATGTTTTATAATGAACATTTGACTACCGTTAAAATGATAATTCTAATTCCTTACTAATCATTATTCCCACGTCTTTCTGACGCGTTTTTCAGATTTTGCTTCAAACGTTCGTAGACTTAATTCCAAAATACGATAACCTGTTGTATAGATGGCTATCTGAAATTGTAGTACTATTTTTAAAATTAACTTTTGTGTCAAGAATTTTTATGAAATACTAATTAAATTTGTATCCAAAACAGTGCCTAAGAACGCGTTTTAGTAAAAAAAACTATGCCATGAAAAGAAAATAATTTAAAATGTTCAGAAGAACAGTAGTTCGTTTCCGTAACTCGTACCGATCACAGCTACCGATTGATATTACCGATTTGGCGTCACTCTGACGTCATTCTTACAATCACTATTTCTGCAATAAAAATTGCCGATTTCTATTCCATTCACTCGTTCCAAATAGGAAATAAGACATTTGTTCCGATTCTAATCCAATAGTAATCGCTTAAAAAGTGTTTCTGTAAGAAAAGTGGCTCAACTTGAAATCGGTAATTTTCTCGCTGACTAAGCCAAGTGAGAACTCTGCCGATTGCTATAGTGTTGTTGCAATTATGAGGAAGCAAGTAATCATATATAACTTTTTGAACCATATACAATTTTATTGTTGTTATTTTATACAAATAAATATTTTATTGACATAATATGTTTTAATTGTGTTACCGCGGATTATTTGTGTTCGAAAAAAGGCAGTGTGTTGAAATTTACCACAATTTATGAACCGGTTTCAACTAAATCGGCAAATGTTTGTTTACTTGCAATGAACATCGCCAGTAGTCAGCTTATTTAGTTGCTCGTTTTTTATTTGTTTGCTTATTTTTAACAAAATGAGTGAAAAGGTAAGTAATAGTTATGTCGTTTAAATATATAAGTAAAATTAAAACAGCAGTGCTTTAATACAAAATATTTGTACATCAAAACAAATGCAAATAAAAAGCTGCTTGTCATCTGTTTCAATTCTTACGTTTCTTTCCGATTTGTGTTTCTTTCCATCACAGATCGATTTTTTACCGATTTTAACGTACAGAAACAACAATTATCACGAAATCGGTAACTTTCAATCTAGTCGGTGTGATGGAGCGTGAATCCACTTTTTTTTTAAACATGTCATTTTCAAGAATAAATAAAACGCATATAATTTAGTGTTATGGCCAAAAATTTAGAATTATTATAAAGATAAGGGTTTGCTATTATGTTTTAAAAATGATTTCGGGCAAGTGTCGGCCGCGGCTGACTCAAATAAATTCCAACCGAAAGGCCCAATATTGGACCGTTTTTTGCCGAATATTCTATTCCAAGGCGTCAATAGTATGTCGGGCTTATCTGCGTAGACAAGCGACTTCACATAATCCCACAAATAATAGTCCAGCGGTGTTAAATCGCACGATCTTGAAGGCCACGCCACAGCCCAACGACACGAGATAATGCGCCCTCCAAAGTTTCCTACAATAAAGGTCGTCCACATCAACATCGTCCCATCAATATGGACCAATGATTCCCTCTGCACATAGAGCACACGAAATAGTGACTTTTTGAGGGTGTAACGGCGTCTCAACAATGGCTTGTGGATTTTCATTACTCCAAATGCGACAATTTTGGTTATTAACGTACCCATTCAACCAAAAGTGAGCTTCATCGCTGAATAAAATATTCTTGTAAAAATCAGTATCGGTCAATTCCTCCACATATTGGATTTTGTAAGCTCGCTAACCAAGATCCTTCCGCAAAATCTTCCATAAAGTGGATGGGCAAACCTCCAATTGTTGCGCGCGATGGCGGATGTTCTTCTTCGGTACTCTGCTCCACAGCATCAATATCATATTTGAATCGATCTTTGGTTGCTCGAATTACCGTCTCTGCTGGGCGATTATTGGACGCAGCTCGCGATGCGTCGCTCAAACCGAACCATTATTTTGGTAATAAATTATAATAAACGTTTTGTATACGTTCTTCCGGAGTAAGTATATTCATTATGAAATGACAAACCAAACTGAGCATAAATGAAGTGAAAGCTGTCAAAAAAAAAACAACTCCGAAAATAGTGTGGCCAGACTGAAAACCACACCTCTTAAAAAACATCCCTTATATTGCAGGTAACAAAATACAGGAGTAATTCATTTATTAGGAAAAAATGTATGTGGGTTCAATCTACTCTCGAATAGTACCGAGTGTGTGGAAGATGCAAGAAGGGCGTGGATAAGGCTCAAAGTTTTTGTCCACTAGTCTAATTAATATTCTTTTTTCTAATTACTAGATTTAAACAAAAATCGTATTAATAGTAAAGGGGTTTCCAATAGGGACATAACAATTTCGTATCTTTAGGTCAACGCATCTTCAAACATTTTTAATGATAGTATAGTGTCAAAACGTGAGTCGAAGTCAATATGTTCGTCATGGCAAAGTTCACTTACGAGCAAAGTTTAAAATCAGTTAAAATTACGAAATTCTAAGTCGGTGTTCCCAACTTTAAGAGCGCTTACTCCATTTTTGGCCGTAATAATCGTCCCACCCGACAGGCTGTGCGTGCTATAGTGGATAAATTTAGATCCGAATTTTCACTTTTGGATGTTCCAGCGCCAAAGAGACGCCGTACCGACCGAAGCGACGAAAATATCGCAGCCGTAAGTGTAACCGTTAAAAATGAGCCAAATAAGTCGATTCCACGTCGTTCTTGGGAAGTGGGCATCTATCAAACCACACTGTGGAGTATTTTGCGAAAAGATCTTGGCCTTCATCCTTATAAGATCAAACTTACTCAAAAACTAAAGCCACGTGATCATTGGAAACGCCGAGACTTCTCCGATTGGGCTCTAGCAAGGTTTCACGAAAATCCAGAATTTTTATCGAAAAATCATCTTTAGCGGTGGAGCTCATTTCTGGCTGAGTGGTTTTTTCAATAAACAAAATATTCGTTATTGGACAGCAACAAACCCACATGTGCTTCAAGAGACACAATTGTATCCGCAAAAAAAACTTTGTGGAGTGGTTTTTATGCCGGAGGTGTGACTGGGCCGTATCTTTTCGTCTGAAAACAATCGTCATGTTACCGTCAACGGAGTTCGCTATCGTGCTATGTTAGAAAATTATTTTTGGCCAGAATTGGATGTCCTTAACATCGCTGATGTGTGGTTTCAACAAGACGGTGTCACTAGACACATGGCATGCGTTAAAATCGATTTATTGAAAGGCAAATTCGGTGAACGTGTTATCTCGAAAATGGTCCGGACGAATGGTCACCTCGTTCATACGATTTAACGCGATTGGATTTCATTTGATGTTTCCTCATCAATTCATTGGTCTATACCAACAAGCCAACATCTTTTTAAACGTTCCCAACGCTATTCACGCCCCTACCGACCGAGGGGCCACGTCCCCATGACGTATGGACAGCGTACACATTATGAACCGATCGTTAATGGAGAAATGGTAAGAAAGGTCATTTATGTAAATTAGCTACAGATATTTATCAACAGCCAATCGGTACAAAAAATTATAATAATCACTAGAAAATTTACTCAATTTTAAATATATCCACCACCTTTACTTAGTAAAATATTAGAAACCAAAACCAGTAAAAAAATTAGAAAAACTATATGTATACAATTCAAACTTGAAGTATAACCACTACCTTTGCTTTTTACAATATTAGAAACCAATAAAAATAATAAGAAACACTATAAGTAGTTAGGAGATTTGTACTTTGCAAGTAGTTTAAATTGTTATAAAGACGATGTGTTTAAATAAAAAATCAATATAGTTTTTAATGCATTTAAACTTAGAAGTCAATTAAATAATATAATGAGTTAAAGTCAGCACACATTCTACGAAATGGATCACCACGTGCATAATCTAATGCAAAATCTGTCCAAGTCATCCTGCAGTATGTGACAGTCCTTAAGGCTAGCAATTTTACGTCGTCTGCAAACATAAGTTAATAGAATGGGGCAAGTCGTTAATGAATAGTAAAAATAGAATGGATCCAAGGTGGCTACCCTGTGGAACACCGGAGGATATGCGGTACTATAGAGACTTTTCTCAAATAAAACTACTTGTTTCCTACCAATAAGATAAGAGGAAAGCCAGTTTATGAAACTATTATCAAATCTAATTATTTTTAACTTGAATAGTAAGAGTCTGTGATTTACTTTATTAAACGGCTTACTGAACTCAGTATACGAGTATTAGGGCTGGTCGATTAAAAAATTGTCCAAGTGATAATGAAAATCATATTCCAGGGATAAAAATATAAAACTTTGCCCGAGGAGCCATACCTCTAAAACGAATTCGGATGTCCCGACTTTTGACACGCAGGGTCAAATTTTGAAAAATCCCACTTTGAGCCATTGGGTTTTCAATAGTTGTTGATGTTGTTGTCGCTTCACCTTGAGGTGTAGAGGATAGTGGATTCACCGTTAAAGAAAACGGAAAGAATCCATATTTCAAACTCTGAAAACCGTAACATAACAATCCAAGAAACAGGGTTTGGAACAGGGAATTGTTAAGAGGCTTCACAACAGCTTCCAAAACGGTTTCTTGCTAAACTTTGGCCGATGTTTTGACTCCTTGTTCGCAGAAATTTAGGCCAGTGCCCCCATCGTAAGAGACACCCCACCAAACCATGACTGAAGCTGGCCCTTTTTTGCCCTTGGGATCAGTTTAGATGCTTTCTTAGAGGACCGCGCATACAATCTATCATTTTGCTTGTTTAATTTTTCCTGAACGGTAAACATTTTTTCATCAGTGAACAAAATTTTTCTGTGCAAGTTATCAGCGTGCTTTACCAAAAGACGTTTGCATTTTCAATCCTATTTTTTTGAAGCTGCAGTCAATAAATGTCCGTTACGTCGTTTGAAAGCCCCAAGTCTTTTTAATGATTCGACTTTTGCGTGATATTCATCTCACGGGCCATGATTTTCTGTTTTTGGAGCGGATTTCTGTGAATTCTTGATTTAACGGCTTTGATGGCATGTGTTCAAACCGAGCGTGGGCGGCCCGACCGGTGGCGTTCTTTTACATCTCCAGTCTCCTCAAAACAGTTTTATGCATCAGTAGACGAACATGCGGCTAATCCCTAGTGGCAGGAGCGTTTTGAAAATATCGCTTATTTTCATTTCACACTTGAACAGCGCTATTACAGCGATGCGGTTCTCGTTATCTGACCACTCCATGATGGAAGTAGAAACAATTTTAAAATCCCGTTACAGACTAACGATATTGAGGGTAGCTTTTAAACCCAATATGACATTAACGGGGTATGTTCAGTTATACTATTGAAATGGGTGTGTTCAATGTTGTAACAGTATTTTTGTCCCTACTAAGTGCAATATGAAAAAAATGAAAAGGTTCTGTAATAAGACAGGAAATTAGAGAGCACTTACATCAACGACAACAGCAGTAAGAACATTAGAAAAATCAAACCTGGTTATATGTTGTAACAATGCGTCCCAATCAATATTTCTATAATCACGAAACTACACAAATTCTAAGTGTAACTCATACTGATATCACAAAAAGCAAAAAAAAAGTGCATTGTCAGAAATTGATGGACAAACAACCTAATTAGAAGTATGAATCATAGAGACGTTACTTACTAGCATAAAATCAATTAATGACTATGTCACATCTGCCGCCTCGTAGTGAGTAGGTCTTCAATTGTGCAAAACAGATACATTTAACTGAAACACATCGAACGAAGGGAAATTGCTCTGGTATATTAAACATATTACAATTAAAATCCCCAACAACAATCACATTGGGATAATTTATAAGTCACTCACTATGAAGTTTTTCAAAAGTATCTATATCACCCGGAGGAGGTGAATAAACTACGACATACAAAAATTTCCCTCTACCTGAATAGAGTTCAAGAAATAAAGACTCACACTTTCCTAAAACAGACGACTTAAAAATGATTTTATGTTTTAACTTAGTAGATAGATGCGGTAATTTTGAAAAATGTATACCCAGGAATGTAAACAGAACGGTTCCACACATCAGATTTTAGCCAGGTCTCCGAAATAGCAATAACATACAAGTAAGAACCAGTCAAAATGGACAATGACTCATCAAATTTAGTAGATCCTAACGAAGGTCTAATACTACGGCAATTTAGGTGAGCTACATTAAGCTTATCTCGACATGTTCGCAAAACAGAATTTAAGTAAACATTATTTCTAACTATCGGACTAATATAAAAATCAAAAGACAACAAAGTTCAAAAATGTAATTATCGTGGGGAACCAAACATGAAATAAGAGTTATACTCCCGTTATTTAAACCATTAACTATATACTCCATTACAATTTCCATACAACACTGCTGATACCAGCAGCAAACATGAGATTACCAAAACAAGGCACTATTAAATTTATATAAAATAAAAATGAAAAATGAGATGGAACAGTTAGTAAAAAGATTGATAATGGGGAAAGAAGAAATTAAGAAAAAAATGTAATAAACTAGTAAAAGGCATCTAATTAAGTTTCTAACTCGACACATCTATTAAGATCATGAACAACCTCCTTTTCTTCAGGAAGAATAAGCATTGCTCCAAGATTGTTTTCATTCAAAATCTTAAAGCTAGTGACATTATTCCTTTGACGTAGTTTCTTGCAAGTAGCATTGAGGTAGCTAGCAGCAGGAGAATAGTGATCGTTAAGATAAACTCGAGTAACTGCCTGGACCATCCCGTATGTCATAAACTCTAAGCATGCGTGTTTTAAAGTACTCCCTCATAAAGCTGTCACGTGCACATGTATTATTGGGCTTAGCCAGGATTTGTTTTCTTCTATTAATGTAGCATACTTGGTTAATATCCTGTCTTGTCAGAGCAATGTTTTTAAAAGCACCTAAAGCAACAACAGTAGCAACAAGATCCTGAATTCCTTCAGGTAAACCACCAATAAGAATGTTTGAAAGATTAAGTCTTCGATGAAGGACGTTATTCTCAGCTGTCAAAGCAGATATCTCTGATGAAGTAAATGATTGAGCATCAGTTATCCGTTGATTACATCCAGCAATATCAGATTTCATCTCACTTAGACAGGAAGTCATTTCTGATTTCATGCCATCTATGATTTAATAGAACAGAGCTCATTCATGATTTTTAAATATAAAATCATAAAATTTTTTGTTAAAATTGTCAACAACATTAAAAACACCCTCATTATCAAGGTTTTTTTCAGGTTAGTTTCACATGAAGTACAGATATACGCACTCGATTTAACTGCTTTTAACGCCAACAGATCATTTTCCGACTTTTCTGCACAGGAACCATGCAGCCAGTGGCAACAGATGGTACACATGATATCGTACATCCTTAAGACTAAGTAATGTACTTATTCTCATTGCAAGTCCCACATTAAATCGTTTTACCACTTGTCGTAATAATAATAAACAGCACCAACAGCAGTAGCAGCAAACCCAAAAGAAATCCGGGATAACAGCTACAAAATCACAAAATGATCAGTAACACCAGCAACAACAACCACAAATGGTGTAATCAGGCTTCACTTTCAAGATTACAAGTTTTTTCGCTTTTTACAAAAGAATTATTTAGTTTTAACGTTTTTCAAATTTTTATATAGAATGCAGCAACCGCAAAAGGAAAAAACACCACTGTTGAAATGCAAAACAAAAAAAATAAAAGATTATCAGCTGCGGTATTACACACACGTCTATTCAGGCATTCTTAAAATGTAACATTTGCACTACACCTGGAATAAATTTGAACTCTATATCCTAAATTTTCTGTGTTTTATTAATATATAAAATGTGTATGTCCTTAATGGAAATCCCTGTATTTAAATTACTATGATAATACCAAAAGTGGGAGAAGTGGTGCATTTTCGCCGGAGGTTCCATAATAGAGCGTGTTATCTTTTCGTACACGTGTATAAGTTGTTATTAAATAAAATGGAGTTCACAACTTAAGCAAATTTCACGCACTGGGTGACAAATTATGTGGGTTAATCTGTACTGAACAAAGGTCATTTGTGTGGGAGGTGCCAGAAGCGGCGTAGGTTTTAATCCAAATGTTTGTCTCTCTCTTGCGCACATTTCGACCGGAACGTTGGCAATTGAAAGGCAGCTCTGCTCCTTATTATTTAATTTATCATTGAAATTTGGATACTTTCCTGATTTATGAAAAAGGTTTTAATTGTTTCCACTTCATAAAACTGGTAGTCTGTTGGATTTTACGAACTAAACTCGCAGAGAAATTGCGAAATTAGGCGCAATTCCTAGTTAATTGAAAGGATTGTAACAAATTTTGTTTCACATAATGTGGTTCTTATACTTTATTCCATCTATGCCAAAATGGATTTTGTAAGGGTCATTCTACTATTACTAATCTACTTTAGTTTTCCTCTGATGATGTAAATGCCTTTGTTTTGTTGCAAGTAAACAGACGTTATATACTCGTTAGGGCGGGTTGATTTGTAGGGAGGCCATCGATCAAGTGACAAGGAAAATCGTATTCTAGGGATCAAAATAAGAAACTTTGCCCGAGGAACCATACCTCTAAAACAAATTCTGATGTCCCGACTTTTGAACCATTTAGAGTGCCCCATTTGAGCCTAAAAGGAATTTTTCTTAAAAACAAAGAAATTTCGTCTTTGGAGCCATTTTAAAGATACAATCTTTGTTTTAACAAGGCATTTTTTGTGCGTGTGTACTTAATTTTGTTTCTACTGTTTCTTGGATTTTTATGTTACTGTTTTCAGAGTTTGAAATATGGATTCTTTCCCGTTTTCTTTAACAGTGAATCCACTATCCTCTACACCTCAAGATGAAGCGACAACGACATCAACAACTATTGAAAAACCAATGGCTCAAAGTGGGATTTTCAAAATTTGACCCTGCGTGTCAAAGTCGGGACATCAGAATTCGTTTTAGAGGTATGGTTCCTCGGGCAAAGTTTCTTATTTGGATACCTAGAATACGATTTTCCTTGTCACTTGATCGATGGCCTCCCTACAAATCAACCCGCCCTAACAAGTATATACCGTCTGTTTGCTTGCGACAAAACAAAAGCATTTACAACATCAGAGGAAAACTAAAGTAGATAAGTAATAGTAGAATGACCCTAACAAAATCCATGTTGGCATGGATGGAATATAAGAACCACATTATGTGAAACAACATTTGCTACAATCCTTTCAAATAGCTAGGAATTGCGCTTAATTTCGTAATTTCTCTACGAGTATAGTTCGTTACATCCAACAGACTACCAGTTTTATGAAGTGGAAACAAATAAAACATTTTCCATAAATCAGGAAAGTAACCAAATTTCAATGATAAATTAAATAATAAGGAGCAGAGCAGCCTTTCAATTGCCAACGTTCCGGTCGAAATGTGCGCAAGAGAGAGAGAGAGAGAGAGAGAGAGACACAGTTGGATTCAAACCTACGCCGCTTCTGGCACCTCCCACACAAATGACCTTTGTTCAGTACATATTAACCCACATAATTTGTCACCCAGTGCGTGAAATTTGCTAAGTTGTGAACTCCATAAAATTTAATAACAACTTATACGCGTGTACGAAAAGATAACACGCTCTATTATGGTACCCCCAGCGAAAATGCACCACTTCGCCCACTTTTGGTATTATCATAGTAATTTAAATACAGGGTTTTCCATTAAGGACATACACATTTTATATATTAATAAAACACAGAAAATTTAGGATATAGAGTTTAAAATTATTCCAGGTGTAGTGCAAATGTTGCATTTTAAGAATGAAATCATTGGCAAACCTATGCCTGAATAGACGTGTGTGTAATACCGCAGCTGATAATCTTTTATTTCTTTTGTTTTGCATTTGAACAGTGGTGTTTTTTTCCTTTGGCGGTTGCTGCATTTTATATAAAAATTTGAAAAACGTTAAAACTAAATAAAAATTCATTTTGTAAAAAGCGGAAAAACTTGTTATCTTGAAAGTGAAGCCTGATTACACAATTTGTGGTTGTTGTTGCTGGTGTTACTGATCATTTTGTGATTTTGTAGCTGTTATCCCGGATTTCTTTTGGGTTTGCTGCTACTGTTGTTGTTGCTGTATATTATTATTATTATGACAAGTGGTAAAGCGAATTAATGTGGGACTTGCAATGAATATAAGTACATTACTAAGTCTCAATGATGTACGATATCATGTGTAACATCTGTTGCCACTGGATGCATGGTTCCTGTGCAAAAATGTCGGAAAAGGATCTGTTGGCGTTAAAAGCAGTTTAATCGAGTGCGTATATCTGTGCTTCATGTGAACCTAACCTGAAAAAACCTTAATAATGAGGGTGTTTTTAATGTTGTTGGCAAGTTTAACAAAAAATTTGATGATTTTATATTTAAAAATCATGAATGAGCTCTGTTCTATTAAATCATAGATGGCATGAAATCAGAAATGACTTCCTGTCTAAGTGAGATGAAATCTGATATTGCTGGATGTAATCAACGGATAACTGATGCTCAATCATTTACTTCATCAGAGATATCTGCTTTGAAAGCTGAGAATAACGTCCTTCATCGAAGAATTAATTTTCCAAACATTCTAATTGGTGGTTTACCTGAAGGAATTCAGGATCTTGTTGCTACTGTTGTTGCTCTAGGTGCAAGTATGCTACATTAATAGGAGAAAACAAATCCTGGCTAAGCCCAATAATACGTGTGCACGTGACAGCTTTATGAGGGAGTACTTTAAAACACTCATGCTTAGAGTTTATGACATACGGAAAGGTCCAGGTAGTTACTCGAGTTTATCTTAACGATCACTATTCTCCTGCTGCTAGCTACCTCAATGCAACTTGCAAGAAACTACGTCAAAGGAATATTGTCACTAGCTTTAAGACTTTAAATGAAAACAATTGACAGCGTTCCTTTCCTTCGATTTCAAATTGTGGACGGTTTTGGAGGACAAGGTTTGTCACAAAATATACCCCAACATTGGATCTCTTAAGACTGCTTTGGTACGAGCTGTGGCCAATTTTCCAATGGACGAGGTTCTTTCAGCTATTGACGATTGGCCAGTGCGACTTAAGGCGTGTGTAAAGGCAAAAGGCGGACATTTCAAATAAGTCTTTTTGAACACAATATACATCAATAAATATATTAATAAATATTTGGTCCAAAAACATTTAGTACTTTTTATTTTACAGCATTACAGTAACAGTATTTATGTTCCTACTAAGTTCATTTTCTCTCTTAGGTCAAAACAAGATTGGCTTATGCTCTTTTAATGCCCCAAACTCAATATGGAATAGAAGTGGTGGCCGGTACGATTAGTTGTAATCTGTTCAAATTTATGCGAATGGTTAACAGTGTTGCACGATTTGTATATAATATTCAATTTTTAGGAGTTTCCTTCAACAATTTTATAAATTATAGAAATTTATTTCTGTTTTATAGGGTAATGTGGAGTGGTGTACCTACTCTGTAGTGTGGTTTGTTCAAATTTTCCCTTTCTAGAAGGAATACGCAAATTATTATACCAAGAATTTTTAATTCAACGTTTGAAACATCTTTCGTTATTCGAGTTGCCCGTGTTTGGAATCAATTGCCTTATGAACTTAGACTTTTTCTTATTCTAAAATTCCCTTTGTGTAAAAATGTTAAATTATTTTAGCCAGTCCTGATACAGTAGTAAACTATAATAAGATGTTAACAATTTAATCATTTTTTTGTAATATTTTTGCTAACTATGACTTTTTTGATGGGGAGCCAATCATGAAATTTATTTAGTGTATGTTTATAAATCTAGATGTATGTTTCTATTTAGGATTATATTGCCATGTAATAACTTTTTTGGCCTTGGAGGCTTTTGTATTACTATATGAATTTTCCAGCACTCTTGCACACATTTCGACTAGAACGCTCGCAATTTCTCCTTGGATGTTGACTCTGAGCTTGTCTTGTTGGCTTGTTGGCATAGACCAATAAATTGATGTAGCCCCATAGAAAGAAATCCAATGGCGTTCAATCGTATGAACGAGGTGGCCATTCGACCGGACCATTTGTCGAGATTACACGTTCACTGAATTTGCCTTTTAGTAAATCGATTGTAACGCGTTCTGTGTGGCTAGTGGCACCGCCTTAAAACCACATATTAGCGATGGAAAGCTGATCCAATTCTGGCCAAAAATAATTTTCTGACATGGCACGATAGTACTCTCCATTGACTATTGTTTTCATTGATGCTAAAATACGGCCCAATTACACCTCTGGCATGAGAAAACCACTCAGCCAGAAATAAGCTTATCACTTAAGATGATTTTTCGATACTTTGCCAAAACCACCGACTCCGAATTTCGGTAGTAATTTTTAATGATTTCTAAACGTTGCTCGTATGCGAAATTAACCATGATGAAAATGTTGACTTCGACTAAAGTTTTGACATTGAAAGATCATTAAAAATGTTTGAGGGTGCGTTAACATATAAGTAGAGATACGAAATTGTTCTGTCCCTATTGGAAAACCCGTTATTACCCGTTAAAGCCGCATTTGATTTGAAAAGATATGAACGACCCTGCATTTGACATCTCAAAAAGCAATATGCAGATATTTAAAAACGAAATTTAAATAAAAAAAAACAAAATATGTATAAAAACAAAATTAAAATTTTGTGGTACACACCATCCCGACAGTTGGGCACACGAAGGCACTGGTACGAAAACTAATGAGACTTAAAGTCTTAAAATGAGTTTCACAAACCTACCTAGAAGCGAGGTTGTTCTCTAATCATATATACGCTATATGCGATATCAGAGGATATACTTATGAGGTTCTTCACACCACCCAGACAGTAAGGCACACGGAGGCACTGGTTTTAATTTACGAAAACTAATGAGATTTAAAGTCGTAGTTGGAGTTCCACAAACCTACATACAAGCGATGTTATTCTCTAACCATATATATGCTATGTGCGATATCAGAAGTTATACTTTTGAGCTTCTTGAACGACCTTGACTCACACTCACTGGGAATTGGGTTTAATTTAAAATGGCGGAGAACTTTGTCTGATATGCTAGGTTGAGAAATCGATAGCTAATTAAGCCACATTCTTTTTAATAAATAGGTGATATTAATAAAAACTTTTATAATACAGTTACGATAACTGTATTTATAAGTATAACGAAATGATCCCGTACCCAGAAACCGCAGTAGGGCGTGCGACCACACACCACGATATCCAATAGCGAAGTGAGAAAATCTAACTTATCTGTTAGTACATGCTGCGACTTATCGTTAGACCATTCATCAGTTACATTTCTTCTTTACGAAGGACTGTACTTTTAGAGTTTGGTCCAACTAAAACGCACGATGTTTATTGTTTTCAGAAAATTATCTTAATAATTTTTTATTATGATAGAAGGACCTACATATGAGCATTGGCCAAATGCTCACCACGGCTTCGGCGGTATACCTCTATCCGCTGGTCCATATTTTCAATCACTGAGATATAATGGAGCTTCAATGTCGTTAATACAAATTCCAATAAGTTACAAGAACAGTCACAAAAGTTTTTCTTCACTCCCGGAAAAAAATTATGGCCTGTTTACGGTTGTCGAACGAAACCCAGTCACTCACTATCGCGTTGATATTGGTTTATCTATCTCGCCCAATGCGGTTCGAATGGCATTACGTTATAACGTATGAATAGACAAACTGCATTGTTGCCATATCAGCAGTTTTGGAATTTGCTTCCAAAAACCCTCATATTATTGTGAATATACTATAATAAATTCAGCTCTGCCATGTTTTTGAATGGCTGCTGCATTGTTTGTAGCTGCTGTTGGAAGCTGCTATTTTTTTCACAACGCGCTGGCTTGTTGGTTGCTTTGCCTGGTTGGTGTAACCACCGCTACCTTTTCGCTACTCCTGGGCGGTGTCTTAATCAAGGCCTGAAAACATTCTCAACGCTTGCCGTCATTTTTAAGCCAAACGAACAAAAAAAATACAAGTGACTGGTTTTGACAGTTCTTTTCGCATAAATAGGAGCAAAACGAGTCACACAAACCAAAATTCTTACTGAACGTTACGTTTTTGATTGACTCGTTTTTCGTTCGCCTGGTGGTTGTTTGATACCCCAAAACCAACTGTTTGTCGTTTAGCACTCGACAAAAAGCAGTCGTTCGAGTAAACTGGCCATACAAATTCAGCAAATATATACATAAGTAGCAATTGAATGAATCGTAGGCCGTATGGAAAACTTGTACTCACCGGCCGTGCTTCATTTTTATTCGTGGTCGATGTCTCATCATATACGTTTCGTTGCTGCGCCACCACGAATTTGTGAAAATTTATACATTTTCATTGCAAATTTTCTTTTTTTTAATTAGAAAAATTAAATTTCTTCATAAAAATCTGACACACTTTCATCTACTTCGACTAAACAACAGCTGATTGTCACAACCTGGTGTTTACCGTCAAACGCTGCCACTTGATGGCGATAGAGGTGTCATTGGCAGTGGTGCCACATCGCATATATAATGTAGAAGGCTCGGGCTGTTGTCTAGACTATCTCGATAACTTATCTGGCTTACACTGAAAGAAAAGCCATACCAACAAAATGAATCGTGAATTAATATCTCACGAAAATACTTCACGGAACAGCTTAAATACGCTACGATTTAGCAGGCTGAATGATCTAGAGCAGCAGAACAAAGATGTATTAGAAAGAATTCAAATAATTGAAAATGTGTGCGTAAAATAGCAAGATGACATGAGGCCCTTAGAAAAGAGAATACGGAAATGAAAAAGTTGCATGCAAAGTCAACTGATTTTAACCTGGAATTCAACCAGCACCGCATCTCGAGATGATGACATTGAAGCTGGGAACCAAATATTCTTTACAGATGAAGAGAAACAGATTGGATTGTCCAGAAAAGAAGAAAAGTCGAAGTTCTCTTTAGCACCAACGATTATAGAAAAACCAATTCCGCCCACTTCAACTTTGTCCAAACAGCATGTTAAAGCTTAAATAAGTTATTTAATTTTATTAAACATAGCTTAATTAGTTTTAAAAATAATGAAATTTGAATCCCCCCATTCTCGTTGATGCATGTGTGGCATCTTACCAAAAAGTTGTTCATTACTGCTTGGAGAGTTGTGGCAGTAAAAGCCGCAACTGTTTCTTGAACGAATTCCTATAGTTCACTCAAATTTGTTGGTTTTGCTTTGTAGACTTCCTGTTTGCAATAACCCCAAAAGTAAAAGTCACCTGGGCGCCAACGAAATTTGGAGTTTCTGGTTATCAGCTTATTGGAAAATTTTCGTCACAATTCTCTCATAACAGGCCGGGCTATGTGAGGAGTAATTCTGGATAGAAAACTCTCTCAACATGCTAAAGTAACGGTCTCCATGCATGCAAAGTCAACTGGACCGTTTTCTTGGAAGAAGTAGGGCCCTGCAATGCAGCGTGAGGAAACTGCACATCACACTGTGCAACGAAGTGGTTGCGATTCCGTCTCATGGAGCATCTGTGGGTTGGAAGCACTCCGTATTCGACAATTTTGTTGTTTATGTTGCCGTTTAAATCGAAATGGGCCTCGCCAGACATGAAAAGACGGTTCAACATGTTTTCGTCCTCTTCCACCATTTGAAGCATCTTCTGGCAAAATTCCAAGCGAATCGGGAAATCTGCTGCGTTCATTTTGTTGGTCATTTGAGTTTTATATGGGAATAAGTCCAAATCTTTGTGCATAATTGACTGCAATGACTGTCTGCTTGCACCCATTTGAGCAGATAATCTCCTTGTCGAAACTCTTGGATTGTTTTGTATGGCAGCAGCTTCAGAAGCAATTCTTTTCTCCATCCGAACTAAAGGGTTTTGATGGTAGCCTTCTGTTAACTGTCCTATGCTCAGCATAGGACTGTTAAGTTTTAACAAGTCTCATTTTGGGAGGGTTTTACGTGCGCATATACTCTCTTTAAACCGAAACTGCGGACTCCAGTGCGAAAAAGCGGCGGACAATTCAAATTCTTGTTTCAGTGCCCCAGTCAAATCTAAAAACCAATCTGCGAAAAAAATAACTAGATTTATTAAATAGAAAATATGCAATTTAATTTTTTTGGTAGTGTCTTTTATCAGCCACCCAGTATACTTATGAAAATAAGCTAGATACGCTAATCAGAGTAATGATTAAAAACAGCATTTTTCTTTTGACTGTAACTATTTTGTTAATGATATTGACGATCAAGGTTACAAAATACTGTCCGTCGTGAACAAATTTAAAATGGGAACTCGACTCCCTTTAGATTTGATCCTAGCCTCTTTTTGAGGGCTCTGAAGATATTCAGAAAATTTACCAAATCCGAAATGTTTAAGGATGCATCAAGATTAATCCCGTGAGAAATTCAAAGTTTGTGCCACAATGCAAATTGTTAAGGTTTCAGCCATACCAAGAACTTCTGTTCAAAACAACATATGTGCGTAAAATGTACTGGAAAACATAAAACAATCGAATGAAAAAAACTCCCCGAATCTAGATTTAAATGCTGTAATTGTGGAGAAGATCACCGAGTAAGTTATTGTAGGTATATAGTGGCCAAAGAATTACAGAAAATTCGAAATAAGACAAATTCCTCTCTCAACCAAAAACCGCAAGAGCACGATCTTCTATTCCTTAATCAAGACAAGTAGAGAACACTTTTAGATACGTGTAGTATCTAAAAAACAGACATACTCTGAAATGGCAGAAATGCATTATAAAAATTCATCTCTGAATCAAATCTTGGAAACGATAAAAAACAGAAACAATTTCAACAGTCCAATTTATACAAACTAGACTGTCTGGAAATGTCGTTAAACTCATAGAACCTGCATACGATAATGCAATGGAATGCAAATGTTTTACTAAACCATATAAAAGAATTAAAAGTGGTACCTAAAAAGGAAACACACCTCACTAAACAATCACATTGTCCAGATAATAAAGCGAGATGAGGGAGGGAGAGCTGGCAGTTATTATCTAAAGCAATATCAAACAACATAAGAAAATTCAATCAGCTCTTAGAAGTTTCAAGCTACCACTATTGCAGGTAAAAGTGCAACTGGGATCTGTAACTGCAGTGTACAGCCCACCGAGATATAGTATAAAATCTGACTAATATAAAATGCTTATTGAATGCCAACCGATTCAATAACGAAGTTTTGGAGAGTTATCCGGACAGTGAAATCGTCGTTGCTGAAGATTTCAATGTCCACAATTCCGCATGGCTTTCGCATTCCAGCCAAACAACTCCGGAGGGCCAGTACGCCGAGCTCTTTGCCGCGCAAAATGACTTGACGCAACTGAATGAATGAACCGACATATATTCCGTGCATCGAAGGACACCATCACAATATTCTTTACTTAACTTCGCTTGAAAAGTACGAAGTTAAAGTCCTTGAACCTCTTGGTAACTCTGATCATGGCATTGTTTCAGCATCCTTTTCGTATTCCGCTCTTCATGTCGCTTCGATACCAGTCCCAAAGCGGACATTTTTTATCTACGAAAAGGCACGTTGGACTGAGCTCAACCACTTTTTCCAGTATTTTAATTGGAAACTTTGCATTCTTGACAACTACTTAAATGCTGCGGTTAAAATGATCCAAAACATGATTTTATTTGGAATGAGACATTTATTCCAAATAAAGTTATGTCGGTTAAACCAGCTAAAAACAGTTGGTTTAACCAGGCATGCAGGGATGCTGTCAGATCTAAAGAGGATGCGTTCAGCAATTGGCGTCTGAACAAAAACGCCATTACTAACCAACCGCGGAAACAGGCAAGAACTTCGTGTGCCAGAGTGTTTAGGCGGGAAAAAATTTCTGCACGAACGTCTACGTACAAAGGTTCTTGCTTCCCCAGGGGAAAGGAAGAGCTTTTAGTCGTTTGTATGAAGAGTAAAGGATAGTTCATCATCTATCCCAAGTCTTGTTAAAGTCGATCAGGCATTACCTAAAGCTAACCTATTCGCTGAAATGTTTGCAGGTAATTCTTCCTTGTCGGAAAGCAACATCCACTCCCCGTGATCGAAAACGTATCTAGTTCCATGTCTTAGATATTTTTTCGAAGGGTTCCTGCGAACCTCGACGTAAATAAGTCCCCGGGCCAGGATGGTATATCGGCACTTGTCCTATGTAAGTGCTCTTCGACGCTAGCCCGTCCATTACGCAACCTTTTCAACCCTGTCGGAAAGCTGGAGTCGGTCTATCCACCAGTTTGGTGAGAGTAAGATTGTGGCTCTCTATCTCAAAGGCCTTTGGTAGAGTCTGGCACGGTGCACTCTTATCAAAGCTGATCGCATTTGGTGTCGGTAATACTTTCGCTCGTTTTATATCGAGGTTTCTTAGAGATCGCACTATTAGAGTTGTTGTAGATGGGTTATCATCCAACCAATATAGGCTTACCGCAGATGTACCACAAGGCTATCCCTCTTTATTTCTTATTTTCATTGATGATCTGCTGGGTCAGATCGTGAAAATGCAGATGACAGCAACCTCTGTCATTCTTATTCATTCAACCATAGGCCAAGTCTTCAAGATATTGAAGACAGAAGGCGTTTTATGGATAAGACACTTAGCCGAGATTTACAGGCCATTTCCGACTGGGGTCTAATGAATAGATTGGATTTTAATGCGGCATTATCTATCTCTGGTATGGAGGTTGAACAATCAGATGCTCTTAATGTTCTGGACATGAACATACAATGTGACACTCGTTGGGCGAGACATGTATTTGAATTGTGTGTGTGCTTCGCTGACGTCCGTCGACTTATTAATGACGTTAGGATGTTCGCCAGGAATACGCGACTTTTCAGAAATTCACACCCGTTTGTTATCGATTTGCCAATTTGTTGTTTGTCCGTATGTGGAATCGAATTCCGGCAAATGTATGTCCCACCAATTGCGACATCCGGAAATTCGAGACAAATGTCAAAACATTACTTCCTCTTTCAGCCCTCTGATCCCTTACTTTCCATCCACCAACGCAATGAGCTGCATAATATGGGACATCCCCTGAGTGTTGGTCAATAAAAAAGGACGGGAACATTATAAGGGAACGGGAACATATATCAACAGGTAAGTAAACTTACTATCCCACTGATACTTCAAAAACGCCGGATCTTATTGAATTCTTTATTATAAGGGAAATCTCTTGAAGGGTTTGATCTTGTCTCGAACCATTCTCCCATTTACCTAACATTGAGTGATTGTGGTATTACTTTATTTTAGACATTTATAAATAACATTTATAATAACACTACTTGCAACAGAGTATCTCAATAGCTTAGCAGATTGAAAATGTTTTCAGCCATACGAAGCTCAAATGGTCGAAACAAATCTCCCGATTTTTCCTACAACTTCTATAAACATTTGTAAAATAACAGAGAATGAAATTACACGAGAAATAAATAGCATAAAAAAGAACCAGGATTCGATTTTATTACAGCCGTAATCTTGAAGAAAATTCCAAGAAAGACAAACTGAAATTACAAAGTTAATAAAAGCTGCAACAAGACTACAACATGTTCCGAGTTTCTGGAAAGTCGCAGCAATTGTAATGGTTATTATTATTAAACATGGGAAAAGTCTATATGAAATCACGTCATATCGCCCAATATCATTGCTACCAATAATCTCAAAGCTGTTTGAACGAATCCTCTTGAATAGCATTCAACCTGTTATAGGAAGAATTTAGCTTCTCCGAATTACCAATTTGGTTTTAGAGAAAAGAAATCTATTATAGAAAATACTTCTGTTGAAGACAATTGTTCTCGAATTTACCCGAAAATATCTGCCAAATTATTGTTTCGTATCTCAAAGATCGTTACTTTAAAGTTAATATGGAAATCAGTTTTCAAATATTCGAAAAAATGAAGCAGGAGTTCCCCAGGGAAGTATCCTAGGACCACTTTTATATATTTGATATACCACACACTCCAAATACAGATGATGATATACCACACCCTCCATGGCAGATGATACCGCAATTCTAAGCATGTAATCAAATGCAAACGATGCAGTCTCTTCTTTCAGAATAGCAATCAACCTGGTGCTAAATTGGACGAAAAATTGGCTAATAAATTTAAAAGATTAGAAAAGTGTCCATGTAAACTTCACATACAATAAAACCACATATGCTCCTATACGAGTATATATGAATAGCCTAATAGTTCCTTATCAAAATAGTGCAAAGTATTTTGGAATGACACTTGATGCAAAACTATTTCTCATCAAAATAGGTTATTGCACCACAGGCAATTCGGGCCAGATCTCTCTCCAGCGGAACTAACCAATGCAGAAGGCTGCTACGGACCGGGCCACTGGAACTAGTGCCATCTGATCACTAAGAGTCCAGCCAATGATTGTTATCTTAAATATTGTATTTATCATATACAATATACTCGTTACAATATGCTCGTAAGCCTTACATACACTAGTTGCATAGTTTTTTAAAACTGCTCAATAAAAACGTTTTAAATAAAAAACAAAATGTTGTTAATGTGCCAAATTATCACATCCTTAACAATTTTAAAAATATCGATTTTGAATATGATTTTTGAAATATGACTTTGGACCAGCATAACTTTTTTCGTTTGAAAACCTTAGAAGAATAAGTACCATTTTGGAAAGTTAAAAAGGTTCTCCATTTTTTGGGGGTAAATTGTTCCCTTGAAAGATAGCGTACAATTAGTGAAAAAAGTCGAATTTCGAATTGGATTTCTCACGTTTTGATGGTAAAACCTTTAAGATGGTAAAATTTCCATTCTCATAATGCGAACATGCACAGGTGTTTTCACATTTCCGACACATCTCTAGATTTGGGTGAATGCGCATTTTCGTAAATGGCTTCAACAGTCTTAACTAACAGTAACAAATATAAAAAAAATGAAAAAAATCTTTAGTAAAAAAATAAGGACCATCAGTTTTAATATACAATTTTAGAATGTTCTACTCCTCATTGTTTGCAAGGGCTGGGAGCTCCGTATATAGTATGCTGACAATTTTAAATCGCATTTTCTCGGCCGTCTTTTTGGGTAATTTCTTTAACAAAGAGTCCACATGATTCAAAAATAATTCGTTTTAGCTCGTATCCTTCGGTTTTGTTGCCAACTCTGTCAGTGCCTTCATTGTATCTGCTACATGTATTACACACGCTCTCATATCATTTAAGTAAGCAGTTTTCGTAGATGCATTTGCTTTTCTCTAAAATAATTTTAAAACTAAACAGACCCGGTGATGCATTCGGTTAATCAAAATCATGTGCACTCTCGACAATGGATTATGAAGCAATAAGTCATAGCAAGAATCCTAATAATTGGGGATGGTTACGTAAAAGTGGCAATAAGTCTCATGCCTGGCTTTTACACCATTGATTTTTAAAAGGATTTCTAAGCGCTCTCAGATTGTCAATAGTGAGACATTATACTAAGATTGGATACCATCTATGGAATCCAGAGTAGATGCCTTCTAGAACTCCAGGATCTGAAATCTGGAGGACCTTTTTATGGGAGGTGTATTGAATCATTTGCCGAAGTGTTTTATAACAATTGATTGTAATGTAATTAAACTATTTCGTGTCAAATTTTGCCAAGTTCAGACAATAAATGTGATTTAAAGATAAAATACGGAGGGTCCTTTGTATGAAGCTATATCAAAACATTGACCAATATGGCCCATTATCAATTCCAAATGCTTCCACACAACAAGACATCTCTTCGCAATATTTCAGCCATCTTACTTAATTACTGGGTGTTTTCCACAGACAGACATCTTTAAATCGTCTTAGATATATATATATATATATATATATATATATATATATATATATATATATATATATATATATATATATATATATATATATATATATAATATATATATATATATATATATATATATATATATATATATATATATATATATATATATATTATATATATATATATATATATATATATATATATATATATATATATATATATATATATATATATATATATATATATATATATATATATATATATATATATATAATATATATATATATATATATATATATATATATATATATATATATATATATAGTATATATATATATATATATATATATATATATATATATATATATATATATATATATATATATATATATAATATATATATATATATATATATATATATATATATATATATATATATATATATATATATATATATATAGGTGGCATGCCACAACGTCCAATGTCGTAACGTCCATGGACGTTATGACACAAAAGAAAGTGTCGTAAGGTCCATGGGCATCAAGACACTTTCTAAAATGTCTTAACATCCGTGGACATTATGACCTCACCCATTTAAAATGCATTTTATATTTTATAATTAATATTACTTAGATTTTGTATAATAGGTACAAAATAATTAGCAGTATGTATTTGGTATTTCTAATAAATCTTACTAATATACGTGTAAAGAATGTATAGCAATATAACAATATAATCAGCAAAACGTTTGGTATTATTCATAGGTCTTATTGAAATATTTTTAAAGAATTTTCAACAATTTGGCGACAATAGGGACATAGCAAATGCGATTTGTTCGTTTTCGATTTCTCACTTAATTTTGTTAAGCAAGTGGTACATATTTTAAAATGCTGGCATGGCTGCAAAAGGATATTTCTTGGCTCCATGGCACATATAATACACTTTAAAACTTCTGTTGTCAGACTAATCTGAGAGCTACTTTCCTCTAAATCATCTGAATCGGATAAATCGTCTTCATCGATATCTTCCATGATCTCATCATTTTGAAGTATACAATTTGTGTTATTTACAGTGTGGTTGAAAAAATCAGACAGTGAAATATTACCTTGGCTCAACCGATGAGTCAACTGAGTAATATTATTGTCCTTCATTGTTTGTGGCTTACGTTTCCTGGGCAAAACATTCAAAACCCCAGCAGATGTTTGCGCCAGAGATACTGAATGATTGAAGTCCTCATCGCGGAGTACCTCAATAAACTGGAAAAAACGTCCGTGTTTTTCAAGTTTTCTTGATAATTTTGAATTGAATCCTTCTAAAGCGCTTGTGGTTCTAACAGCTTCAAGGTGAACCGAAAATCCGGAAGGTGAGATCTTAAAAAGGGAAAATTAATATTAGTTTCAGAACTCTACTGTTGGTATTTCACTTCATATGTGTGCAAAAATAATTTGATATTTCACTTCATATGTGTGCAAAGCTAATCGATATGATTGGTAAGAAATGCAAGAAAAATAAAAATGTAAAGGTAATAAAAAAAATCGGCGGCCGATTTTTGTTATTACCTTTACATTTTTATTTTTCTTGCATTTCTTACCAATCATATCGATTAGCTTTGCACACATATGAAGTGAAATATCAAATTATTTTTGCAAACCAAATTTGTATTTCTGACTCATTATTAATTTAAGCTCACCTTTTTCATCCACTGCTGCTCAAAATATTTTACAAAAATATTTAAGCATTCTCGTTGGTTTTGAGGAAATTCTAAAGATCGTTTTTCAAAGTTATGAACATCTCCTCTATTTGCTCTGGCTTTACCAAGGGCAGACATAGAAATTTTCGGTACCATATATAGCAGTCTTCGCTATTTCTAATGAAACTGCCAAACTTATTTATCTTTCGACTTTTCCGTCGCAAAGCCTGGCAGTAGTGGAACCAGCATCCTCTTAAGGACGCATTTGGAAAAATATTTCCCACGGCTTTTCGTAAAGCTATTTCATAATCCGTATGAAAAGTCGAAGCCTCAAATTGAAATAAATTAGTATTAATAAACTGAAACAAATGTTCATAAGCTTCTCTGCTCTTCTTTGTCATCAGTACATAAATGAATGGAAAGGTCTGCAAAGAAAAGTAAAAATTAAATTTGTGCGTTATTTCTAAGACTACGGGTCAACTTACATGATCCATGTAGTGGAAGTGGATAATAATCAATTGTTTATGACCACAAGAGGGCACAGTTTTAAATGTACCGTCTATTAAATAGCGACGACCTTTAGGTTTCTTCTCAATTATAGATGATATTGTTGGAGATATGAATACACTGTATGCAAATGATTCTTCTATAATAGTTTCACGGTAAAATGGCTTATCAATGTGTTTAGATGCTCCGTATTCCGCCAAAAAATCTGCTTCTTCGAATAACAATTTAATCTCGAGTGGAGTTGTAGGATTCTTTGGCATACTGTTGTTACGAATTCTATGCAGTTGTCTCTTCATTTTTGTAAAAGATACAATGGAAGCCAGTTCCGGTCTTTCCTACACTCCTCGTCAAAAATGTCTCGGACACCCTTTCTTTTAATACTTGTCTTTTTTTCGCATTCACTTTTTATGTTGCCCATTATTTTAAATTTTTTAATTAAATCTTCAGGAGGAGCATGATTATGATAGTAACCAAGGCTCATCTGTTCACATATGCCACTCTCTGTAAGTGAAACTGATACTTTACATGTATCGAAATAACACTTGTAACGCGTGGAGTCTTTATAAACATGTTTTTGTCTAAATATTTGTTTTTCATTAGTTAAAACAAGTAATTTAGAATTTTTACGAAATCCGGCTATAATTTCGTAATGAAATTGTTGTTTCTCCATAATTTCGCGGTTTCAAAATATGTTCACTTTTAAAATAGATATACCGATCTATTCGAAGTACAGTTGATGACTAATTGTTGGCATTAGTATTTTATTATTATTTTACTCCAACTTTCTTGCAATAACATCTAAACTAACGGTACTTTATTCAAGAATCGCATGCTGTTTTTATAAATAAAAATTGTGGGCATTATGACATTTCGCAAAGTGTCAATATGTCCATGGACTTAGCGACACAACGTTTATGGCCATTAAGACGTTTTAGAAAGTGTCCTAAAGTCCATGGACCTTATGACACTTTTTTTTTGTCACAACGTCCATGGACGTTATGACATTGGCCGTTGTGACATGCCACCATATATATATATATATATATATATATATATATATATATATATATATATATATATATATATATATATATATATATATATATATATATATATATATATATATATATATATATATATATATATATATATATATATATATATATATATATATATATATATATATATATATATATATATATATATATATATATATATATATATATATATATATATATATATATATATATATATATATATATATACATACATATATACGAGTATGTGTACTTTTTTTGGGCTTCTGAAAAATAGCCCAGTGGTGTAGAATTCATAGTCGGTCGGCTCATGTGGCCCAAAAACTACCGGCATAGTCAAAATTGATATGCACCAAAACTGCCCAAATAGCGTAGGGCAGTGGAGGGTCGTTAAGAGACCTATTTAACGGCGTTCTTAATTTATTTTGATAAAATCTTTAGTTTCGTGGTATATTCCTGACACAAATTTGTATTTTTCTTTTATAATTTGCAACTAAAGCTCTTGTTATATTTTTCTCTGTGTCATCTTTTATCGCTTGTGTCCATTCTCCTGAACCGCAATCAGTGAAACTGGAGAAAAATTTTGCTGGTTGACCGGAATGACGATTTTATAATCATGAAAAGGAGAGTTAAGGAGTAATTCTCGTTGAGTTGAAGATTAAATTTCACTCTATGGAAACAGGGTATTATTGGTTAGTTTCATGGTACATGTTTGTAACTGCAGATAATACTCGTATTTAAGCTAGAGCCACCTTTAAGTATACCGAGCAACGTATAATCATCAGCTGATATAATTTAGCGATTTCTGTCCATTCGTCTATTGAAAGCTTGTAATCAAACTGTAGGTCGCAATTGTTGTCCGATTTTAATGAAAGTAGCAGAGGAACCTTTTTTTTGGATCTAGGACGAACGCTATTGAAATTGAAGAAAATCGGTTCATATTTCAATAAAGCTCCCACATTTATGTTCATCTAATTTTATGTGTTTTGCTATAAAAGCCACATCTTACATCCAATCTTTAAGCCTAGTACTCTGTTCCAAATTGTGAATTTTTTATACAAATTGTCGTGTTTATTACCCTAAAGTGAGCAACATTGTAGAACAAGACAATAGCACAATTCATGTGTTTTCTTTCTGAATTTTTGAAATTAGTCAGAACATTAAGCCTCAGTGTTAAAATACGAGTACCTATATAAATATGTAGAAAAACATTATACTTGCAACTTGCACCGCACCTCAAGAATTAATAAACATCGCTGTTGCCACGGAAAAACTGTAGGAAGACACACAATCACCAACTAGTCCATATCTGCAGGATAGGAACAAAAAAGGAAGATTTGCTGTGGATGTACTATGTAATATATTTGACAAATTTTGGAAGAAGTTATTTACAAATGCAATATACCTATATACACATATCACTTCGAACTAAGTTTAATCATCGCCATAAACCACACTCCTATATTAACATAAATGTGTATTAATTTCAGTTTGAGGATATGACTAATAACGAAAAAGCCTTTCAAGAAAACTTTCATGTGGAAACCTCTTTATTTTCCGATCTCCTGTGCAAAGTTGAAGTGATCCTTAAAGCCAAGAGAATTACTCACCCTAACGATTGTATCTCCCCAAAACAGAAATTAGCCATGGTGTTGGAGTAATTGTAATGACCACAATCTATTCTGTTCTATTAAAGTTTTTTGTTATTTAAAGATATTTTGCATGTGAAACATTGCAACGCCGTGCTGCCGCTTATTATAGAATAAGCAAACAAAAGTTTGGTATTTTGATAGACGAAGTCTTCTGCAATGCTTTCTGCAAAGCTTTAGAGAGAGAGAGATTTCGCCAATGACGAGTGAGGAACTTTTTCGCGTTGCAAATTCGTATAAAATATGGGATTATCCTAACTGCGTTGGAGCAATCGACGGAAAGCATGTCGCAATAAAATGCCCTACAAATTCCGGTAGCATATTTTACAATTATAAGGTAATTTTGCAATCGATTCTCGCTATTAAAATCATGAATTAAAATACGCTCGAACAATAAGATTTTCTTTAGTACATTATTAATGGCCGTGACCGTTCTTCTGCCCCCAGGTTCTCTTTTCTCATCTAAAATTACCACCTCACATGTTGGTCGGTAAAAAGAATCAGGCAGATTTGTCCGTAACAAACTTAAAATGTACGTTATTTCGGAACAAGGTTTTGGATTAGATTTAGGGTTGAAGGATTCACAACCAATTTTGAAAGGTCTAAAATGAAATGTGATAGACCCATTCACATTATTCCAATCTACTCCGAATGACTTCCTAATTCTATTAACGAATATCCGTCTGTCCGTTTATATGCCCCTCTATTATTGTAGCCGAAATAAAAGTGCAAATCTAAACTGATTACAGTGAAACTAAGCTCAGCATTTAGTTTATTCCTATAAAAGATTGACATGTGTTCTGATATAGTCCTCCATGTTTCACTGCTATGGAATTGCATGTCTTATTAAGTAGGCAAGCTTTATAAAATCGCGTCATATATCATAGTACCTTCTAGCTAGTAATGTTACACATAGATTTTTTTGCATCCCAAACAAAACTAAATCCCGAATTGAGGCTTTTTTATATTATGTACAACCAAACTCACCCGATATACGAGTATGTGTACTTTTTTTGGGTTTCTGAAAAATAGCCCAGTGGTGTAGAATTCATAGTCGGTCGGCTCAACTTAAGCCTTTTTATTGGCTTATTTTCAAATAGGTATTGAACCAACATTTTTCCGTTTCAAACAGTTCAATTTTCAGTCTTTTTTTAATTTCTGTTATATAAAAAAAGAAACAAGTAAAAATTCATCACAAATACCTTATTTACAATTTGCAATATCCAATGGAAATCTTATTTTTAATAGCAATAGTGGTGTTTCTGGTTAAGCCTCGATAACATCGACTGAACCGCAATAGTTAATTCACTTCTTAACACAAATAAATATTAAGTAAATATAAAACAGCACGGTACTCGATTTTGGAAAGAAAATTTTAGAAAAATTCAACAAATTGTTTTTCTAAAATTATTTGTAAGGAATCAAACAAAACAGTGTTTTTCCTACTTAAATGATAAAAAAATTAGCATTGTGGTTTTGCTAGCCAATCTTAGTTTACGCGCCATAACCAATAACACCACTAATATTTATAGATTTTAATCATAAATATTTCCAAAATATATGTATATATTTGTTTAGCTGAAATTAATCTTTGCATATTTTTAATAATACCCTGTTTCTCTATTTCGAACGAAATCATGAGCAAACGAAAGTCCGTCACTTGAATTCGACGCAAATAGCGTTTCTCGTTCGTCTGCTTTTAAGCCTAGTACTCTGTTCGATTTTTAATACGAAATGTAGTCAAACTCCATATAAAAAAACAAACAAAACTTCTACGAAAAATTGTTGTTGAAGTAGTACTCTGTTCATAATGTGAAAAAACATGAAATGTTTCTGTCAACATTAAAGCAACATCTGATTTCAATAAATGAAATAATGTATTGACAATTATTTCATATGAAATATCCAAGAACAGCTGGTCGGCATTTTTATATTTCTTCGGTTTTCTTAAAAACTAATCATGGAAAACAAAATAAATGAAACGGAAGAAAAAGAAAAATATAAATTTACGAAGAAGGGAAACGGTGACTAGTAAGATGTACACACTCCAAAACGCAATAAAATTATCTTAGCAAGAAGTCGCAACGCAAATGAGCCAAAGCAGTAAGTCGCAAAGAACATTCTAATATACATACATATGTATGTACTTAAGTATGTATTTTAATAATATTAAATTACTATTCTTTCAGAAGAATCATGCCGACAAAACTGGAAGAGCATCAGTAAGCGCTATTACAGCCGAAAACGAAGGGCTATAAAAAAGTCTGGTAGCTGGTGTGATTTGGAGCTCTTGTCAAACGATTCCAAAGAAAATATTGTGACCAGTTCCAGTCAATTAATTCCTGTTTGCGATGTACAGGTAATTTAAGATATGTTCGTTGATGAAGAGTGCGATTTGCAACCTTCTGTGCCATCGTCCCAAAAACAAAAATCGTATTCCTACGTAAGTGCCTAATTTTTATAGTATGTTACATTTAACAAGAGGCGTAAGATACAGAAGATGATACCATAAATAAAAAGCGTTTTTATACCCTCTACCGGGGGTATTCTAAGTTTTTTATTCCGTTTACAACACCTCAAAATATTGCTCTGAGACCATATAATATATATATATATATATATATATATATATATATATATATATATATATATATATATATATATATATATATATATATATATATATATATATATATATATATATATATATATATATATATATATATATATATATATATATATATATATATATATATATATATATATATATATATATATATATATATATATATATATATATATATATATATATATATATATATATATATATATATATATATATATATATATATATATATATATTATATGGTCTCAGAGCAATATTTTGAGGTGTTGTAAACGGAATAAAAAACTTAGAATACCCCCGGTAGAGGGTATAAAAACGCTTTTTATTTATGGTATCATCTTCTGTATCTTACGCCTCTTGTTAAATGTAACATACTATAAAAATTAGGCACTTACGTAGGAATACGATTTTTGTTTTTGGGACGATGGCACAGAAGGTTGCAAATCGCACTCTTCATCAACGAACATATCTTAAATTACCTGTACATCGCAAACAGGAATTAATTGACTGGAACTGGTCACAATATTTTCTTTGGAATCGTTTGACAAGAGCTCCAAATCACACCAGCTACCAGACTTTTTTATAGCCCTTCGTTTTCGGCTGTAATAGCGCTTACTGATGCTCTTCCAGTTTTGTCGGCATGATTCTTCTGAAAGAATAGTAATTTAATATTATTAAAATACATACTTAAGTACATACATATGTATGTATATTAGAATGTTCTTTGCGACTTACTGCTTTGGCTCATTTGCGTTGCGACTTCTTGCTAAGATAATTTTATTGCGTTTTGGAGTGTGTACATCTTACTAGTCACCGTTTCCCTTCTTCGTAAATTTATATTTTTCTTTTTCTTCCGTTTCATTTATTTTGTTTTCCATGATTAGTTTTTAAGAAAACCGAAGAAATATAAAAATGCCGACCAGCTGTTCTTGGATATTTCATATGAAATAATTGTCAATACATTATTTCATTTATTGAAATCAGATGTTGCTTTAATGTTGACAGAAACATTTCATGTTTTTTCACATTATGAACAGAGTACTACTTCAACAACAATTTTTCGTAGAAGTTTTGTTTGTTTTTTTATATGGAGTTTGACTACATTTCGTATTAAAAATCGAACAGAGTACTAGGCTTAAAAGCAGACGAACGAGAAACGCTATTTGCGTCGAATTCAAGTGACGGACTTTCGTTTGCTCATGATTTCGTTCGAAATAGAGAAACAGGGTATTATTAAAAATATGCAAAGATTAATTTCAGCTAAACAAATATATACATATATTTTGGAAATATTTATGATTAAAATCTATAAATATTAGTGGTGTTATTGGTTATGGCGCGTAAACTAAGATTGGCTAGCAAAACCACAATGCTAATTTTTTTATCATTTAAGTAGGAAAAACACTGTTTTGTTTGATTCCTTACAAATAATTTTAGAAAAACAATTTGTTGAATTTTTCTAAAATTTTCTTTCCAAAATCGAGTACCGTGCTGTTTTATATTTACTTAATATTTATTTGTGTTAAGAAGTGAATTAACTATTGCGGTTCAGTCGATGTTATCGAGGCTTAACCAGAAACACCACTATTGCTATTAAAAATAAGATTTCCATTGGATATTGCAAATTGTAAATAAGGTATTTGTGATGAATTTTTACTTGTTTCTTTTTTTATATAACAGAAATTAAAAAAAGACTGAAAATTGAACTGTTTGAAACGGAAAAATGTTGGTTCAATACCTATTTGAAAATAAGCCAATAAAAAGGCTTAAGTTGAGCCGACCGACTATGAATTCTACACCACTGGGCTATTTTTCAGAAACCCAAAAAAAGTACACATACTCGTATATCGGGTGAGTTTGGTTGTACATAATATAAAAAAGCCTCAATTCGGGATTTAGTTTTGTTTGGGATGCAAAAAAATCTATGTGTAACATTACTAGCTAGAAGGTACTATGATATATGACGCGATTTTATAAAGCTTGCCTACTTAATAAGACATGCAATTCCATAGCAGTGAAACATGAAGGACTATATCAGAACACATGTCAATCTTTTATAGGAATAAACTAAATGCTGAGCTTAGTTTCACTGTAATCAGTTTAGATTTGCACTTTTATTTCGGCTACAATAATAGAGGGGCATGTAAACGGACAGACGGATATTCGTTAATAGAATTAGGAAGTCATTCGGAGTAGATTGGAATAATGTGAATGGGTCTATCACATTTCATTTTAGACCTTTCAAAATTGGTTGTGAATCCTTCAACCCTAAATCTAATCCAAAACCTTGTTCCGAAATAACGTACATTTTAAGTTTGTTACGGACAAATCTGCCTGATTCTTTTTACCGACCAACATGTGAGGTGGTAATTTTAGATGAGAAAAGAGAACCTGGGGGCAGAAGAACGGTCACGGCCATTAATAATGTACTAAAGAAAATCTTATTGTTCGAGCGTATTTTAATTCATGATTTTAATAGCGAGAATCGATTGCAAAATTACCTTATAATTGTAAAATATGCTACCGGAATTTGTAGGGCATTTTATTGCGACATGCTTTCCGTCGATTGCTCCAACGCAGTTAGGATAATCCCATATTTTATACGAATTTGCAACGCGAAAAAGTTCCTCACTCGTCATTGGCGAAATCTCTCTCTCTCTAAAGCTTTGCAGAAAGCATTGCAGAAGACTTCGTCTATCAAAATACCAAACTTTTGTTTGCTTATTCTATAATAAGCGGCAGCACGGCGTTGCAATGTTTCACATGCAAAATATCTTTAAATAACAAAAAACTTTAATAGAACAGAATAGATTGTGGTCATTACAATTACTCCAACACCATGGCTAATTTCTGTTTTGGGGAGATACAATCGTTAGGGTGAGTAATTCTCTTGGCTTTAAGGATCACTTCAACTTTGCACAGGAGATCGGAAAATAAAGAGGTTTCCACATGAAAGTTTTCTTGAAAGGCTTTTTCGTTATTAGTCATATCCTCAAACTGAAATTAATACACATTTATGTTAATATAGGAGTGTGGTTTATGGCGATGATTAAACTTAGTTCGAAGTGATATGTGTATATAGGTATATTGCATTTGTAAATAACTTCTTCCAAAATTTGTCAAATATATTACATAGTACATCCACAGCAAATCTTCCTTTTTTGTTCCTATCCTGCAGATATGGACTAGTTGGTGATTGTGTGTCTTCCTACAGTTTTTCCGTGGCAACAGCGATGTTTATTAATTCTTGAGGTGCGGTGCAAGTTGCAAGTATAATGTTTTTCTACATATTTATATAGGTACTCGTATTTTAACACTGAGGCTTAATGTTCTGACTAATTTCAAAAATTCAGAAAGAAAACACATGAATTGTGCTATTGTCTTGTTCTACAATGTTGCTCACTTTAGGGTAATAAACACGACAATTTGTATAAAAAATTCACAATTTGGAACAGAGTACTAGGCTTAAAGATTGGATGTAAGATGTGGCTTTTATAGCAAAACACATAAAATTAGATGAACATAAATGTGGGAGCTTTATTGAAATATGAACCGATTTTCTTCAATTTCAATAGCGTTCGTCCTAGATCCAAAAAAAGGTTCCTCTGCTACTTTCATTAAAATCGGACAACAATTGCGACCTACAGTTTGATTACAAGCTTTCAATAGACGAATGGACAGAAATCGCTAAATTATATCAGCTGATGATTATACGTTGCTCGGTATACTTAAAGGTGGCTCTAGCTTAAATACGAGTATTATCTGCAGTTACAAACATGTACCATGAAACTAACCAATAATACCCTGTTTCCATAGAGTGAAATTTAATCTTCAACTCAACGAGAATTACTCCTTAACTCTCCTTTTCATGATTATAAAATCGTCATTCCGGTCAACCAGCAAAATTTTTCTCCAGTTTCACTGATTGCGGTTCAGGAGAATGGACACAAGCGATAAAAGATGACACAGAGAAAAATATAACAAGAGCTTTAGTTGCAAATTATAAAAGAAAAATACAAATTTGTGTCAGGAATATACCACGAAACTAAAGATTTTATCAAAATAAATTAAGAACGCCGTTAAATAGGTCTCTTAACGACCCTCCACTGCCCTACGCTATTTGGGCAGTTTTGGTGCATATCAATTTTGACTATGCCGGTAGTTTTTGGGCCACATGAGCCGAAACGTCTAGCAAATAAGATTTGTTAAGGAAAAACTCAAAAAAGTGTACTTTTTACCGAGGGAAAAGGAAAACCATTTACTTAATAGGGTATCCGATCAATATTTTGTGGTTTTCCACTCTTCGGTGGATGGTGTTAACCCTCTGCAGCGCTGCTCCGCCTCAAGGCGGGCTTCAGTTAAATTGCAAAAGCTAGCAAAGTTAATTTTTATTTGTTGTGAAACGCAACTCTGCTTGTAGGCGATCTATTGCTCTTCATTTTGTTGTTTTGGTTGTCGTGTGGCTGTAGCACGTAGAGTTTTTATGTTACATCATATTGAATTGAAAAATGACAATAAAAAGTGAAATAAATTATTTTAACGACAACACAATTTTCGATATTTTATTCTAATAAGTTATCCTTGTCAGATTGGATCGAAAAAATTATCGGCAAGTAGATAAGTGTGTTTTGTATGAAATAGTTTAATTGGGTTTTGCTGGTGAGAAGTTTTAACATTAAATAATTAAATTTTCTCTTGACCGTCTAAAGGCGGAGTCGCGCAGTCTCACCAAATTTTTCTTGTATGTTATGTTATTATATACAGTGTTTCGGGAACGTGTTTTCCGCGATTTTAAAATAATTTTTCATCGTAAACCAACCATTATAATACGTCAAGAAAGACGTATTATAATCTATCGAAGATGTTCGAAGATGAAGTCACCCAGTTAAAGGACTCAATATCCAGCGCTGTGGAGACCGGCGACGAATCAAATGATGGATAATTTGAAAGCGATGATGATGTTGCTGATCCCGATTTTATGTGTACGGAAGACGAGTTGATGTTTGCTCAATGTTTATTAGACTTAAGTAATCTCTCGAATGCAATTGACGTGAGCATTAATATCAGTGGTTTGGATGCCTCTTTTTCGCAAATGCCATCGGCTCTGAATTGCCGTCGGTTTTGACTTAATCGCCAATAACATTACAACCTATTATAAGTACATCGTCGTCGCAAATATCATCGACTACCGATGTTACGACCATCACAATCACGACAGAAAAAACGTAAACGTGAGCACAATCAAATATTGGAATTGCAAATAAAAGACGGCCCGGAACCAAAAATTTTAACTTCTGGGAAGTTTAGGAGTGCAGGTAATCAAATGAATAACGGCTGCCAAGAATTTAAAAATAACCAAAGAAGTTATTTTCCGCGGCCCTACACAGCTACCAATTGAATTGAACGCGCTCAATACACCATATGCGTGCTTCGTTTTCTTCCAGACCAACGATTTCGTACAAAATTTAGTTTTTTAAACCTATTTGTACGCTCGGGAAGTTCAGGGGTGCAGGTAACCAAATGAAAAACGACTGCCAAGAATTTAAAAATATCCTTTGGAGGAAAAAAAATTGCAGGTGCACGTCAACGAAGTTGTTTTCTGCGGCTCGACATAGCTACCAATTAAATTGAACGCGCTCAAGACAACATATGCGTGATTCCTTTTCTTCCTGACCGACGAATTCGTACAAAATTTAGTTTGCCAAACCAATTTGACTAAATTTTCCAAAAATTGTATAAAATTGATCGAACATTTCAATAATCGTTTCCAGCAAGTACCGATGCTGCAGCGCCTCTGTGTTGAAGAAATGATGTGTTCGACAAAGATGAGTGGTAATCCGACTCGGCAATACATGCCAGCGAAACCTCATAAATGGGGCACAAAGCTTTTCGTGCCATTCTACTGGATTCTCGTATGAGTTCGAGGTTTATTCTGGCGCCAACGACATTACGCCTGATAATGCACCTGATTTGGGGGCTTTGTCCAATGTTGTCATCCGTTTCTCAGCCAAAGTACCAAATCACATTAATCACATAATGTACTATGGCCTTGCTGGCGTAACTCAGAAGCCGTGGGATCTAAAGTTTGGGGACTGTGCGGCCAAGTCGCGTTCCAAATATAGTATTATCGAGCGACAAAGAACTGTCGAAGAAGAAAGTTGTACGCGGATATTATGAGGAGTACGTGGGCAATGCGTTTGACATCGACATAAGTAATGGTCTATGGCAGATAACAGGCCTGTTCGCTTGTTGCCATATGTAGGTGTACTGCCGTTACTCTCGCGGTTTGAATCAGTCATCACAAAAATCAACACTATGGGACCGAAAGAACAAAAAAAAAATTAATTTAATAATTAAAAATTATTTGACCTGTTTAGAAAGTCAACCACACCAAAGTTTTTCGCGGAAGCGGCTTTAGTAGAAACCGATAGCTCATACGGATATTAAGTGAAGCGATAGAATAAAAAATAATCTTTATAATAATATGCAAATATTAAGACAAAACGGATTAAATCAAATCGAAACATTGGTAAATTCAACTTCAAATACGAGGACTGGCTTAATGACGACACAATCCTGATTACATTGTCAAAGGATAGACCCATCTCATCAACCGGAGGAGCAAAAGGGAGTTCACAACAAGTATGGAGAACTCTTCAATTTTCACAAGTAAGAGGAAACTGGCCGATACCACCAATGACTTGACCACGAATAATTTATCAAAAGTTCCGTCCATTAAATATACAAAGGATAATGAAAGTTAGCAGGCAGCTTACAAAATCTGTTGCTGAAGCAAGCCCACTAAAAGGGATTAAAGCATTCCCACGCCCCCAAATGCACTCATTAAATAGTATGGTGTCGAAGAAGTCTTGGCATTGTTTATTTAAGCAGAATAACAACTTTTCAAAGAAAAAAATGAGATACTACGGGTATATTTAATGCGACACGGGCTGATATTTTATCCGGATACAGGCATATTTCGCAAGCCAAGACCACTTCATACGGAGTTGACGGAAGTTTCTGTGAAAGCCAATCTGTTGAATCTTATTGGCCATACAGCAAAACGGAAACTGGTATTGATCAGTAAATTGGGCCGCGATGGATGATTATCCAAAGCGTTTATAAGAAAAGGATATCTTCCGATGACGCTACCATATCGTGCGGAAATATGTGCATTATTTCCGACCAATAATGTTTCAGTTTGCAAGGGAATCGGCAGAACTCATAAGGACCGCGGTGAAGGACAGATTAAGAGTTATATACAAAATCCAAGTTATTGTTTAGAGTACCCCCAAATATTTTGCATTTATCATAGTACCGTAGTAATATCATATTCTTTTTGTTTTTACTATCAAAAAACGAAGAAAAAAGAAATCATGATTAAGCATGCACGCTCTATCTTTGCTTGTTACAGTTACGCATTTCTTTTCAAACGATAATTTAAGCATGGTCGATCTTGTGCAATAACACTTTTTACATTTTCTTTACGTACTAAGAGAATAGAAATTAAGTACAGATCATGAACGTGCATGCCAACCTACCTTACATTTTCTATTTCGTTTTGACTTCGTTTGCTATATTGGAATCATATCATAGTACATCATTCAATGTTCGATTTGAAAATCAGTGTTAATATTAGATTCTTGCTACGCGGATCAGTTAACTGGCTAATAAAATTTGTTATTAAACCAGCTGAGTAAATTGAAAAATTATTAACTATTTTTTTGTTTTTTTTTTTAATTAAAAGTAAAACCCATAAACGAAATTGGCGCTGGTATTCGCTGGAAATTAAAATATAAACGAAAATAACGTTTTTCGTGAATACTAGAATAGACATTTTAATGTTTTTACAGGTAAACCAATATTATTCACACGAAATATTTAACTGGATTAACTTAAAAATGTGAATTAAGATCAGTGCAAAAAAAAAATTGCACACAAAAATAAAAAAATACATGTTTTGACGATAAAAAAAATTCCTGTCATATTTCTATTCAAGAACGTTAATAAAACAGAACAGAAACAACAAGAAACCAAAACAACAACGAAAAACCAAAACGTTAATAAGAATTAACTAATTTACACACAAAAACCAAAATGTTATTTGAAATAAGTAAAATCAAAAAAAGAAAAAAATAGCTAAACCTTCAAAAAATATATACTATGTATTTGGTGCAAAAAAAAAACTGGCAAGAAGCTTAAACCAATCTGGAACAACGAAACCAGTTAAGAAAAAGGCGACATCGACAAAGACGCCCATCATTGACGCAAAAAACAAAAGAAAAAATCAACGAAAGGAAATAAGCAATAACTGCGGACAAATTTATTTATAAACTACTTTCTAGATTATATTCAAAAGATTTGTACAAACAGTTAATTTAATTACGCGAAATACTGTCAAATGATTTTCTTTCTTTCCAAATTGTTACTTTATAAACCGCACCAAACCGTGGTTTTCTCTAGGTATACTGGCACCTCTTGAACCTCTTCTTGTTGCTCTTCAGCCGAAATGCGGCAATTTTGTTTATTGACTTTGCCGTTTAGCCAGAAATGGCCTTATCACTGAACAAAATTTTGGTCGAAACAGCGGATCTCCCGTTTCTCACCGAACGCTCATTTCCATAATACAGTTGCCAGCATTTGAAGGAAATTATTTTTAAAAAATAAATGCAAATAAATGCCCTTTCAAATTACCAATAAAGTATCCTCACTTGATTTGAATTTTTATATACAGGATTTTTCGAGGTCCATAAAATATGCATTTGTTAGATTAATAATTTCATCGCCGGAGCTGAATATCTTTCTACCGAGCCATTTCTTTAGATTTGGAAATAGAAAATAGTCACTAGGGGCTTAATCCGGCCATTAAGACTACACACGTGTTCATTGTCATGATGAAAATGGCATTTTTTCTTGGCAATATGGAGTCGTTTTTTTTAAATCATCATTAAATCGGTCCAATAAGTTGGCATAATATTCGCCGTTTATTGTTTTTCCCTTTTGAAGGTAATCGATGTGGATTATCCCGCGTGCATCCCAAAAACTGTTGCCATCACCTAATTGGCCAACAAAGTCACCTTGGCCATCTCCGGAGCCGGTTCACCCAGAGAAACCCATTGTTTAGACTGCTGCTTGGTCCCCAGAGTGTTGTAATGGATCCATGTTACATCCACAGTAACAAAACGCAGCAAAAACTCATTCGAATTGCGGTTAACCAACGATTACGTTTATGGTCAATTGATAGCAAATGCGGCACAAATCTTGTAGACAGCTTTCTTAAACCCAACAGATCATGTAAAATCAAAGCCACACTGCCATATGAAATGCGTATGGCATCAACAATCTCACCATATCGTACATTTCTTTGACATTTTCGGGTGTATTGACCTCATTAAGCTGTCCAGAACGTTCAGCGTCATTTGTACTTGTGCGACAACAACAAAAGTCATTAAACCACTTCTTCCATAGTCCTTCTTGGTTCGATTGCCGGATTTTCTTCGCAAAATATAATATTTAATGAGCCTTCCAAACTCACCTTTTTCCATTTTTAACTAAATCCGCGATGTAGTATGTTTTGAACAGCTGTTAAACACAAACTTAATGACGGAACTCTCTCAAATTTTGACAGTAGTCCATTAACAGATGGTACTTAATTGTTATGCCCTCGTATATATATATATAGCAATTACGTGAACTAAATTTTTTAAAAGACAAAACATCGTTGTCATTATTATTTAAGAGAAAAAATACAAATAGTGCCGCTATTCATTTGTGCGATAGTGTATGTACATATTATCAAATACATACTCGATTCAAGCAACACTATCAGTTAATTTCACTTTTTTCTGTTACTGAATATCCAGAGTAGTGCAGGGTGTTTTATAGTTGGCCCCTTCCGATATTTGCTCTTTTTACTATATTTAAATTATAATATCCCTTGTTTGTAGTATGTTGTTAAGTTTATAACGTCTAATTATAATTTTTTTCTCAATTAGCATTAAGTCAACCGAATTCCCATCTAAACACGCCGCCTATACTTATCGTGCCGGATCGCAATTGGCGAATATCGGAAAACGAACCAGTGGGACAAATAATTACGCGCATACGAGCTGAAGACTCAGAAAATGATGAGCTAATATTTGGTTTGGAATCAGAATACAAAGGGTCTAAAATTCCATTTCTCATAGATCCGATTGGCGGCGTAGTGTACCTGAATGAAAGTCTCGTTGGTAGGGTAAGTAAAACAACCTTACTACTTAATAAGAGAGTAACTCAGTGGTTTTTTTAGGGCGGCGAAAATTTTTTTCTATATATCACAGTAACTGATGGTCAGTTGACGGCAAAGAATGAAGTGTTTGTTAATATCCTATTACCGACAGATGGTAAAAATCGAGTTGCTAGACCTCTGCCTTCAATATCTAACGTAATACATAACATATCACAGTTATTGCCCTCTTTTGATCGTCTGCCAGGGGTGCAATCAGTTCGAAATCAGGAACCGAATCATCGGTTTTCGAACATGTCCCCGGGATTTAATATTCAATATCCATCCTTTACAAGTTACAGCCCGAGTAGCCACGTGCCATTACGGCCAGAAAAAGCCAAGAAAAGCAGCGAGGAGCTGCACAATGACTACAGTACACAGCTAGAAGAGGAAAAAGTTACAACTATATCGACTTCACAGCCAATGACAACAACAACAAGTCGAACAAAGTTAAAGCCCATTGGCCAGTATGATGGTGCTACGTCAGACACAGGCACAATTGGTTTAGTGCCAAAAAGGCCGTCAACCAACAATTCCTTTGCTACACCGAAGACTGTTGACACCAAGAATTTTTATGATTTTAGGTCAGAAATCCTTTTTGGTGTTTTGATCGCCTGTGGACTTTTTGTGGGAGTTGCTGTCATCATGGGATATGTGTTTCGGAAACGGTTGTGTGCTTTTGGCAAAACCTTAAAAAAGAAGTCCAAAGAAGATATGGCCAAAACTTCTAATCAAAGTACTTTCAGCAGCACTAATTTAACGGATGACAGTCGTAACTCAATGGTTCTGCAGCACTGGAACGGTCCAACTGCATACAGCAATCGATATGTGCCGTGGGAAAGAGATCTGCAACAACAAGGACAACTAGAACAACAAATTCCGCAGACGTCCATTGTAAGTGTTTACTAATTTTATATTTCACTAATCCATTGGGTACTTGTGTGTACGCTAAGAAATTTAAAGAGTTTTATTCCAACTCTGATGCGTATATTTTGTTAAATGATTTTGTATAAGTAGAGATCGCCATGAACCATTTTGTTCATCCGTCTGTATTGCAATTGCTAACATTTTTCAGATATCTACCGTAGCGAGACTTTTTTGTCAGTACATAAAATATCGGATAAAATAACGGTAATTTTAACCACTAGTTACTGCACCGTAAAGTTACTACTATAAACCATTTTGACTTTTACAATTCGATATTTTAAAATTAGTAATCCAAGTTATGTATGGAACATGTATAAGGTTGATTCTGAGATTATGGGCCAATTTGCTGTCCTTGGTTGTTTCAAGCGGGAAAATAAAATATATTATACTTAATTATTTACTATAAATATACAATAAATCGTTATATGACCTTTAAAGTCGTTAGAATTGTTTTTTAAAAAAATTATTTGTTCTTCAAAAAATTTCCTACCAAAGTGCTCAAATATTATTACCCTGGTTGTCCCTAACACTTCATTCAATTGAAATTTTCTCCATTTTTTACAAAAATATTAATTATTTATTTAATAAAACCAGCCCATAGTAAAAAATTATATTCAATTAATTTTGTTGCTATTAATGATTATAATTTGTTATTCAATTTATATTTTTATAGATGTTTATTTTCTGTCCCTGAAAATACACTCATTCCCCCGTAAAATCTAATATTCGCTAAAATTCAAATTTCCAAACCAATCTTGATTTCAAGCAACTCAAATATGATTGAACATTACATGAAGTGGGTGCACGTCTAATAGTTTTTTGTCAACTAAATTGTTTTTTTTAAATTGTTGCATGATTCCGTTAAAAATTAAAATTTTGATGTGTACCTTTTAAAAATGACTAGTCATCAGGATCGGGAAAGGGGAGTAGATTTCGTTGCATAGATCTGTTGGATATGCCGGAAATTATGATTTCTTGCTTCCTGGGGTTCTTCAGTAGGTTCTACTAAGGAAAGAATGTTGTTTTCAATGATTATTTGCGCATGCCGTAATACTTTTTGTACGGTTGGTGTAAGCTGTTTCCAGGGATATAATTCAGAAATCTGTTCCAAAATTTCACCACTGTAATTGCCTTCATTTATATTTTCAAATCCGGAAAGTGGTTTGTCGATATTTCATCCCGTGTTCTTTTTAAATTCCTTTTGTATACCATTTATTCTGAAGCTTCAATTTTTTAGATCCTCGTTATTCAATATTCGGTTTAAATTTAAATTAAATTTTCTGGTTTACTCTTATATTCCAAATCATATGCTATATCGTCGGTATTCCTGGCAGAAGGCCTATGGCTTTACAGAAGAGCCAAAAAACTTTTGCATTTATTCGTTTCGCAGAATTTCCGAAAATTAGTAATTGCAGTCGATTTGTTAATAAATTTGTCTCGATTTTTCTGGAAAAAAATTTGAGTTTAAGGCGCGATTTTGTCGACACAACAATATATACAAAAATGTCACATATACCCTTTCCCTCACCATAGGATAGGGGTGTACGAGTACCAAATATAGCATTTCGTGTGGCACACCTTAAAATATTGATCCGATACCCTAAAAAGTTTAAATGTTTTTGATCTGCGTACAATTCTAAGACGTTCTAGCGATGACCGACCATCCGTCAGTCAGTGTGAAAGCACGTTTGCGGTCGCAATAATCAAGATAGAAAGTTTAAAATTTGCAGAGAAATGTATTGTTGTTGCAAGTTGTTTTGGATTTATAATGGACCAAATCCATTCATCTTTAAGTATATAATTTGTAACTTTTATTATTATAAATAAATGACCTGAGGCCAGCCCACCTAACATTAATTATTTAATTTACACATAGTCACAATTTGTTTTATTTTCCCGCAAAAAATGGAATAAAAACGGGGTACCAAATCCATTCAGAAGCAAAAAAGGTTATACAAGGACTCAAACAACATCTGTAAAAATCACACTGGAGGTATTTTGTACAAAAGTCGGTAGTGAACTAGGCTGATGAAGCTAGGTACGAAACTGACTTGTGGGCAAGGCCTATTAAGGATTAAATATGGACCAAATCGGTAAATGTTTTGATATAGCCCCCATACAAAGAACCTTTCCAAGTTCAGGTACCGGCGCTCTAGAAACTTCATTAATAGTCTGATCTCGGCGGAATTTAACACAAAGTATTTTCATGGTATTAAAATTAACTATTAATTATTTAGACCATATTGGTCCACGATTTTAAACAGCCCTAATAAAAAGGTCCCACACGATTTTAGGTCCGGACGCTCTGGAAGACCCATTTATGGTCGTTTCTGCCATTTTTATGGACAATATAAGTTATGGTTTCATTTGGTAGAAACCTTAAAAAAAAATAATTTTATTTTAGTTCTTCATTTATTCGGTGCTAAAAACTTAGTGACAAATGTTTCTGAAAATTATTACATTTTATACTTTGATTATTGCTTATTCTACTTTTCACAAAATTAATATGAAATCAATAACAAGCAACTATGCAAAAGAATTTATTGCAAAATAAAGTTTTTGCTGACTTAGTTGAACTTTGAAAGTGAATGAAAATCATTTAGCAGGATTTAATTGAATTTAATTGTTCTATTGTTGGGATGTGGAAAGCGTCAGAAATGTTGCAATATGGATGAGATACATTGAGAAGGGATGGAATACAAGATAATCAATAAATATTATACCCCTTGCATTCCAAAATACTGTGGCCATTACTTTTCCTGCTGACTTAAAGTTTTCGCCTTCTTGGGACCACTTTTACCAGCTTCTATCCATTGTTTTGACTGTTCTTTGCATTCTGCGATGTAGTGATGAATCCATGTTTCATCAACAGTTATGAATCGGCGCAAGAACTCTATTGGATTACGCTGATAAATCGCTAAAAGCTCCTCGGAATTGGTCCAACGGACGATTTTTTGGGACAAAGTCAACAAACGCGGCTCATATCTTGCGGATAGCTTTTTCATGTGGAGTTCATCATGTAAAATACACCAAACTTGTTTTTTGTGTATTTTAACAATATCAGCAAGTTCTCTGAGCTTTATTCGTCTATCTTTAGTCACTTCATTAAATATTTTTCTAATGTTTTCAATAGTAGTAGCAGTTTTCGGTCTTCCAGAGCGTTGTTCATCTTCCGTACTTGAACGACCAATTTTAAATTGTTGAACCCAGGATTTCACGGTGCATTATCACCATGAGCAGAATCCAATTCATCTTTGATTAATTGTGGCGTATAACCTTTCATATAAAAGTGTTTAATTACCGCACGAAACTCTTTATTTTCTATTTTTCAAAAATTATAAAACTTGTTTACTTCAATCACCTGTAACAAAGAAAATAATCATTAAATATTTCGGAAATTTTGACAGATGGCTTATAAAAGATTGCTTTTAAAAAACAAAAAAAAATTGCTAGTAAAACAGAAAATGTGCCAGGCCAGTTAGTTTTACGGTCGCCCTCGTAATAAAGTAGAATTTTTATATAGGACCTTTACATTAGAAAATTCCAGTGCTTCTTCAATTGATAAAAAGGGGAATTTTTCCTTTTGTAGTATTTTTATAACTAAATTTATTTCTTCCTTATTTCGGACAACAGAATTTATTATATTATTTTTTGCCCATGGTATGGCATATTTAATGTTTTGTAATTCTTCTTTAGCTAATCTTAATCTAGTTTGCGTACTTATTATAGCGGCATTGCCGATAGAATCATGTTTTCTTATAATTTTGTTTATTTAATTTGTGAAACTTGTTAGATCATTAATTCTTTTAGTAAAAATTGTATTTATAATTATCTGCTTATTTTTGTTAGTATTTAGTTCATTAATATCATTTTTAATCAGTTTAAAATCGTCGTGATCCGGAGAACCGGCGACATATTCCGCGGTACCCAATAAATTGATTGCTCTTCTTTTTCTAGTTTCGTAAGGTAAGCGCAGTGACTCGAGCATTTCTGCAGCCTGAATCGTTTCATGCTGGTATGAACATATTTTTAGAGTGATCGCAATTATTGATAAATGCCTCTATTGCAATTAAATATATCAATATATCGTCTTTAATTTTGGCAATTTCTTTCGTTAAGGTTATGAGGTGGGAAAGTGTGTAGTTAAGGATTTGGAGTTCTGCATTGGAAGAGGATAGGTGGAGTAGTCGGAGCCTGAAAGGATAATTAGGTTTTACATTAATTTAATTATTATTTGTTATTTTTTATTTTTATTATCAATAAAGATTATTATTTTCAATTTTATTCTTATTCCTTTAATTTCTAATATTACTTTTGTGCACAACTCTTCCTGCCTCTGTGAGTACAGTGGTGGAATTATTTTGTTTGACTATTTCCTTTTTAAATCTAGCTGTTGTTTTGATTTCTATTCTTTGGTTAATTTTTACAAAAATAGTATCACCTGGTTTATAATTTTTAAGCGGTTGGCTGATTTTATTATGGTACTCAAGATCCTTTTCCTGTCTTTCTTTTATTTTTGTAATATTATCTTGTCCAGCTTGTTCCAATTGTGCGGGTCTGGTGCTTACTGTTCTTCCAAAAAATACCTCAATTTGTTTTTTCATAGTTGTTGAATGAATAGCATATGTATCGTAGTTGTATTCATACACAGAGATGCCTAATGTTTCTTCAAAAGTTCTATGTGAATGTTCGTTAGATGCATAAATCTAATAATTTCTGTTAGAGTAGAGTGAAAGCGTTCTACTTTCCCATTAACTGAGCTTTTATATGGAGGAGTTTGATAAACTTTGACATTTAGTTGGTCTTTTAGCATAGATGTAATTATAGATGAATTAAACGTTTGTTCATCATCTATTACGAGAATCTTTGAAACTCTATATGAAAGAAGTAGCTGTCTTAATGGTTCTTTAACATCTTCAATTGCTCATGATTTAATGGTTTTAGTACAAGCGTACTTAGAAAATTTGTCTATTGCCGTAATAATGTTTCTGTTTAGTAAATATCAACGTGAACTATATTACCAGGATGCTGCGGAATCGGGGTGCGTCGTTTTTCTGGATTGTTTGGGTGACGTTCATATTTTTATTTTATATTTCATATAAATATATTTTCTTTACAGATTACGAAGTCTTTAAAAGTATTTTTTATTTTTCTAGCCATTGCCGGAAAGTAATTACTTTCAAGTATTTGCAACTTGTTTTCCCTCGCATTTCTATGTGCGCGTTTATGTGTATCTAATATTATCTCTATTTATTCTTGCTCATTTCGACTGTCTCTAACTTGGTTATTAGAAAACCTTATTTTATAATTTCGAAAATGATCCGAAAATAGTGCATAAATGATAGCAAGAAGGTCTTTTTCATTAGCAGCGTAGTGCTCTTCTGCTTTGCTTAATGTTCTCAAAATGAAGGAGATAGGTTTGTCGTTCTGTGACAAGACTGCACCTAATGCGAATTTGGAATTTGAATGAAGTCGAAATACCTGGGAAGTGATATTAGTTTTCTTGTAGATCTTGCTGAGTACAATAAGAAACCGGTTTTGAAATTTCCCAAACACCTCCAAGATATGGAGTTACCGGCTAAAAACCGGTTTTTCGGATCTTACTCACTTATATGCCAGTAACTTGGTTGCATATCAAGCGATTTTTATTTTTTCGGCTGATTTTGAAAGAAAAACTGCGGCATTTCGAATGGTGTGTACACTTTTAAAATCACACTGAAAAAAATCTATGTATTTTTCCTGTAAACTGATTTTTTTTAACATTTTTGTAATTTTTTAAGTTTGGATGCGTTTTTACACAGAATTTTTTAAAAGGAAAATTTTTTAACTGAATAATAAAGAGAGTGTTCTTACGAATACAATTCGGTGTCATTTTTAAATCCGTTAGAAACTGATTGTGTTATTCAACTTTTATTAAAACAACATTTACTACTTAGAAATGTTTGTTTGACCGTCTTCTATTTAATTGAACATCATCAGTATCCCATTTATGTGACCAGCAATATTCGGAAATCATTTTTATTTTCTCTTTTCCTTCAAAACGTTTTTCCATTGTAATTATTTCTTGATGAAAGTGGTTACCTTGTTCATCACTGAACTGGTCTAGGTTTTTTGGGAATAAGATGTGAATGGAGGAAATGAATTTTAATTGACATGTTGCAGCCCATTTTACCATACGCACTCAAAAATTCATCAACAATCGCGACTTCTGTGATTACCAAGAAAGTTATCACGTAGTGCAACAAAACTCTTCCATGCACATTTTTTAACGGAACTGGCCTTTTTGATAAAATTCTCATAACTTTACGAATTTGAGGTCCAATGATAAATGCGATAACAAATATTAGATCTGTGAAGAAATTAGTACCTTCTTCAATTTTGGCTTCGCCTAATTTTGGGAACACCGCTATAAGATAGCAAAAAGCTTCACCTGGCAAAACAAGCTTATCAGCTGTAACTAATGGGGCGTTTAACACGTTTTTCCTGCCTATCAGATATGTGTCACGAGATGGCCATACCTTGCAATCGTAGCGATTTAGTGCACGACTATCCCATTCACAAAGATAACATGGATATTTTGTGTAACCACCTTGCATACCAAACAAAATTGTCAAAACCTTTAAATCAGCGACGACTTTCCATTTATGCAAGTCATAGTTGACGAATCGCAGTATTTGGTTCATAACTTCATACGTTTCTTTTGTACTAGTCGCATATGCGATTGGAACAGATGGTAACAGATTTTTGTGATGCAGTAAAACAGCTTTCGAGCCTAGAAATAGCATTACAAATTTTATATAAAAAAATTAATATCTATTTAAAATCAAAATGTTTTCAGCTTCAAACCCACATATGCTCGTTGTCGGAACTTTATCATTACCAGATATCGGTTTTGTAACACTTACAACATTTGCGTACTTTACATTTTTGTGGGTTTTAAAAGTCATCTGGTTTATGCCAGAGCTGATGATGGCAAGTCATAGGCGTACAAAAGAAATTAAAGGTTGAACTTTGTATTTTTTTAATGTTGCACAGAAATTTTCACAAACAAATTCTGGCTCATACCAGCGACTGAATTTGTAAGAACGATTGAAGACTTTGTTGTATATTTCCACCAAAGTAATATTGATATATTACTGTGAGGGATATCCGTAAATAGGCCACAAATGTAACAAAATTTATTCCGTTAATCACATATTTTTTTGGTTAATTACACTCGATTATTATCAAAAAGCGAACAAGAAGTGATAAATCAAGCAAAACAAATGAACAAAAACTAAAACAATATGTTTACATGACAAACGAAATACTGAGATATTCAATAAAAAAAAACGGTCAAACAAATATTTCTGTGTAGTTTGGCCAAAAATTGTATTTTTTCAAAACAAAAAAAAATTGTTTTAATAATAGTTGAATAACTCAATCAGTTTCTAACGGATTTTTAAAAATGACATTCGTATTGTATTCGTAAGAACACTCTCTATTATTCCGTTTAAAAATTGTTCGGTTCCTTTTAAAAAATTCTGTGTAAAAACGCATCCAAAGATAAAAAATTACAAAAAAATGAAAAAAATAAGTTTACAGGAAAAATACACAGATTATTTTCAGTGCGATTTTAAAAGTGTATACACCATTCGAAATACCGCAGTTCCTTCTTTCCAAATCAGCCGAACTTAAAACATAATATCGGAAGATATCAACCAAGTTATGGCATATAAGTGCGTAAGATCCGAAAAACCGGTGTTTACCCGTAACTCCAGATTTTGGAAGTATTTGGGAAATTTCAAAACCGGTTTCTTGTTGTACGCAGCAAGATCTACAAGAAAAATAATATCATTTCCCAGGTATTTTTTCTCTGCCACACTGTGTAATCGTTTTTCTTTGATTTTTGACTTAAATCTACTTATACTTATGTACATACAGTGGGTCACATTTTATTTTATGCAGTGCATACTCTGCACTTTGAGTCTATATAAATTGGATACAGAAGGTCATAATGACGAAAGCGGACTACGGAAGTGTTAACTAATGTTCACTGAATATAACCCAATAAATAATAAGTAAAAACACGCCCCCTGCTCACAGAAATGAAGAAAACTAAATTCGCATCAAATCTTATGTCTCAGCTTATTTTATGCAGTCACTTTGAAGTGGGGTTTTACTACTTGCCACCGAGTTCTAACGGTACTAGTAATTGGTCTGATTTTGTTGCTAGAAACGATCGCACGTAATTAAATTGAAAATGGGTCCTCGCAAGACAATAGAGCAAAGGGAGTTAGTAATAAATCATTTTACAATGGTAATTTATAGTAAAAAATTGCAACAATGGTAAATATCAATCCCTCCACAGTGCAAAAAACATTAGGCGGCTCCTACATGAAAACCGGGTGCATTATAGGGGCAGAACTGCACCAAATACAATTTTTAATGCATCGGACGAGCGGTATATGGTGTAAAAAATAAAGGCTAATCCTAGACTTTTGGCACTAAAATTGACCTATAAAGTTCATAAAAGCTTTGCCAAAAACTAAAGTGTGGAAACTGTTCGACGGGTTCTGCGGGCGCATGACTTTAATGGCCGAGTTGCACGGATGAAGCCATTTAGCAACGCTTAAAATAAGACAAGCCGTTTAAACTTAGCTAAGGAGCACCTTTGCAAGGGACCGGACTATTGGAACTCAAAATTTAATATATTTGGCTAAGACGGAATGACCTATTTACGGAAAAAGCCGAATTCGGAGCTCAATATGGAAAATTTAAAAGCGACTGTGATGCATGGCGGTGGCAGCGTGATGCTATGGGCCTGTATGTCGGCAGCTAGTGGTTTTGTGTTTTTTCCCGTTTAGTTTCAAAGTTATAGAGCCTCAAAATTTAATTTATGCACCACATACAATAAGCTGTGATCCACTGTATGATTTGCAGGGAGCTCCGCGAGTAGATGTACTTATATAAAGTTATAGCTCGATATTTGTATTTATCCAAGCAGAATACTTCGATTGGAAACGAAATAATTTGATTATTACTGACTTTAAGGCAATGCATATTTTTGAGTAAAAATCTTCCATCATCTTTTCTACTTTTTACTTGAGATGACTCTCCTTACGTTTTGGAGTTCGCCAAGTGTGTTAACAAACAGTTTTTTGCCTCTGGTGATTTTTTGTCGGTGAAAAAGTGCGGCATGTGGATTTTAATATCCAAACATTTATTTCTGTTGGTTTGGATACTTCGTATGTTCCACCGATACTTCTGTTCCAATTACTCACAATAATTCGGTTGGCAAAAAAATCTAGCAGGTCTACTATGAGTGGCAAGCTATTTACCAGTATGTCGTTGCGATATTGCTGCTCCCGAATTTTGTGGTTTTTCAAGTACTTATGAAATAACATTGTAGGCTTCCAGATTTCCCAGCGGGAAAAGCTAGGGCCCAGCAAAGCCTTCTAGGAACCCTTCTTAGGATGCCCAGAGGCATGTTTTCTGAATTCTACATCTACTTTTTTTCGTCGTGGGAGCAGCACTTCCCGAAATTTTTGCTCCGAATATTACTGGTCCGAGCCGGGATCGAACAAAACCCCGGCCGACTTGCTTTTCTGTACAACAGACCTATTTCGCCTGAGCTTAACTCTAGAGCCCCATATGTATGGGGGTTGCAGTTAAGTCTGGAACTGCCGAGATAAAGCTGTACAACGTATACATCCCGCCGGTTGGAAGCTATGCCCCGCGTTATTTGCCTGACTTTAATGCTTACCACGAACTGTGGCATTCTCTCCTAGACAACGATCAGAGGGTTAGACGCCACACGCGGACTATGGGCGATTGCCATAGCTCGCCAGACATTACTATGGCATCACCTGGCCTGATCAACGACGTCATTGGCAACCCGTCATGTCACTAGGATCGGACCACTTCTCGATCTTTATAACAAAACATTATAACATATACATAAACACCGTACGTATCTCAATCAAAAAAAAAGCTTAAAGCCGCCATCCGCAGCTTTAATAATCTAGCTATTCCGTCGGAAGTTCGGGTAGCCAAGAAAAAGTTCCGGGCCTTCATTAACGCAGCAGCCGCTATCCATATTCCTGCTGGTCGAATAACCGAAGTACGACCAATTTTCCCAGCAGAGGCAGCGGGACTCGCAGACAAGCGATGATATTCGTCGCTCCAATCCTTCTGACCCTAGAATGAGGGATCTCAACTCTGAGATCATTAGGTTGGTCAACGAATATAAGCGGAACAAATAGCTAGTTCACTTAAAGTAGTGCAACTTATATTCCGGAATTGGTGAGTTGTGTACAACGGTCAAATCGCTCTCTAATCCTGGAAGAAAGGATGGTCGGACAGCCGTCGCGTTCGGTAATACAACAGTGACATATCCGAAGAGGTGCGCGTGTTATTTTTGTTAAGCACCCTCAGAGTGATAAGGCGAAAAGGAGAGTACAGCACCACCACAATTTAAAGTTGGCGAAGGTGCCCATGTCAGCCGCAGCGCCAAGTCAAAAGGACGGAATCTCAATGCTGACGTCAAAGCACTTGGATACTCCGGGAGTAGAGTACATGACCAAAGTGCTCAATCTGTCGTTAGCCACTCACTGGAAGCCAGGCCAAGACGAGTAAAGGAGAATCGTACAGGCTGATCTCCTTCCTTTCTCCGGTATGGACCGCTGAGGTGCGGTTGTCACTCAATGTAAAAGTCGATGACGTCAACATCCCGACTACCAACTACGCACGACGCAGTGGAAGACAATTCAGACTTGCCAGAATGTCGCCCTCAGAATATCAACACGGGGTCTTCTTATGTCTTCTCAGGACCATCTACATGAGGAGGCGTAGGCGTGAATGTAGTGCTAGGTGAGCATCCCCCGGACATTTCACCTGAGGAGAAGGTACTACCTTGGCAGACGCGCGTAGTTCTGGCTCAGCTGAGATCTGGATGGTGCTGAGATCTGGATGGTGCCCAATTCTTATTAGGCACGAATCAATGCTAACTTACCGGACATCTGTCCGGCCTGCCATCAGGGACCGCATGACGTGCTGCACCTCTTCAATTGTCCAGCCAAGCCCACTCAGCTGACTCCCAGTTCTCTGTGGACGCATCTAGTTCAAATGGCGCGTTTCCTCCACCCGGATATCGAAGCTCATTGACGAACAGGACTTCAAAAAGAAATATATTGTTGTTATAACAACAACTGGCAAGATATATACACAGGAAAGCAGTTATTTTGTTGCATCCTTAACACCAGACTTTATTTTTATTTATATATTTCATAGCAAAATACAAAACCTACAAGACCAATAAAAATATATTACACAGTATATTAAATAAGTAAATTTCACATTTCGTCAGTAAATACGATCTTAATCACCACAAAAAAATGGATCCCCAACAGAAGTTCTCAAAATATTTTGGTAATAAAGCTGATAGGCCATTAACAATACAAAGGGAAGAAAAAAATGAAAAAAACACTAGAAAGTGTCGATACTCGTTATGTATTATTCAAAAACCGCTGTCGAAAAACATTGTTGGAGAAAGAAAAGGAACGTGGAACGAGGTTCTAAATTCTTGCTACTTTTACCAAAAACGATCTCACATATAACGACTTGATAGTACGCGGTATAAAAAGCTGCTTACAAATCTGCTAAATACAAACTAAATCCGTTATCCTGGCGGTAAATCGCTGTAACTAATTTGTAAAATAATTGCATTAAACGAAGCTCTTTGAATTTCGTAGTAGAAAACTCCAAACACTGTACTAAATGCTCTGAGACATGATTAAAGGGACGAAGTCTATAAACAAAGCGAACAACTGTCTTAAGGATTCGCTCAATTTCAGCCACATTTTCGCAGGAAGTTCTAGAAATATTAAATAAATTTGTGCAGTACAGCCTTTGTATCAAAAGAAAAACACTTTTGAAAACAACGAATTAATCTGGCTATAAAAATCCAAATGGCCTTCAATTACTTCACCGAGGAGCTTCATCTCATCTAAAAACTCTACAGAAAATTTGTTTATACTCGTATGAATGTTAATTCATAGTTATGTTAGAATCAACACAAAGATTGTTGTCAGCATAAAATAAGCAGCAATATTATTCGCCAAATCATTATAGATCCCCGAGGAATTCCACAATTAACGAGGGGAATTTCTGGTACCATGTTATTTAATTTGACAAACTGAATGCGATTAGATAATATTTTTTTTTTAATTTTGAAATAAGCTTGAAATGGTCAACTCTATCAACGGCTTTAGACAAATCTAAAGCAACTAGTAACCCGTGATCGCCCGTGTTAAGTGTTTCTTTTATAGTATCAGTGAAATGCAACAAATATGATGTAGTGATAAACCCACGCCTGAATCCATACTGATATTCCGTGATCATGTTCTTATCGATCACGAAATCCAATATGGAGTCAAGGATATGTTCTACAACCATTGACATAGCTGACAAAATGCTAATAGGCCTGAAATCGCCCAGTCTTTATGCACCTCTAACTTTGGGTATTGGTACCACCCGAGCGGTTTTCTTAGCCACAGGTAATGTGGAAGTAGTGAAATTAAAATTTATTAAATAAAGAATATGACTCGAGAAAAATGGAAAAACTGTCTTTAAAATCGTGATAGGCAAACCATCTACTCAGACTGATGTGGTATTAGAGCCCTTAAACTGTCATACTCAAATAAAGAATCAAAGGATAATTCACTATCAAAATAAACAGAAGCAGAATTGTTCTCTAGCTCCACACTGCTTTCTGACATTTGGCATAGGAAAAGATAATTGACAGCATTAGCATCAATATCCTACAACTCAAAATTGTCCTCTAAGCAGTGGGTTCGTAGAGTTTTCCAAATCTAAGAATTATCCATAATATTTTAAACATCAAACTTTTCCTTTCGGAGTACTGCCTTGCCCTATTTCTCTTGACACGATATATGGCCAAGAACACAAATGCCCAAATAATCTCATAAAGATGTTGAATACACTGATTGTAATCATGTTACTATACTTATAGAATTATCTACACGGGTTAACTGCACCATTGCACAGGGTGCAAAATCCATCACAAGTAGCGACTAATTTAAAAGATGAACTTTAACTTTAACATTATTTGGTACTGGGTGAAAGTAAATGAAAATCTACATTTCTAATTGCAAAAATAAAAGTTCTAAGTGGTTTACTATGTTTTCAGTGTGTATTAAAAGTTTAATAATTATTTTTATTATTTTTGATAATTCAATGGATTATTTTTTTTATTAAGACTTTTAAATGTAAAAGTTTTATTGTAGAATCGTCAACTTCAGGTATTTGAGCATATTATATGTACTGTTTTGTTTAAATAAATGTTTTGGAAATACAGAAAAGAAAAAATCTCGTTGCTCTTAAAATGAGATATTTTTGATATTTGTATTAAGTTTCAAAAACTTTGTAGGTAAAACAGGAAAACTGTTTTTTTCTGAAATGGTTATTTGTTTTGTTTTTATACTATGGTTTTCTTTTTTAAATTTGAGCAATAAAATAATATTTTCTAATTTGACTTTATTTAAATTTGTGAAATTTGGGCAAAAAAAATCGGTTTTTAGTTTAAAATTTTGCTAAAAACGCACTTTTTCCAAAAGCTCATTAAGTATGCATTAATTTCCAATTTCAGTTGCTAATTTATCGTTTTTCTTTCCAAAGTTACAGCGAAAAGTGTAAATATTTAAAAAAAAAATTTAAAAAATACAAAAAAGCCCATAAAAGTTTAAAACATTTTTTATAAGTGTATTTATGAGCACCGATTAATAAAAATAACAATATTTTATAATTACGACTTTCCCGTTCAACCCACTGTGTGGTTTATCTTAATAAATTAACCAATATTTAAATATTTTTTTTTCTTCGTTAGGCGTGTACGTACACGAGGCATTAAATTTCCAACAGCTGCGGCAAAATAGTCATTCAAATAGACCGTGCTCGATACTTTACCGCCAATGACATCTTTCAAATACAAAAATATTTATTTTGAAATAATTTGTCATAATGAAATCGCGGGAAGAACCCAATAAAACTTCACCATTACTGATCTGCTTGATTTATATAGAATGTGTTGAAACAATCGGCCTTGGAGATAAAAACAGAATAAACAATTTCAATTACAGCCACACACTTTTAAAGATTATATAGTTCAGTCGGCAAGAATAATTCACGTTTAAGCTCACCAGTAGCTGCATCAATTTTGTAATAAAATTTATTTCGCACCTCCTCTATTTTATCAAGATTATGGTGGAAGGCGTGTTACAATTATTACATATATTTAAGACTTTGCATAATATTTCAAGCAAAGACTTGATGAGGCAATTTTCTTTTCCGAGGCTTCAGAAAAAATTAGATAGAACAGACTGGAACAAACAATACATCGAAGAGATTGCTGTGATTTTGTAATATTTTTTTGCATGTGTGACATTGTGTGCTTTCTTTTATAGGCGCCATGATCATAAACAAAGCAAAAAGTCTACGTTTTACGTAGAATTTGAATCGCAGCAATTTTTACAATTCTCTTTTCAACTTGTCACTTGCATTTGCATGTACGATTTATCCGCATTGGAATTGCTTAATTCTTGTTTTTAATATTATGTCTGAAATTCTTAAAAATTTTAGACACATGCAGCCTTACAATGTTATGGAAATAAATAAGTAAAAACTAATTTTGTTGATTAATTATTTTACGCTTTTCAACAAATTCATTTTGTTGAAAATATATTTCAATCATCAAAAAGCATCAAACGATTAACGAGAAAAGTATAATTATTCTACAGCAAAATGATAAGCTGCAATCAATCACGACTATGCAGGCATAGTGTTGCCAACTATAATCCTTTTTGCTTATACATACTTATACTTTGCAAGGAAAATTAATGTTAATTATGTTACAAATACTTAACAAAACAAGAATATAAAGTATGAAAATTTAACATTTCAGAAGAGCAGGAGTAGTCACTCTTGCATAGCAATGGCAAATTCAGGGTTGAACTTTATAAAAAAAATATTTGAAAGTATTTTCCTTTCGATTCGCACATTTAACAATCTTCTCCAATTTCGTATAATCAGTTTGTAAAGATATCCATGTTTGTAAAGTATTAAAATTTTATGGGTTCTTACGATGGCAAGAAAAACGGCAACATATATTTTAAGCCTATTCTTTTAGGCCACAAATGTAATATAACAACTAATGCCATAAAAAAGTATTTTTGAATGGGTATTTCATGATAAAAGGAACTAGGGAACAATAATTTGCATCATCTTGAAATGTTAATATGAAACCCTATAAAGTATTAATAGATTAGTTCTAAAAAAGAAGCTAGCGCGTTTAAACACACCGAATTTGTGCCTTGTAGTTGTAGATTGGTTAGTATTGGAAATGGGTTTACTTGACCCAACGGGGACTGCATACAAGCAAATGTCAACAGTACTCGTAAAGCGTACTCAGTTGTAGTTGTACTCCGTTTAATATAACAACAACAAACTTTGATGGACTGAGAATAACCGATTTAGACAAGTCCGTCGTCAATTTATTATTTTTAAAGTGTAGGTCGCATTTATTCATATACGCTTTTATTCTCGATGAACCGTTGCGCATTATTCGTGTTTCGGCAATTTTTGATTCGGTAGAGGTACTGATTTCGTAAGTACTGCTGTAATGGGGGCCTATTAAAGACTTGTACAAATGAATTTAGAATGTCACTACTATAGTGAGGACAAGACTAAACACTGTAGGCAGTGTGCATCACACAGATCAAAGCTAGTAGCTATGTGTGGCTTTGTGTTCCTCTGCTATGACAGTTTAGAGCAACGTTAGTACACTGCATGTCTCAAAAAAAATCGTTCTACAAAAGGCAATTAAATTTTAAGTTTTGATTTGGTTTTTGATGCAGTAAAGGGGAAAATCTGATTCTATTATTATTAAAGATAAAATTTAAATAATGTGTGGCATTGAAATGAATTACAAAGTATCCGATGTCGAAAATTAACATGTTCTTGAGTTATTTCCCCTCCTGATTTTTTGACTTTTAATTTAGGTATTATTTTGAGTTGGCAGTTGAACTGAAATAGCTCACTAAACTAAAAAGTGACAACTCAAAATACAATTTGACTGCTTTATATTATTTGAAACTGCTTTATATTATTTGAAACTGCTTTATATTAAAAAGCCACAACTCTAAATAACACTCTTGAAACAACAGCCATCTGGCACAAATACGAAATGTCTTGAATGGTCATTCAAATGATCTTGTGTAGGTCTTTCTAAAGAACAGCACAAATTTGAAATTTCTCTGCTGCATTGTTCACTGCTGTCGTGGCAAAACTTTAACGATCTTTAACGGTCTTATTATTCCTTTGGTAAAGAATGTGAATAATAGAATAAAAAATGGGTAAATTTTCAACAGGGTTTACATTTAAACCAAAACTGTTTCGATTTATTTTTGAGCCATTAATGAGATGCTCTGGGTTTTTATGTTTGCCTTACTTCCAAAAGTTCCAAAGGAAATAGCGGTGTTTTAGCTTAAGCCTGGATAACTAAAACTGGACAGCAAAATCGCAACTCATTTGTTACAAACGTCTCAATTTTGATCATGTCTACAATAACACTACACAAGCCGACTGACACTGTTGATCTACTCACCTCAAGCTCAAGCGAAGAAAACAAAGAGGTCTAGGAGTTTTAAGTCACCTGTAGACCTGGAAGTCGCAATCACTGACGACTGTTATCTTGACCGCAAGATCAATCTTGATAAATGGATGCGACTTGAGGAAAAAAACAGCCCAACGAAACTCCTTTAAAAAGCTAGAGCGATGAAAAGATCAACGTCAAGGAAGCCGAATGGTCAAAATCGTAAATGCATCAACATCATATCTGTCGATTTTCTGCATAAAGCGTTTTTGCCAATTCCGACCAGTGTTAAAATTGAAGGAGTATTAAGGCTGGCAAAAAAAGAATTTGGCAACCATGTCGTGATGCTTGCAAAGTTTATGTGCTCCTCCGCGCTATTAAATTTTAAATATTTAAGTATATAATAATCACTAGATGTGTCATACATAGTCCACTGAGGTCATAAATATAAATATTTGTGCTTTTTTTGTTGAATTTGTACTGTGTTTACAACAATAATAACATGTGTGTTAACTTGAGATTCAATTGATAATTACTTACGTATTTAGTAAATTCGATTTATCTTACTCATACCTTTTGTGGATATTGGAGTGATGCTACTGTTTCGTTTCCTCTCTCCAAGTTTTATTGTGTAATCTTTTGTTTTATTGTGTAATCTTTTGTGTAGTTTGTTTATATTAAATATGCCGGCGTTTCTGCTCGTGCCGCTGATGCGTTAGGCTAGAATAATGGCATCAGATGGTGTTAACCGCGGTGTAAAAGAATTGAAGTTCCGATTTACAAATTGTTGAAGTGTACATTGGCGGAAGTAGCCAAGATGGGATAAGAGTAATAACAAATTCAGAATAAATTTTATTAATTAGATAATACATATTCGGACTTGAATATTTTTTTTTTATTTTAGACGAACGTTCCCAACTCCACACACACCCGCCACTGCCGACAGAGGGGATCACGTTCCCATGACGTAGAGACAAGTCACACATTATTGACCGATCCACAATAGAGAGATGACTAAAAATGTCATGTATGTAAATTAGCTACAGATATTTATCAACAGCCAATCGATAGAAAAAATTATAATAATTACTAGAAAATTTACACAAACTTAAATACACAAACCAAATACTGCTAGAATGGAATACAAACTTAAAACATAGCAAACAAAATTGATTTTTACAAATGAAATCAATAAAAATATAAGAATAAGAAAAACAAAAAAAAATAAGAAAAATAAAAAAAAATAAGAAAAACTATAAGTAATCAAAAAGGAAATTTGTACATTGCAAGTAGTTTAAACTGTTATGAAGACATTGAATTTTAATAAAAATAATTACATTTTTTATTGCATCAAAACCTAAGTAGAAGTCAATTAAATGATGTAACGAATTCAAATAACCACACATTCTACGAAATAGATCACTAAATGCATAATTGAAACCTTGGAAATCCAAGTGTAAAAACTGATAGTATCTAGAGATTTTTGTTATTAAATATAGAAGCCCACGGATAATTTTATATGCCATCATCGTATTCATCATAGTTCGCCTACTATTCAATGAGGGCAGTTTAATAAGATTTGACATGCTGTTGTAGGAAGGGAGTTTAGAGCCAGTACTTGTATTCCAATGTAGATTTCTTAAGCAAAATACTCAAATTTTTTAAAATAGTAATCATATTGGGGATCCCAAACCACTGATCCATATTCTAATATTGGCCTGACTAGAGAAATATAAAGCTGTTTTCAGCAAACTCTTTAGCCCAGCATTTTATAAAAGACACTATACGCTTTATTTACCATAGTAATGATATGGTTATTAAAACATAACATTCTGTCCATCATAAAACCAAGATCAATAAATGAATCAACCGATGTCAATTCAAAGTCACATAGTTCAAAGTAGTAGCCAGCAACCTACTTCTAGAGAAGCACGTATGCTTACACTTTTTCATGTTTAATTCCATAAAATTAAATTCGCACCAGGTACTATATCTGTCCAAGTCATTCTGCGGAACGTGACATTCCGCAAAGCTAGCGTAAGACGAAAATTATTTCACGTCGTTTGCAAACCAAAGTAAATAAGAGTTGATAATAGAATGGGACAAGTCGTTAATGAAAAGTAAAAATAGAATAGGTCCAAGGTGACTGCTCTGTGGGATACCGGAGGATCTGCATTGATCTGGAGAGACTTTTCCCAAATAAAACTACTTCTTCCCTCCGAATTAAATAGGAGGAGCGCCAGTTTATGAAATTATTATTAAATTTAATTTTATTTAACTTAAATAATAAGAGTCTGCGATTTACATTACTAAAATCAGTATATTTAACGTCTGTTTGATGCGGAGAACAAATGCACTAATAACTTCAGAGGAAAGCTGGAGTAGATTGATAATAGTAGAATAACACTTACGAACTACGCGTTGGCACGAATGGAGTATAGGGGCCACATTTTTCGAAACAAAATTCGTTTCCATTTTTTAAAGTAACTTAGGAATTGCGCTAAATTTATAAAGCAGAAACAAGAAAAACATTTTCCATAAATCAGGAAAGTACCCAAATTTTAATGATGAATTAAATAATAAAGAGAAGTATAATACGAGGGATTTAGAACAGCCTTTCATAACATTTTCGGAATATCATATGGTCCAGAGGCACTACTTTATAAGTAAGCAATGTAAATTTAATTTAATAAGTGAATAATCTAAAATAGGAGGAACTATCTGATTTACAGAAGAAATAGTGTAAGTTAGGAATATGTATTTTCGAAAAAGTCAGCTCAACAGTTTACAATTGACTGATCGCCTCAAAACTCAACAACATTAAATCTTATTAATTAACAAATCAGTATCTTATTAAATTAACAAACCTGTAAAATGATTAAGGGTTGTTTTTAAAATTGTCCCTTACGTATGAAGAGTAGAGCCCATAGCATCGTCGAGACTCGGTCAACAATTAGACCTGTTGTATGGAAACTTCTAATTAATTTACTTTTCATGTTTTTAATCTACATAAATCCGTGCAAGTCCAAGGCGTGGATTGTTCTACAACAACGGGTTCCTTACGCACTGTTTTAGATACAAATTCATGTACTTATAGTATGTCATAAATTTTTTTTAATAGCAAAGTCAAATTTAACAATGGTACTACAACTGCAGATAGTATAAGGGAATTAAATCTACGAAAATCGCAACGTTTCAAAGAATCATCACCAGGACGTGGAGATGGTAAAGTAACTGAAAGTGAAATACAAATACTAGGATGGCGGTTGTCTTCCGGATTGGAAATAGAATGCATTCTTGAAACTTGAAGTGAATGCAAAGGCCATTGGTCGAGATTAAATTAAGAATCCTCAAATTCAGGATGTTAATACAGGGTGGCTGCAAAACCAATAAATTTGAATGAACTAAAGCAATCCATTCGAGAAACAATTGCGGCTATTCTTCTGGTAAGATGCCGCACATGCGTCAACCTGCAGGGGTGCATTCTATTATTTTTAAATCTGATTAGCTATATTTAATAAAATTGAATGAGCTTTTATATTAATAAAAGAAAAATTAATTCCATACACTGAAAAAAAGTTATTTGTGTTTCATAATATATAAATATTTTTAATCTTAGACAAATTCATTTCCGGCAATAGTTTAGCAGCATCAGCGTAAGTGGATTTAGTGCTTTTGACGACATATGCCATGATACAGAAGATAAGTTGAAGTCTCCCAATGTTAGGATACCCGAAATATCAGACACATTCGAACTTAAATTTTTCCTTTTAGCGGCAGTCAAAGTTCGTTATAAACATTTTAAGGCCGAAGGAGGAATGGAATTGCAACACAAACTGCAATAAATCCCAAACTATTAAATTTGACTTTCATTTAAACTATTGATTTGGCCTGTTCGTCAGTTTATAATGGACCGAGGAAATTGACTGTCATTGCGGCAAAATAAGCCTGTTTATTTTTCCACAATTGACGAATTTCAACATTATATTGAGTCGAAGTTACAAATGACCTCGACTTAAAAATTTACAAAACTTAAATCATTTATCTTCGTATAAGATAAATGTGTTGGATGTTACATTCATCTTTTATTCAGAAGTCGTAGACCCTAAATTGTGACCAGATAGGACGTGAGTTAAGGAGTTTGTACAAAAAATGGGAGAACAAATTTAGCCTAATTGTTAAGTTTCAAAAACTAGATGTGGTTTATACTACAGGTTATCAAAACGTAAACTATATTAAGCCGCTTATTTGTGAATAGCTAGACTTTGATTTTGATGTTGTTGTTTGTTTGAGACGTGGATGAAATCGGATATTTTAAACTATGAGGTTCTGTGTAATAATTACACGATTTATAGAAAAGATAGAATTGAAAAAATCGGTGGTGATGTCTTAATTGCGGTTTCCTGTTGTCTACCTTCTGTCCGATTTTTTTTGATGGATTTAAACCTCTGTGCGCCGTAAAGGTGGTGCTGATTTTGTGTTGGATTCAGAATCTTTTGTTGTTTGTCTAGACAAAAAGAAGGGGAGTGTTTTTCTTATCCATATTGTTGTCTTGTTGTAGCAATGAAGTGTTTTTAACTAAAATTGAACTGAATTCAATGATTAATTGTTATTTTGATTGTTATTTTTGTCCTGGGCGAATCGCGAAGGCATCGCGAATTCTTCTGCTTACGCGATTACGATATGTACGTCCGCGACGAACCGCAAATACATCGCAAATTCTTCTACTCAAGCGATGTTGGCCCCATTATTCGCTTCCCGTCATTGAATAACCCTCCACAAATAGTCGAATTGTTTGCAGGGTACTACGTATTTCGCACACATACGAGTACAACTCGAATTGTCTTACTTATTTTGTTGCGGTTGATCAAAACATCGGGTTTTGCAATTGTCACTCGATTGTCATTTCACATTTTCTAATAAAATGTGTATTCAATCCACTGATCCGTATACCGTGTGTCCTCCTTTTGTTCCCAAAATAAACCCGATATGTAGTAAAAGGCGTACTTATCGACTGGTGCTGTTGGGGTACAGAGCCATTTATGTACAAAAACTTAATCGATTTGTGCGGCGAATTTGGCATTCGAAGTTGCACAGGTCTCCACAAAGAATTTTCGGATAGAGAGTATTTGATCCAAAAAAAGGAGGGCATTTTTAAACTTCGAAGGACAAATTTTTATAAATAATAGTTACAGTATTAGACAAAATAAAAATATTGCGGGGTCGAGTACTATAAACATGGATACAAATGTGAGACGATTTTTTGCACTTTCATCAACACCATCTATGGAGAAATCATCCTACTAATATTACTTATATAAATGTGAATGTTTGTTTATTTGTTTGTTCGTTAATGGAGTCTGAACCGATGAACCAATTTTGAAATTTTGCTCAAAGATAGTCCTACACCCCAGAATTAATATAGGGTACTTGAATTTTTGATAAATCAAGTGGGCGTGGCACCGTCCACACACCTCAAAATTTTAAACGGCTATATCTTATAGACTATTAGATGTAGAAAGATGTTGTTTGGTACATATACTCCTGGTATGATGAAAAATATATATTGGAAAAGTGGGCGGCGCCACGCCCCTCTTAAAGAAATAGTTCTTACAGCCATAATAATAGTATGATCGTCCTGTATATTATAGTTGGTCTAGAGATATGCATAGGCTACTTGAAATCAATTTTTGAAAAAGGGCATGGCCCCGCCCACACACCTCAAAATTTAAAACGACGATATCTCCCAAACTATTAGAGACAGGAATGTGGGGTTTGGTACATATACTACTGATATGACACAACATTTTGTTTTTGAAAAAAGGCCGGGGCCATGCCCCTTTTTAAAATACCTGTTGTAACAGCCATAATAGGATTCTGATTATCATAGAATATATTACAGTTGGCCCAGAGACATGCACAGAGTATTTGAAATCAAGTTTGGAAAGGGGGCGTGGTCCCACCCACATACCTCAAACTGTAAAAAGACAAAGGGCAAACAATCCTCAAGCAATTACGGATGAACCGTTACTCCGATCCTTCTTAAATTTTACAATCGTCACATCTCGGCCAAAAAATTGGGTTCCCAAGCAATTTTCAATTTCAGCATGTTGTTCTTCGGAACAATACAGTTTTGCTATTCTATGTATTACGCAATATATACCGTCACAACAGCATGCAAAATTTACAAGTAAACACCGTTTTTCGTTAGGTATGTTAACTTTTCACGGGAAATTCCCCTTTCGAAGATATTCGCGGTTTTCCGTGGACCAGGTTTAATTTTTTTTAACAGAACAGGTATATTTCTTTACATGAATTAAGATGTTACATTTCCAGGAGAAAAATGTGAGGTCCATTCATTTTTGAATTGGGTTTTGGGGTTTTAGCGCATTTTTATGCACAAAGGACGGGTAGGCGTGGTACTTCTGAATTGACATGTGGGTTTTTTTTTTGCAAAAAGGGTAGGAAGGTGTGGTATTTTTAGGGTTACGTAATCTAAAAATCATGTATACAATCTGTACATTTACAAATTTTAAGTAAATCGTGTTTTTAAAAGTTTTTCAATCTAAATTAAAAATGCCACTGAGAAAAAAATCATCTCTTACCAAAGTGATCAAAGCAACTTTGGCATTGCGGAATGTTAGAGAATCTGAAATATCTCAAATTGCTAATACTCGACGTTCTCAGCAAACTCAACGCCAGGCAGCGCTGAGAGCTGCAGAACCATCAGAGACTGCTGATCTTCGACGATCTCAGCAAAGTCAACGTCAAGCTACGCTAAGGACCGCAGAAACCTCAGAGACTGCTGACCTTCGACGATCTCAGCAAAGTCAACGTCAAGCTTCGCTAAGGACCGCAGAAACCTAAGAGACTGCTGATCTTCGACGATCTCAGCAAAGTCGACGTCAAGTTGCGCTAAGGACCGCAGAAACCTCAGAGACTGCTGATCTTCGACGATCTCAGCAAAGTCAACGTCAAGCTGCGCTAAGGACCGTATAAACCTCAGATATGGCTCAACTTCGACGTTCTCAATAAAGTCAACGTCAGTCAGCGCTAAGGACCGCAGAAACCACAGAGATGGCTCAACTTCGACGATCTCAACAAAGTCAACGACAGGCTGCGCTGAGGACTGCAGAAAAATCGGACTTCGACAGACCAGGCGTGCTGAGAAATGTATATGATAGGCTGATCGACGACGCAATTTCAAAAGAATTAGTTGGTCTTTTTTCGTACGCTTGATTATGCAAGCCGGTACTGCCAAGCCTTGGAATGGAAAACTGAAACACCGGGAATGTGTTGCAGGAAAAATTTCCATTCCTCTCTTAGAAGAACCTCCAGAGTCTCTTCGAAACCTATTAACCGCCGAAACTGAGGAGTCGAAACATTTCCTGGGAAACAGGAAAATACAACGCATCCTTTCAAATGGCTTCTTTTGGAGTGGATAAAAATGCGTCAATGTCAGGATTTTCTCCAACTTTTTCTATACAAGGACAAATTTATCATCGTATCGGCTCAATCTTTCCCCTAGCCAATCAACAGGCAAAGTTTATGCAGATTTATTTTATTGGTGATACAAACGCAGAAGCTGAAAGAGGTGTGAAGTTATACCGGGTGGTTAAAGAAGCATTATTTGTGATCTTCAGACACTATTTCATGACCATAATCAACTTTTACAATCGTTTAAGTCTGCCATTGAACACATGCCATATGAAAGCTACAAAATTGTTATCCACTCAGATCGAACTCCAACCGGTGAACACGAACGACGATATAATGCTCCTGTATTCAACGAATTTGCGGCGTTGATAGCTGGAAACCATGAATCGCCACGTGATATTTTCCTTCATGCTAGATACGATGGCTTCAAAAGCGTGTCTGATACACATCATTTTTATGACGCTCTTCAATATCCATTGATTTTTTGGGCAGGACAAGAAGGCTATCACTTCCAAATCTCCCAAGTCAACCCAATTACTATAGTTCTTCCAAATAAAAAGGTTTCATGCATGGATTTCTACGCTTTTCACATCATGTTACGACAAACCTTTTTCAACTTATTGGTAAGGTATCGGCAACTTTTTCATAAATTCTTGATGGATATGAACGTGAAGGTGGAAAGCGAACGTCTGCGGTACATAGCTCTTAATCAAAAAAAAAAGAGCAGAATCTTATATACATTTGCAGGACGCCGTACGAAATGATACAAATGTCAATCCTAATGATTTAGGTCAAATTGTAATTTTGCCATCATCATTCATAAACAGCCCGAGGTATTTACATGAGTACACCCAGGATGCGTTTATCTATGTAAGATGAAGGAAGGCCAGATCTCTTTCTGACATTTATGTGTAATCCGTCTTGAGATTACTGACGAATTAATGCCTGGACAAAAATCAACCCATAGACACGATCTTATCGCACGCGTTTTTTGTCAGAAGGTTCTTAAGTTTGTTGCACTGTTGACAAAAAAACGATTTTTGGATATCACCAGTGCTTCATGTACTCGATAGAGTGGCAAAAGCGCGGCCTACCCCATGTCCACGTTCTACTTTGGTTGAAGACAAAAATACGTCCTAACCAAATAGATCAAATTATTTCTGGCGAAATACCTGATCCAGAAGTGTATAAGGAACTGCATGATATCGTTCTGAAGAATATGGTTCATGCACCCTGCGGTGTTCTAAACCCACTTTCTCCTTGCATGAAAAAAGAAAAATGCACCAAAAATTATCCGAGAGCTTTACTTTAGGCAGGTCACCAAATGACGGCGGTCAAAGTTCAACAATTAAAATTCGTGTTGCGTCAAGAGAAACTACAATTGGTAATACATGGATTGTACCACATTCTCCGTTGTTGTCTAAAGCATTTAATGCGCACATAAACGTCGAGTACTGTAGTTCAGTGAAGGCTATCAAATGCATGTGCAAATATATCAACAAAGGCAGCGACCATGCTATTTTCGATATCCAACAGCAACCCGGACATATCGAACTGAGAAATGAAGTCAAGCTTACAAAGCAGAAAGGAATATTAGCAGCAATGAGGCAGCTTGGCGCTTACTTAGTTTTTCATTGCATGAAAGATACCCCAGTATGATACACTTGGCCGTGCATTTTGAAAATGGACAGCGTGTATATTTCAACGAGCAAGCTTTTAACGAAAGAGCTTTAACTGCTCCTAGAACAACAAAAGTTGGCAACCCTGTTTGAGTAAACATCGTTTAATACAAGTGCACCTAGACACAAGTTTTAAAACAAAGAATTATCAATTAAAAATTGCTTAATCTACGATACGGTAATTTTTATTTAAGAGGTTTGTTTGCAAAGTTTCTCTTAAACATCAAGAACAATGCCTAAACATAAGCGCCGTAGTATAATTAACCCAAAAATATTATGTGGGCAATGTAAAGGTGAAGTGAAAGAAGAATAAAATGCAATTCAATGTGCGCCAAAACATTCCATTCTATTTGTACAATGCTGGATAAACGTCAATACGAATATCTAGTTGAGAATGAGAGCGAAAATTATTTCTGTCATTTATGCGAAGAAGGAGGAAACAACATACGAAATGAGTTATGTATGATCAAAACAAAATTGAATAAATTAGATCAGCTGGATTGTTTAAATGAATCGTTAACTTTTATGTCAAAACTATTCGACGATTTAATCAAAGGCGTAGCAGAGAATACAAAGAAATTAGAATTTATACAAAAAGAAAATGTTCCACTTAAAAATGAGGTTGATGTTTTGAAAAAAATCAGATAAAATGCTAAATGATACTCGCGTAAAAAATGATTGCCTTGTTACTGGTTTTGTTAATACTAAAAAATTGATGGCTACTGATGCTATGATATCGATTATGAAAGATACTGGTGTAACTTTAACTGAAGAAGAAATTGATGATGCGTTTTTCCTGAAAAATAAAGCTGATTATGCAAAACAGACAATGATTGTTAAATTTAATTCTTCTAAAACAAAGAAAAAGTAATGTCTGCAAAACCTAAAATGAAAGAAATTGAAAGCACAAAATCGATTTATGTTAATGATTTCTTAAGAAAAGAAACCCTCACACTCTTGAATCATGCTAGAGCATTAAAATCTGTTGGGTACCGCCAAGTTTATGCAGTTAGTTCAAAGGTTTTTGTTAAGCGAAGCGAGTTGTCCCGTCCTCAAATCATTCATGATGCTGTTGATGTTGACCGTTTTCTGCTTGAAGCCACAACTACTATAGGTAGAGGGCATACCCTTCGAATGCAATTCATGAAGAGGATGAAGATGAATCTTATCAAACATCATAAATTTTTACTATCAAAATGTTTTCATATTATTTGTTGTATATTTTTTTCAATATTTTTATTATGAATATAAATAATTATTACAATTCGTTTCAATCATTTGAATTATATTTGGAAGATATTAATAAAAATTAATTTAATATTGTCTCAATGAATGTAAGAAGCATTTCTTCGATCAGTAAATTTAATGAATTTAAAAGTATGATCTCACGCTTTCCTACCCTGCCCAATATAATTTGTGTTCAGGAAACCTCGTTCCACCAGGTTTCCAGCATTGTTGCAGCTTTATAATATACCTGGCTACAATGCTGTGAACTGTTGCAGACCTGATGGTTATCGAGGTTCTACGAGAGCAAGCATTTTGTCGACGCTGTTGTTGTTAAGCTGCACAATAAAGCTTTTCGTGGCAAAGTAGTTATTATAATGTCGTTCAACAGGTCTCCAAAATGTGTTTTGAACAACTTTATGAATTTCTTGGAAGAAGTTTTCAGTCGATTTGGGCAATTACCAGGTATATTTCTGGGATATTCAAATTTGGATACATTACACAGTAACTGTTTACCTGATCTTTTGAAACTTCTGTTTTGCTATGGCTATGCCAATTTCCACAACCTTATTACACGCCCATGTAGTGCTATTGACCATGTTTAAAGCAATATGCAAGACGCGTTGAAAATTGACTCCGTTGAATTTCATATATCAGATCACAATTTATTGTTTTGCAAGTTTGAATCTACTATTGAGAGAGGTGAAATTATAGAAGTGGAAAATCGTCACTGCAATTATGACCGATTGAGGGAATATCTTCACAGGAATTTAAATACTTCTAGTTTAATGGAGATTCCATCAGTAGATACAAACAATCTGTTGGCATGCATATCCGATGCTATTACGGCCTCTACAATGATTTCAAGAAAAAAGAGGTCATTAAAGAAAGAAATAACTCCCTGGATTACTGGAAATTTACTGGCGCTTATAGAGTACAAGAACAATTTGTTGAAAAGAAAAAGAAAGAGAGCAAACAATTTCGATATTGATAGTAATATAAAAAGAATAAGTCGTATTATAAAACTTGCTACTAAAGAGGCAATGAGTGCATATTACCGCGAAAATCTTAATAAAGTTCAAAACGAGCCAAGGAAATGTTGGAACTTTATAAACAAAACCTTTGGAAGAACCGCAAAACCTGAAATACAACTTAGAACAGATGATGGTGAATATGTCTACAGTGATCTGTTAAAAGCTGAAACATTCAATCAATATTTCCATAATTCTGTAATTTAAACAAGATCGCAAATTGAATATTCGATATCGGAAAATTGCAATTCTAAATTAAATGCGTAGAAGAACTTTGTCCCGTTTTAGTTAAAATTTTTAACTCTATTATTGATACGTCTTCATATCCTCATGAATAAAAAGTACACAAAATCATTCCGATTCCAAAAGTGGCACGTGCTGATTCTGTGGACCAGTTCAGACCAATTTATTTGCTATCGGCTGTGGATAAAGTATTTGAAAAAATTATATTCTCTCAAATGTCAAACTACTTTGAAACCGAAAATTTGATATTTGATAATCAGTATGGATTCCGAAAGGATGTGGCACGGAGGAAGCTGTGGTTAATGTGGTTAATTATATCTGTGATGGCTTAGATCGTGGAGTTTAGGCAGTTGGCGGCATTTTAACTATGATTTTTCGAAAGCTTTTGATCTTGTAGATCACTCTGTTTTGTGTAAAAAGCTGTGGTTTTATGGTATTCGTGGCAAAAGTCTGGCTTTAATTGAGAACTATTTAAAACGGCGGAAGCAGTTTGTCCAAATGAACTCATGTAGGAGTTCATTGGCAAACGTTGTATGCGGTGTTCCTCAGGGCAGAATTTTACGCCCTTTGTTATTTTAAATATATTTGAATGACATTAACAATCTTGGCTTGCATGGAAAAGTGTTTATATATGCTGATGATATTTGTATCTTTTATCCATATAAGCACAATATCGTGTTAAAGACTTTTATTGAACGTGATGCTGCTTTGATTTTTGAATAAACAGATTATTTCTGAATCCTGAAAAAACTAAATTTTTACGATTTATGCTACGCCGAATACTTGAAGTAGACAACTGTGCAATTTTTATTAATATAAAAATCTTGAGTGAAGTGTCAAGCATAAAGTACTTAGGAGTTTATTGCAAAATAACTTAGGATGGCGGCTTCACATTGAAAAATTGAGGGCAAAAATAGCTCCAGCGGTCGGAATCATATATAAACTGAAGAACAAATTGGATGAAAAATCAAAACTGTTGATTTTTCAAGCCTTAAGTCAAAGTCATCTCAGTTACATGAGATGACTTTGACTTAATTCCATTGCTCTAGTTTATGGTTACAAAAAAAGTTCAGATTTAAAGTCTTTACAGATCCTTCAGAATAAATCGCTAAAGATCATTTACAATTTGCCCATATTATTTTCAACACGATTGTTTTACAAAGATGTTGCAGTGGGAATTTTACCAGTTTGTGGTTTGCATAAGCTGCAGTTGTTACTGTATGTTTATAAGATTGTAAACAACATTGGCCATCACACTATTTCATTAACTAGATTTCGGCATAATTTTAACACAAGAAATAATTCTAATCTGAATGTAGCCAGATGTCGTTTGGAGATTACAAAGCAGAGGATTGAACACATGAGCAGCGTGGAATTCACTAATTTGTCGCAATTTTTTAAAGACTCACTTTCCATATCTTTATTTAAGAAAAGATTATAAGAATATTTTTTACAAAATGTAGAAATGCTTCTAATTTTAAATAAAAATACTGTAATATTGATTTAATAATATATGTGTATTATAGTTTCATGAAAAAGATTTAATCTAATTGTTGCCAACTAGCATCAAAAAAGCCCTAGAGGCGCTGAGGCATACGAATTTGAATTATTGTTATTACGAATTAAATCAATAAACACTAAAAAAAACCCTGACAGCATTTTTGAAAGTTTGCACAGCAGATGACTTTGCCAAGACGCTTTTTTATTCCGAAATTCCCAGGTACTACACATGGAACACGACACAAAGAGCGTGGCAACGGCAAAAGCAGGGAGTATTAGTTGATGGCTGGCCTGGAGTTAAGGCAACAGATTGTCTTGGGCGTGTATACACAGTACATGTTAGCAATTTGGAATGTTACTGCCTAAGGATGTTGTTGCACAATATAAAGGGACCAACTTGCTTCTCTGATCTCAGAACTATTGACGGGCATCAATGCGCAACGTTTCGAGAAGAATGTGAAGCGTTGGGATTAATAGAAAATGACGCACAATGGAACCTAGCTATGCAAGAGGCTGTCATATGTTCATCGGCTGCAAAAAGTAGAGAGCTTTTTGCTATTAAATTATGCAATTGTAGTGTATCTAATCCTTTGGATATTTGGGAGCGATATAAAAATTCGTTATTGGAAAATATTTTTCACAGACAGCAACAAACAAACAGCTATCGAACCTCTGATGATGCGATCTACAATGATGCCTTGATTTTAGTTGAAAATAAACTGATCTCAATGGTTGGAAAAGATTTGAGCAGCTTTGAAATTCCAACACCAAATCGAGTTCAAGTGGCGTCTGATGAACTATCCAGGGAGTTGGACTACGATATTTCGGCTTTAAATGATTTTGTTGCGGAAATAATGCCTTAACTACTGCCAGATCAGAATTCTGTCATAGACAAAGTCTTAGAAAAGATTAACAATGAGGAAGGAGCCCTGTTATTTTTAGATGCTCCAGGAGGAACTGGTAAAACATTTGTTCTCAACCTTTGTTGGCGCATGTGCGAAAGAATTCCGATGTAGCTATAGCTGCTACTTTCTCTGGAGTTGCAGCAATGCTTCTCAATGGTGGTCGGACTGCACACTCAGTTTTAAAGTTGCCTCTAAAGCTCCTCAGAAGCTCCAACCTGCAATGTTTCTAAGAACTGCAGTAGAGGTATTTTACTACAAAAGTGCAAATTAATAGTGTGAGATAAGTGCACTATGTCACATAAGCACGCAATTGTGGCATTAAATCGTAGCTTACAAGATATTCGAAGTAATACCCTAATCGGAGGAATCGTCGTATTGCTTGCAGGAGATTTTCGCCAAACCCTTCCTGTTATTCCAAGGGGAACTCCAGCTGATGAAATAAACGCATGTCTCAAAGCTTCGCCGTTATGGGAACACAAAATTAAACTCACTACTAACATGCGTGTACACCTTCACAATGACGAAAATGCTGGATCACATGCTGCCGAACTGCTTAAAATAGGAGAAATTGCAGCTGACTGAAATGGTGAAATATTGCTACGAAGAGAATTCTGCTATTTAACACCATCTGAGAAATAACTTATATCTAAAGTTTTCCCAAACATCAATGAAAACATGGCAAACGAAAGATGGTTATATGAAAGAGCAATTTTAGCGCCGAAAACGTTTCCCAAACCAACCATCAGATGTTAAACAAAATTTCTGGAGAGTCAGTTATATATAAATCAGTAGACAGTGTGCTGGATTAAGAACATTTCACAACCTCCCCAGTCGAGTTCCTTATTTCCATCGAGTTATCTGGTGTGCCTTCGCATAACTTGGAATTAAAAATTGGTTTCCCAATTATATTTATGCGAAATCTCAATGCCCCTAAACTTTGTAATGGAACAAGGCTTCGAGTAACGCATCTTAGTCGTAACATTATCGGTGCGACAATTTTGACTGGTTCAGCATAAGGAGAAAATGTCATAATTCCTCTGGTACCCCTTATACCCATTGATTTGCCCTTTCAATTTAAGATATTGCAATTTCCCGTGAAGTTGGCATTTGCAATGCCGATTAACAAATCTCAATGTGAGACGTTGAATGTAGCAGGATTACATTTGGAGACACTTTTCTTTTCCCATGGACAATTATACTTAGTAGGGACATAAATACTGTTACACACGTTTTATGCTGTAAAAAAGTACTGAACGTTTTTGGACCAAATATTTTTCAATATATTTATTGATGTATATTGTATCCAAAAAGAATCTACTTATTGGAAATGTCCGCCTTTTGCCTTTACACACGCCTTAAGTCGCACTGGCCAATCGTCAATAGCTGCACAAACCTCGTCCATTGGAAAATTGGCCACAGCTCGAACCAAAGCAGTCTTAAGAGATCCAATTTTGGGGTTCTTTTGTGAAAAACCTTGTCCTCTAAAACTGTCAACAATTTGTAATCCAATGGGTTCAAATCTGGACTGTCTGAGGGTCATTCTTCAGAGGAAATGTACGCTAGCAAATTTTTTCGAAGCCAGGCCTGGGATGTTTTAGCCTTATGGGCCGGCGCAGACTCCTGATGTAAAGTCCATGGCTTGTTTTGGAACAGGGAATTGTTAAGAGGCTTCACAACAGCATCCAAAACGGTTTCTTGGTAAACTTTGGCCGATGTATTAACTCCTCGTTCGCAGAAATGCAGGTCAGTAACCCCATCGTAAGAGACACCCAACCAAACCATGACTGAAGCTTTTCCCTTTTCCACCCTTGGGATCAGTTCAGAAGCTTCCTTAGATGACCGCGCATACACTCGTATCATTTTGCTTGTTAAACTTTTCCTGAACGGTAAAATTTTTTTCATCGGTGAACAAAATGTTTCTGTGCAAGTTATCAGCGTGCTTCACCAAAATACTTTTGCATTTTTCAATCCTATTTTTTTTTAAGCTGCAGTCAATAAATGTCCGGTACGTCGCACAGTGAGCTATTTGCAGGGTCTAGCCGGTAAAAAATCAAAATGAATTTTATGTGTTTAAATGATTCAGACATAATAAGAATTGTCCAATTAGATAAAAAAAGAAGCCATGGGTGTTTTGAGCCGTCTACTAGCCATAATTTTGTAGGTCAAAGATGAAGTTTTAAAAACTATTTTTTTCAATTGCATGCGCATTAAAGACATCTTATGCAAATTATTCTCATTTTTAGTACAAACGCTGCTCTAGAATTTTGGGTGGAACATATTTTGCTTAAAAAGATATGCTCGTTTTAATAAAAATAACAACAATTATCATATCTTTAGAGAAGTGCCTATAAAGTTGTCTCAAATTAGAGGTTTTCTCGATGAAAATTAGCATAATATTTGATATAAGTTGGACCATCTCATTGGTGACATAAAGAGACATAAACTTGAAACTTCGTTAAAACACTCTCTAGATTATACTCTCTTACATCTTGAAAGATTGATACTTCGCACGACTTCGCATCAATGTAATATTTCAAGTCAAAGGCAATATTTCAAGTCAAGTGCATGGTATAATAACTACACGGTAGAAGCACTAGAATATGCACGCCACAAAAGCCAAAATTAGCTATTCACAATATGAGCAAGATGCATACATAAGGTGGTCGCAGTAGAACTGCCTTGTACTTTATTTGTTCAATATGTATGTAATTGTATTGCGTTTTGCATTGGAAACCAACAACAAAAATACTTATATTTCTGAATGTGAAAAGTAAAGCAAAAAACAAAAACGTGCACTTAGAAAAGCAAATAATAAGCATTCAGTTTTGAAATTAAATTCTCTATTATGAATATTAGTAAATGTGAAAAGTAAAGTGAGTAAATGTGAAAAGTAAAGTAAAATGAGTGAATGTGAAAAGTGAAGAAAAAAAACAAAATCGTGCACTTAGAAAAGCAAATAATAAGCATTCAATTTTGAAATTAAATTAAAGAAATAATAATATTAAATAATTAGAAAATGGATCAAAGAAAAATAACACTTTCGAACTCTGAGGTGTTTGAAATGTGGATAGCCGCTTCTAAAAATGAACGTTTTCATAAATTAAGAATGATTCATGGCTTCAAAAGGTTACTGTTGTGGAATTTTATTGCGGCAAAAGCTCTAATGTTGATATGTTGGATAAACAACCGTCGACATCTAAACGTGGAAGACCTATCAAAAGTTTTGATGCCTGTGAGGGTAGTGCAAAGCGATACAAAGTGCGAGATTTGCTAGAGTCACGCTCTGATTCAGAATTGTGCTACGCAGCGCAAATGTCAAAGCGGACAAGTGGTTTTCGTGCAGTGGCAAATATAATTCAAAGTGTTTCTGAGAAGCCAGAAAATGCTTTGATGCTCAAAAACAAATTTACAACGTATGTATGAAGAGGCTCTTGCCTTGTACATCGATGAAAAACTTTCTCAAAGCAGTTATTTGATTTTGCGTAAGCAAGCGCTCGCTGCAGGCCATTCTTTGTATCCTTCCAAGTATGTCTTGAGAAAAGATAAACAGGAATGCTTTCCGCCAGAAACCTCTATTTATGTCGACGAAACGAAGAATTGAAAAAGTACATGATTCGACAACCTGCAGATAAAGAGGCTGTAGCGAATCGAAAAAACGATATTCAAAAGCGTTTCAAAAATGAGATGGGCCTGATTATTGATGGTGTAAAACCGGGATATGGCACCACAAATGATGGAAATACTGCCAGAAGGTTTTTTATAAATTATTCAAAGAGTGCTGAAATAACTGGACTAGACGAAGAAGTCATTAAAAATTTTTATATTATTTTAAGTGTCTTGTCATCAGGATTTGAAATTAATCTGCATGAGTTTCAAGGATTCATCCTAGAAACTAGAGACAAATATTTGAAATTTTACGACTGGTACCCTATGCCTGTTAGCGTGCACAAGATATTATGCCATGCGATCGATGTTATAAAAAATTTCGTTGTACCCATCGGTCAGTTATCTGAAGAAGCTCAGGAAGCTCGCAACAAGGATTGTAGGCGATACAGGTTGGCGCACACACGCAAATCTTCAAGAATCAATACAAACAGAGATTTGCTTAACATGTTGTTGATAACATCAGATCCTCTGATCAATTCTTATCGACAAAAACTTTTCATCGCTCCCACCGGAAGTTATAAGGTTTTTAGTTGAGCCTAGTTTTGATGCTAATAAAGATTTACGTTTTGAGCTTGCAGGAGCAAGTGAAAATGAAGAAATAGAAAACTTTAGCGAATCTGATTCTGACGAATAGTAGAGTAGTGTTTGGTTTAACTCATAAATGTATGACTCATTTATTATGAAATTGAATGAGCAGTCCTATTTTAATTTTAAGCCCTTATTTTTTGTTGAAATTGAATAATAAGAATTTAAACAAGTTTTTTCAATTCTGTTTTTTCTATTGTGTTACAAAAGTAAATAAAATTTTCTATTTAGGATCATTTATTTTGCGTTCTTGACCTCCTCCTCCCTCTCAGTATTTTGTGTTCTAGCCCTGTACTATCACCTCCATTCGGCGAATCATCTAAACCATCACAATTCATTGGAAAAATATCGAAAAATAGTGTAAGGAAGTAATTCTTACCCCATTGGCCCTTTAAATAGACCCTAAGACTCTCTAGGACCCCTCGGGAGGTCTTATCGGTCCTTGATTCTGTCAAAAATTTTCATGGACCCATTTTACACCAAATCCATCTATTTTAAATTTAAAAATAATTTTTGCCGGCTAACTTGTATGGGGTAGCCCACTGTGCGTCGTTTGAAAGCCCCAAGTCTTTTTTAATGATTCGCTCATGGACTTTTGCGTGATATTTATTTCACGGTCCATGATTTTCTGTTTTCGTAGCGGATTTCTGTGAATTCTTGATTTATCGGCTTTGATGACATGTGGTGTTCGAACAGAGCGTGGGCGGCCCGACCGGTGGCGGTCTTTTACATCTCCAGTCTCCTCAAACAGTTTTATGCATCGGTAGACGAACATGCGGCTAATCCCTAGTGGCCGGAGCGTTTTGAAAATATCGTTTTTAATCATTTCACACTTGAAAAGGGCTATTACAGCGATACGATTCTCATTATCTGACCACTCCATGATGAAAGTTGAAACAATTTTAAAATCCCGTTACAGACTAAAGCTATTGAGGTTAGTTTTCAAAACCCATATGACATTACCCGGGTTTCTGCAGTTCTACTATTGAAATGGGTGTTTTCAATGTTGTAATAGTATCTATGTCCCTACAAAGTATGTGGCTTGCTCCCGAGTTCCCAGTCGAAAAAATTTGTACGTTTTGACAACTAATAGAAAAACAACCAATGTCGTATATAAAAGCGTATTGACATCGCAATAGATATAGATATATATATAAAATAGGTATATAACACAGTACGACAAAATCAATTTTTTTTGAGTACACATGAGAAATGTTAACAGAATATGAAAATAGGCTTAAAATAAAGAAATACGTGTCTCGGCGTTTTGCTGTAGCACGTCAGAATTTTGAGAAAATCGATTTTAAAGATTCGAAGGACAGTGGAGGTTCACTTGTAACGTAGTACTATTATAAAAAGTTCTATAAAAATAGAATGGGTGAACCGATTTAAGTGCTTGAGCCAGTTTTAAAAGGGAATTAAATTTGGATTTGTTTTTATTAAAAAAAAAACAAATCCGCTAGATGGCGCTTTAATTTTCATGTAAAATTAAAAAATATCCAAAAAATGTACGAAATTCATTAAAAATACAATGTTGTTGATTTGAAATCCAATAACTAAAGTAGAATCTTTTTCGCTGGCCGGGATTTGCTTGATTCAGCGATTCGGGGCTCCGAGCCAGATCAAACTAAAAATATTATTATTCAATTTCAACGAGCTTACAGATCGGGGTTTCTGCAATTAAGATATCATATTAATTTTTGTATTTTTACATTACATTTACCTTACATTGAATTACATTACATTTTTGGATAATAATTTTTGTATTTTTACATTACATTTACATTACATTGAATTACATTACATTTTTGGATATTTTTTAATTTTACATGAAAATTAAAGCGCCATCTAGCGGAAAAAATGTTTTTTTTAAGTACTACGTTACAAGTGAACCTCCACGATCCTTCGAATCTTTAAAATCGATTTTCTCAAAATTCTGACGTGCTACAGCAAATCGCCGAGACACGTATTTCTTTATTTTAAGCCTATTTTCATATTCTGTTAACATTTCTCATGTGTACCAACCACTGTCGTACTGTGTAATAAATATACAAAAGACTATTTTGAAGTAAAGGCCCATTTAGTCTCGACGGTTGACGGTAGACAATCAGCTATTTCAGTTGGGGGTTGCATTTTGCATGTGTTAGAGGGAGATAACTACAGTTTGACGGTTGACGACGGTAGACTTCTGCAGGTTGCAGAATGTACCGTCAACCGTCGAGACTAAATGGGCCTTAAACCTTTATCAATAAAAATTTAATATTTTTAAAACCTTTGTGTTTTCTTGAAACTTAAAGGCCCATTTAGTCTCGACGGTTGACGGTAGATTCTGCAACCTGCAGAAGTCTACCGTCGTCAACCGTCAAACTGTAGTTATCTCCCTCTAACACATGCAAAATGCAACCCCCAACTGAAATAGCTGATTGTCTACCGTCAACCGTCAACCGTCGAGACTAAATGGGCCTTAATACCCGGGCAACGCCGGGTAAAGAAAGCTAGTTACACATAGTTATAAACTTAAATCATGAATTTTCCACTGCTAAGAATGTAAAAAAAGTCTTTCGAATTATGAATTTTATGAGCAAGCAATATTAGTAGCAAAAAGAGGACAAATACCACCCTTTTGAAAAGGAATAGAGGACGGGAGAACAATGGTCAAAAAGAAGGACGTATGGTAACCCTGATGTGACGCAGAAAAGCAGAAATTACACTGAATAAAATAAAATATAAAGTGTTTATTGTGTATTTAAAAAAAACCTTTAAATTAAAACGCTGTAATCTCAAGTCAACCTTTAATAACACGAATTTTCAAAACACATATTTGTATTTGAGGGAAAAATTGGCAGAAGGAACGTGAAAATAAAAATTTTCACGTTTGTGGTAGTCTTACTTATTGGAGTACGACTCGATGCAGTAAGTGTATTTAATAGATGTACTATTAGAAAACTACTTTAACCACTTCTAACTTTGCAATCAGAACCAAATATCGGCTCCAAAATATTGCTGGCTCAAGCAATATTAAGGAATATTGCTTGAGCCAGTTTTGAAAAGGGAATTAAATTTGGATTTGTTTTTATTTAAAAAAAAAACAAATCCGCTAGATGGCGCTTTAATTTTCATGTAAAATTATAAAATATCCAAAAAATGTACGAAATTCATTAAAAATACAATGTTGTTGATTTGAAATCTAATAACTAAAGTAGAATCTTTTTCGCTGGCCGGGAATTGCTTGATTCAGCGATTCGGGGCTCCGAGCCAGATCAAACTAAAAATATTATTATTCAATTTCAACGAGCTTACAGATCGGGGTTTCTGCAATTAAGATATCATATTAATTTTTTGTATTTTTACATTACATTTACCTTACATTGAATTACATTACATTTTTGGATATTAATTTTTGTATTTTTACATTACATTTACATTACATTGAATTACATTACATTTTTGGATATTTTTTAATTTTACATGAAAATTAAAGCGCCATCTAGCGGAAAAAATGTTTTTTTTAAGTACTACGTTACAAGTGAACCTCCACGATCCTTCGAATCTTTAAAATCGATTTTCTCAAAATTCTGACGTGCTACAGCAAATCGCCGAGACACGTATTTCTTTATTTTAAGCCTATTTTCATATTCTGTTAACATTTCTCATGTGTACCAACCACTGTCGTACTGTGTAATAAATATACAAAAGACTATTTTGAAGTAAACCTTTATCAATAAAAATTTAATATTTTTAAAACCTTTGTGTTTTCTTGAAACTTAATACCCGGGCAACGCCGGGTAAAGAAAGCTAGTTACACATAGTTATAAACTTAAATCATGAATTTTCCACTGCTAAGAATGTAAAAAAAGTCTTTCGAATTATGAATTTTATGAGCAAGCAATATTAGTAGCAAAAAGAGGACAAATACCACCCTTTTGAAAAGGAATAGAGGACGGGAGAACAATGGTCAAAAAGAAGGACGTATGGTAACCCTGATGTGACGCAGAAAAGCAGAAATTACACTGAATAAAATAAAATATAAAGTGTTTATTGTGTATTTAAAAAAAACCTTTAAATTAAAACGCTGTAATCTCAAGTCAACCTTTAATAACACGAATTTTCAAAACACATATTTGTATTTGAGGGAAAAATTGGCAGAAGGAACGTGAAAATAAAAATTTTCACGTTTGTGGTAGTCTTACTTATTGGAGTACGACTCGATGCAGTAAGTGTATTTAATAGATGTACTATTAGAAAACTACTTTAACCACTTCTAACTTTGCAATCAGAACCAAATATCGGCTCCAAAATATTGCTGGCTCAAGCAATATTAAGGAATATTGCTTGAGCCAGTTTTGAAAAGGTAATTAAATTTGGATTTGTTTTTATTTAAAAAAAAAACAAATCCGCTAGATGGCGCTTTAATTTTCATGTAAAATTATAAAATATCCAAAAAATGTACGAAATTCATTAAAAATACAATGTTGTTGATTTGAAATCTAATAACTAAAGTAGAATCTTTTTCGCTGGCCGGGAATTGCTTGATTCAGCGATTCGGGGCTCCGAGCCAGATCAAACTAAAAATATTATTATTCAATTTCAACGAGCTTACAGATCGGGGTTTCTGCAATTAAGATATCATATTAATTTTTTGTATTTTTACATTACATTTACCTTACATTGAATTACATTACATTTTTGGATATTAATTTTTGTATTTTTACATTACATTTACATTACATTGAATTACATTACATTTTTGGATATTTTTTAATTTTACATGAAAATTAAAGCGCCATCTAGCGGAAAAAATGTTTTTTTTTAAGTACTACGTTACAAGTGAACCTCCACGATCCTTCGAATCTTTAAAATCGATTTTCTCAAAATTCTGACGTGCTACAGCAAATCGCCGAGACACGTATTTCTTTATTTTAAGCCTATTTTCATATTCTGTTAACATTTCTCATGTGTACCAACCACTGTCGTACTGTGTAATAAATATACAAAAGACTATTTTGAAGTAAACCTTTATCAATAAAAATTTAATATTTTTAAAACCTTTGTGTTTTCTTGAAACTTAATACCCGGGCAACGCCGGGTAAAGAAAGCTAGTTACACATAGTTATAAACTTAAATCATGAATTTTCCACTGCTAAGAATGTAAAAAAAGTCTTTCGAATTATGAATTTTATGAGCAAGCAATATTAGTAGCAAAAAGAGGACAAATACCACCCTTTTGAAAAGGAATAGAGGACGGGAGAACAATGGTCAAAAAGAAGGACGTATGGTAACCCTGATGTGACGCAGAAAAGCAGAAATTACACTGAATAAAATAAAATATAAAGTGTTTATTGTGTATTTAAAAAAAACCTTTAAATTAAAACGCTGTAATCTCAAGTCAACCTTTAATAACACGAATTTTCAAAACACATATTTGTATTTGAGGGAAAAATTGGCAGAAGGAACGTGAAAATAAAAATTTTCACGTTTGTGGTAGTCTTACTTATTGGAGTACGACTCGATGCAGTAAGTGTATTTAATAGATGTACTATTAGAAAACTACTTTAACCACTTCTAACTTTGCAATCAGAACCAAATATCGGCTCCAAAAAGCTAAAGCATTCCACATGGACTGGAGGTTATTCTTTTACTTAAAAATACACCGGCATTTACGAGCTGGAAACCCATCACTGAAAAGGTTTAAGATGTTTTTAAACAGACTTGAACTCGGGTTTACATGTTTGATGATCATACACACAAACTATCACACCACGATCGCCCACGAATAGGCTTCATAGTAGAAAAACTATATGAAAAACTTTTCAAAGGTTTAATGAAAATGTTTATTAGTCGTAAAATTGTCTTAATTTATTTAAGGAATATTTTTCATGGTGTGCATGAAGTTTATCATAAAAATTATGAAAAAATATTACAGGCTGATTTGTGGATTACTGTTTTCTACAAAGAATTAATAAAAAAATATAATTTGCTTAATTGAAGCGTTGAAACACAAAATCGAAGTTGCCCATGAAGAGATTCGACCCGAAACAATCTAAAATGTACTGAAAATCGGGTTGATCGGATGAATTACTGCCTTGTCAGTTGTGGTAGTCCCATGAATGATAATGTGTTCCATTTTTAACCAATAAAACCAGAAATTTGAAAAAAAAATATTAGTACTTTACAGCCGATTAACATTTTAACGGTTGAATCCTACTACAATAACACAGTACAACAGCCAATCTGGGGGGGTGAGAAATTCCAAGTCAGGGTGATGGTACTGGCGTTCGTATGTGCCAGTTTTTTTATGACCTTTTACATTTTTTCCTTATCTTGATGTTTTTTCGCTTAGTTGTAAAATGTTGGCAAAAACGTAGTTTGACATAACTCGAGAACGACTAGTTCGATTTTGCTGAAATAAATTGAGAAAAATTAATAATTACATTTTCTTTAATCCATTAATATACTGTTTCTCTACCAAATCAACATTTTTGCAATTAGAAATAAATTTATGAAGAAAATTTGGCCAAAATTTTTTTTTTTTTTTTCAAACATATAAATCCCAAACGGAAAAACATGTAGAGTCTTATAACTTTCACGTAAAGTCACATAACCTATAAACAAAATGCATAGAAATCGATTAACGCGTTCTGCTTTATTTACAATTAAGTGAAGGTATCCCATTTTGACAAGAATATTGATATATGTTTTAATTCAAAAAAGTGTCATTTATCGCCTTTTTTTTATAAATTTTCTCCAATAACTCAGACTTCTGGCCATAAACTACTAAAAAATAAAGTAAAAATTTTTATAATTTTTTATTTTATTTATTTATTTTTATTTATTTTAATAAATATTGCCTAGACTTTTTCGATGGTGGTTGTTCGGGTTTCTGAACCACACATAATGTCAATGTGTGACTCCACTGCTGGCCCTTCTGCACCTCCTGAAAATTCTTTATCATCAGGATCATCCTTGTCTTGGCAAACAAGCTTACTCCACCAGCAAATTTCCGCAAGTATTGCACTCGGCGACTTTTTCCCTCTATATCTCATTTCAAATGGCATAGCAACTTGATGATAGCGTTCGCCTTGTTCATCAGATTCGGTAGCCAATTGTTTGCTGAAGTAGTCCAGATGATGATGTAAATAATGGATTTTCAAGGACATGTGGACACCAATTTCCGAGAACGATCTTAACATCCTTGCGACAGAAATATCGTAGTTGGTAGAACGATGCTTTCCCAACAATCCTTCTATTACTTCTTTGATTGCCTGCCATGCGTCCAATTTAGCGTCAGTCAAAATATTGTTGAATGCGCCACTTTTAATCAGCTTTCGTATATCTGGACCATTTAGTACGCCTGATTGGAAAAAATGAAGTTGTTAAGATGGAAAATCATTGGAAATGAATGTGATATTATAATTTACCATCTTTAATTTTACTTTCGCTGAGTCTCGGGTAAATTAGTTTCAAACACAAGAAAACTTCATCTCTTTTGGCGACAGTTTTGATGAAATTCTTAACAATTCCAAGTTTAATATGCAGTGGAGGCAGCAATATCTTCTCCTTCGGCACTAGAGGCTCACGAATAATATTGGCCGTTTGTAACCTGCTGTGCTCTCTGAGTTTCCATCCGTGGCATGCATATTGGTCACCGGAAAATCGTGTGTCCCAATCGCACAAAAAGCACATATATTTTATATAGCCGCTTTGAAGGCCGCAAAGCATTGCTACAACTTTTAAATCGCAGCATATGCGCCACATATGCTTGGCGTAGTTAACCATTTTTAAAATATTTTCCAGTGCAGCATATGTTTCTTTCGTTTCTGTACTATAGGCGATTGGAACTGAAGGTTTTTTATTGGTCTTATGCAGTAAAACCGCCTTCAAGCTGAGTTTTGAACTGTCAATAAATAGCCTCCAGTCATCTGCTTCATATTTTATTTCCATTGCGTCCATCAATTTTCCTACATCCGGGCATTATGCAGAAGTTTTTTCATCACTCACAAGGAATAAAGTTTGGAGTGTTGCCTGACGACTTCGATAAGCTGTGACTTTCACACCGGGTGCCAAAAGATTGTTTGATTTCATAAAAGAAGCCAGTTCTTCTGATTTATGCTGTGTTAGTTCTAATTTGGCAACAATTGAATCAAGGCTATTTTGATTTACTAAAATAGGCTCATTGGACACAGATGGTTCGGGATTATATGAGGTATCATCACTTAAACCGTATGCTGCTGCAAAACTCGGAGCGGTCATAGAAAATACAATATCTGAGCTAGAAGCTTTTGGCACAGGAATGTGGTCCGAATGAGGCAATGGTGTTGCGGCACTTGCAACACCAACGTAATTATACGATTTTCTTTTCCTTTTTGCGGCTCCTTTATTCGCACATGCATAGCAATTCAATGGATTGTGACCTTCGCCAGGATTAGTCCAAGTCATTGGGATACCGAATGGCATAGTTTCACGACTTCTATTTTTCCAATCCATTAGACGGTTGTAGCAGCTTTTATACACCATATTTGGTAACAATTTTTGTTCAGTATAACATTTTGGTTGAAGTACATCTCGTATATTTGAACAAAAGCAGTACTGAAATTTCCCATTTTTTTATGTGTTGAGACATATTGACCACAGCAGTAGCAGAAGATATTTATATCTGGCTTGCACAGTTCCATATTCTATTCACTTTTGTTCACTTTTAAAAAAACTGGAGGGAAAATACTTGTTCTCTTCGCGTTCGTCGGCACTTGTTTAATGACAAAAAACGAACAATGAACACCTATTTATACTATTTCATTTTCATATTTTTCAATATTTTACCGACAGGTACTTATGAATTGGCGCATCTTGCAACGTTCTAAAACATGACCACTCATGAATGTGGGTGGAATGTGACTTTACGTGAAAGTTATAAGACTCTACACGTTTTTCCGTTTGGGATTTATATGTTTAAAAAAAAAAAAAAAAATTGTTGGCAAAATTTTCTTCATAAATTTATTTCTAATTGCAAAAATGTTGATTTGGTAGAGAAACAGTATGTTAATGGATTAAGGAAAATGTAATTATTAATTTTTCTCAATTTATTTCAGCAAAATCGAACAACAACATTTTACAACTAAGCGAAAAAAACATCAAGATACGGTCATACTGGCACATACGAACGCAAAACCCTTTGAGGGTTTTAATATACTGACCTAGTACCATCACCCTGACTTGGAATTTCTCACCCCCCAGACAATAACCCCAAAAATGTTCCACTGTGTAATTAAACTTTTCAGTTCCCACCTTCTTTTTAGTGTCTTGACACTCGTAAACTTTGTAACCAAAACGACAAAAATGTAAACCAAATGATTCAAATTATTGTTAAAATTAACTTTTTTGTTTAAGGCCATCAAAGTTTGTTGTGGCATGGTTTAATTGGAAGTTTGTCTTATATGTATTTAATACGAGTATAAAAACAATGATCTTTATTGTCAATCACTTTAGTGTTTGAATGTTAATGCGAATCACCAACATTTTAGTTATTGTGAAATGCAGCACAAGAATTTGGTCAACCACAATCACGCCATCTGAAAAGTGAAATCCAACATAGACCTGATTATCACCAAAATCGGCGACGCTTGTCCGATATCAAAAGGTAATGCTTACTGTCTGGGTTGTTGCGAAGTAAAATGCGTGGTGTACATAGAGTTCATGTCTATCATAGATTGACTAATGTTTAAAGCCGGTTAAGAGTATCTAACAAATAATAAAAATCTAGCCAAGTCTTAAGCTATTAGAATCCATCAACCGCCAGTAACTTCAATTGTGTTTAAACTCTTATAGATACTCGTACATTGCGTTTTAGTGAACAGAGGGTACTGTATGTATAAGTACATTAGAGCGCCCTAAACAAAAATAAACGATTCACAAACCAAAAATTGATTACAAAAACTTTGAAAAGTGAGAAATATCGCTTTCATACTCGTAAATACTCACAGCAGGTTTGTTAAAGGACGTTTTTATAAAGAATATTCCATTAAGCGTTTTGAGATTTGATTATTGAGTTGTTTTTCGAGACAGAGCCTTAAAAAAATATGTCTTTTTTATCATTATTTTAAGGCCGACGAAAGTCGTTGCACTCTAATGTACGCACACTTGTATTCTCTACAGGATTATCAAATTATTTGAAACCTACCCAACCAATTAATGGTGGAGAATATTGAAACACTTAATGAAGTAGAAACTAACGCGTAATCCATATCGAGGTTCCCTACTTTTTTAACGAAAAAAACACAGAAAATTCAAATTGAATGGGGATATTTATTATCATTGGAAGAAACATTCTTTGGCATTATGTTTTGAAGATTATGTCTACCAAATGTTGGCCGCGGATACGTCTTAGATGGTCCATCCGTTGAGTCCAATTTTCGATGTCTTTTTCGAGCATTTCGACTGTTAACTGGCGAATGACACGCGTGATGTTTTGCTCCAAGGCCTGAATCAAAGCGGGTTTGTCCGAATAAACTTTAGACTTTACATATCCCCACAGGAAAAAGTCCAGCGGTGTAATATCACACGATCTTGGTGGCCAATCGACCGACCCAAAACGTGAAATTATCTGCTCACCGAAAAATTCTCTCTTCTCGCCGTCTTGTTGGAACCAAATGTCGCCGAGATCACGAACTTCAATTTCAAGCATCTCACCGGCATCATTTTTGAAGAAATATGATCCGATGATTCCAGCGGCCCACAAACCACACCAAACCGTTGTTTTTCTGGATGAAGTGGCAGCTCTTGAACCTCTTCTGGTTGCTCTTCGTGCCAAATGCGGCAATTTTGCTTGTTTACATACCCGTTGACCCAGAAATGGGCCTCATCGCTGAACAAAATTTGGCTGAAAACGTCGGATCTTCTTGGAACTTTTCAAAAGCCGATAGAGCGAAGCGTCTTCAGTTCATGTACAAGCTGCATTTTGTACGCTTTCAATTTAAGATCTCGACGTAAAATCGTTCCATACGTCAGTCCGTGTTGCTGCGAAAGGCGCCGAATCGACTCTCCATGGTCTTGGTGTACACTCTCAGCTACGGCCGCTACATTTGCTTCACTGCGTGCTGGACGTGGTCTATTCGGTCGAATATTCAGCCTTATTACGGTTGTCGAAGACGTAGTCGAATGTCGATTTTTTTTGGAAAACGGTACTACGGTTGTCGAAAATGCACAATCTGTTACAATTTTCGTAACACGGAAGACGAAAACGACTGTCAAAGTTGGCTAAAACAGTCGATCAATTTTTTCCATACGACTAGAGAAGTCGCCGCATTCAATTGACAACAATTGTTAGCCGTTGGTTTCATCCGCTAACACGCCGTTAACTAATTTGAAATTTAACACATTTTTTTGACATTTTATATTCGACAATAAATAAATATAACAAAATTGTATAAAATAAATTATTTATCTATTTTCAACATTGGGTAAATTTGCGGTATTTTACCAAAAAACTTTTATCTGATGTCGACCGCTGATATAAAGTTTATGTCGCCGTCACTTGTTTTGTGTCAGTTGTCGCAGTAAAAATGAACAAGCAGGCGTCGTTTTCTGAATATATTCACATTTGTTTACAAAGATGAGCTGCAAAATGTAAGTATTTGTTTTTTGTGAGAAAATTCATTTAATTAATTATTTATTTATTCCAGGAATAAAATAACCACGCAACAACATTTTTTATAAATGGTGGAATTGTTGGAGACAAATCCAAATCATGCGCGTGCGTACCACAGCGGCCTACATAAAGTAAATACCAAGGAGGAATGGGCGAAAATTGCCATTGAATTAAATTCCATTGGGCCTCCCATGCGCCAAGGTACGGAATGGATGAAGGTGTGGGCAGACTTCAAATGTAATTTGAAAAAGAAGCTGCTGCACAACAAGGCAGAATGCCGTGCAACGGGAGGAGGGCCACACAAACAGTTTGTACTGACGCCAGTGGAGGAAGCAGCCTCAAGTTTGCTGCAGCTAGACTCCATAGTAAATCCGGAGGGAGTCGAATTTGGAGTCTCAAATACTCCACTTAAGTCCAGCTATTGCCGCATGGACACCACAAATGAAAATATTTTTTTTTATTATATTTATTTTATTTTATCTTGAGAAAATTTCAATGTTGCCTTTGGCGGACAATTATGTAAAAAGTAAACATTGTTTTGACAGTATAGCACATCTTTTACTTTTCAATCTATTACAAAATCACAAGAGTCGAAAAAGTTACGTAATACCAAAAATAATCGAAATCGACAACGACTTCGACTGCTCTCGATTTTCGTCTTCGACAACCGTAATAAGGCTGATTATTCAATAATGAATGCTGGGTCTCAAGATGGGTGCTGGTGTTGCGAATAGTACGATCAGTAGGCCGATTATGTTGACCATAAGTTGAACGAAGTGCACGAAACACATTCATCACAGAACGTCAATTTTCGAATTAAAGTTGAACGATTTGTAAACGTTGTTCTGGCGTAAGTCCTTTTGAGTGAAAAACACGTCATTCCGTTTTGAGTATTTGTAATAGCCTTTTCACATTTACTGCGTTTCAGCTGAAACGCCGGCGTTTCAGTCTCTTTCGATGAATTCCGCGAAACACACTTAAATTTCCATACAAAACAAAACGCAGGCATTATGCTCTTTTTGCTGTAGTTTGTTTGAAACCACAGTAAAAATGAGAGAGAGCCCAGTGTTGTACTCCAATAGTAGTTAAAAAAGCAGTAAAATGAAAAAATTGCCATTGCTGGTTCAAAGCTTCGCCGTTATGGGAACACAAAATTAAACTCACTACTAACATGCGTGTACACCTTCACAATGACGAAAATGCTGGATCACATGCTGCCGAACTGCTTAAAATAGGAGAAATTGCAGCTGACTGAAATGGTGAAATATTGCTACGAAGAGAATTCTGCTATTTAACACCATCTGAGAAATAACTTATATCTAAAGTTTTCCCAAACATCAATGAAAACATGGCAAACGAAAGATGGTTATATGAAAGAGCAATTTTAGCGCCGAAAACGTTTCCCAAACCAACCATCAGATGTTAAACAAAATTTCTGGAGAGTCAGTTATATATAAATCAGTAGACAGTGTGCTGGATTAAGAACATTTCACAACCTACCCAGTCGAGTTCCTTATTTCCATCGAGTTATCTGGTGTGCCTTCGCATAACTTGGAATTAAAAATTTGTTTCCCAATTATATTTATGCGAAATCTCAATGCCCCTAAACTTTGTAATGGAACAAGGCTTCGAGTAACGCATCTTAGTCGTAACATTATCGGTGCGACAATTTTGACTGGTTCCCTACCCCTTATATCCATTGATTTGCCCTTTCAATTTAAGATATTGCAATTTCCCGTGAAGTTGGCATTTGCAATGCCGATTAACAAATCTCAATGTGAGACGTTGAATGTAGCAGGATTACATTTGGAGACACTTTTCTTTTCCCATGGACAATTATACTTAGTAGGGACATAAATACTGTTACACACGTTTTATGCTGTAATAAAAGTACTGAACGTTTTTGGACCAAATATTTTTCAATATATTTATTGATGTATATTGTATCCAAAAAGAATCTACTTATTGGAAATGTCCGCCTTTTGCCTTTACACACGCCTTAAGTCGCACTGGCCAATCGTCAATAGCTGCACAAACCTCGTCCATTGGAAAATTGGCCACAGCTCGAACCAAAGCAGTCTTAAGAGATCCAATTTTGGGGTTCTTTTGTGAAAAACCTTGTCCTCTAAAACTGTCAACAATTTGTAATCCAATGGGTTCAAATCTGGACTGTCTGAGGGTCATTCTTCAGAGGAAATGTACGCTAGCAAATTTTTTCGAAGCCAGGCCTGGGATGTTTTAGCCTTATGGGCCGGCGCAGACTCCTGATGTAAAGTCCATGGCTGGTTTTGGAACAGGGAATTGTTAAGAGGCTTCACAACAGCATCCAAAACGGTTTCTTGGTAAACTTTGGCCGATGTATTAACTCCTCGTTCGCAGAAATGCAGGTCAGTAACCCCATCGTAAGAGACACCCAACCAAACCATGACTGAAGCTTTTCCCTTTTCCACCCTTGGGATCAGTTCAGAAGCTTCCTTAGATGACCGCGCATACACTCTATCATTTTGCTTGTTAAACTTTTCCTGAACGGTAAAATTTTTTTCATCGGTGAACAAAATGTTTCTGTGCAAGTTATCAGCGTGCTTCACCAAAATACTTTTGCATTTTTCAATCCTATTTTTTTTAAGCTGCAGTCAATAAATGTCCGGTACGTCGCACAGTGAGCTATTTGCAGGGTCTAGCCGGTAAAAAATCAAAATGAATTTTATGTGTTTAAATGATTCAGACATAATAAGAATTGTCCAATTAGATAAAAAAAGAAGCCATGGGTGTTTTGAGCCGTCTACTAGCCATAATTTTGTAGGTCAAAGATGAAGTTTCAAAAACTATTTTTTTCAATTGCATGCGCATTAAAGACATCTTATGCAAATTATTCTCATTTTTAGTACAAACGCTGCTCTAGTATTTTGGGTGGAACATATTTTGCTTAAAAAGATATGCTCGTTTTAATAAAAATAACAACAATTATCATATCTTTAGAGAAGTGCCTATAAAGTTGTCTCAAATTAGAGGTTTTCTCGATGAAAATTAGCATAATATTTGATATAAGTTGGACCATCTCATTGGTGACATAAAGAGACATAAACTTGAAACTTCGTTAAAACACTCTCTAGATTATACTCTCTTACATCTTGAAAGATTGATACTTCGCACGACTTCGCATCAATGTAATATTTCAAGTCAAAGGCAATATTTCAAGTCAAGTGCATGGTATAATAACTACACGGTAGAAGCACTAGAATATGCACGCCACAAAAGCCAAAATTAGCTATTCACAATATGAGCAAGATGCATACATAAGGTGGTCGCAGTAGAACTGCCTTGTACTTTATTTGTTCAATATGTATGTAATTGTATTGCGTTTTGCATTGGAAACCAACAACAAAAATACTTATATTTCTGAATGTGAAAAGTAAAGCAAAAAACAAAAACGTGCACTTAGAAAAGCAAATAATAAGCATTCAGTTTTGAAATTAAATTCTCTATTATGAATATTAGTAAATGTGAAAAGTAAAGTGAGTAAATGTGAAAAGTAAAGTAAAATGAGTGAATGTGAAAAGTGAAGATAAAAAACAAAAACGTGCACTTAGAAAAGCAAATAATAAGCATTCAATTTTGAAATTAAATTAAAGAAATAATAATATTAAATAATTAGAAAATGGATCAAAGAAAAATAACACTTTCGAACTCTGAGGTGTTTGAAATGTGGATAGCCGCTTCTAAAAATGAACGTTTTCATAAATTAAGAATGATTCATGGCTTCAAAAGGTTACTGTTGTGGAATTTTATTGCGGCAAAAGCTCTAATGTTGATATGTTGGATAAACAACCTTCGACATCTAAACGTGGAAGACCTATCAAAAGTTTTGATGCCTGTGAGGGTAGTGCAAAGCGATACAAAGTGCGAGATTTGCTAGAGTCACACTCTGATTCAGAATTGTGCTACGCAGCGCAAATGTCAAAGCGGACAAGTGGTTTTCGTGCAGTGGCAAATATAATTCAAAGTGTTTCTGAGAAGCCAGAAAATGCTTTGATGCTCAAAAACAAATTTACAACGTATGTATGAAGAGGCTCTTGCCTTGTACATCGATGAAAAACTTTCTCAAAGCAGTTATTTGATTTTGCGTAAGCAAGCGCTCGCTGCAGGCCATTCTTTGTATCCTTCCAAGTATGTCTTGAGAAAAGATAAACAGGAATGCTTTCCGCCAGAAACCTCTATTTATGTCGACGAAACGAAGAATTGAAAAAGTACATGATTCGACAACCTGCAGATAAAGAGGCTGTAGCGAATCGAAAAAACGATATTCAAAAGCGTTTCAAAAATGAGATGGGCCTGATTATTGATGGTGTAAAACCGGGATATGGCACCACAAATGATGGAAATACTGCCAGAAGGTTTTTTATAAATTATTCAAAGAGTGCTGAAATAACTAGACGAAGAAGTCATTAAAAATTTTTATATTATTTTAAGTGTCTTGTCATCAGGATTTGAAATTAATCTGCATGAGTTTCAAGGATTCATCCTAGAAACTAGAGACAAATATTTGAAATTTTACGACTGGTACCCTATGCCTGTTAGCGTGCACAAGATATTATGCCATGCGATCGATGTTATAAAAAATTTCGTTGTACCCATCGGTCAGTTATCTGAAGAAGCTCAGGAAGCTCGCAACAAGGATTTTAGGCGATACAGGTTGGCGCACACACGCAAATCTTCAAGAATCAATACAAACAGAGATTTGCTTAACATGTTGTTGATAACATCAGATCCTCTGATCAATTCTTATCGACAAAAACTTTTCATCGCTCCCACCGGAAGTTATAAGGTTTTTAGTTGAGCCTAGTTTTGATGCCAATAAAGATTTACGTTTTGAGCTTGCAGGAGCAAGTGAAAATGAAGAAATAGAAAACTTTAGCGAATCTGATTCTGACGAATAGTAGAGTAGTGTTTGGTTTAACTCATAAATGTATGACTCATTTATTATGAAATTGAATGAGCAGTCCTATTTTAATTTTAAGCCCTTATTTTTTGTTGAAATTGAATAATAAGAATTTAAACAAGTTTTTTCAATTCTGTTTTTTCTATTGTGTTACAAAAGTAAATAAAATTTTCTATTTAGGATCATTTATTTTGCGTTCTTGACCTCCTCCTCCCTCTCAGTATTTTGTGTTCTAGCCCTGTACTATCACCTCCATTCGGCGAATCATCTATAACATCACAATTCATTGGAAAAATATCGAAAAATAGTGTAAGGAAGTAATTCTTACCCCATTGGCCCTTTAAATAGACCCTAAGACTCTCTAGGACCTCTCGGGAGGTCTTATCGGTCCTTGATTCTGTCAAAAATTTTCATGGACCCATTTTACACCAAATCCATCTATTTTAAATTTAAAAATAATTTTTGCCGGCTAACTTGTATGGGGTAGCCCACTGTGCGTCGTTTGAAAGCCCCAAGTCTTTTTTAATGATTCGACTCATGGACTTTTGCGTGATATTCATTTCACGGGCCATGATTTTCTGTTTTCGTAGCGGATTTCTGTGAATTCTTGATTTATCGGCTTTGATGACATGTGGTGTTCGAACAGAGCGTGGGCGGCCCGACCGGTGGCGGTCTTTTACATCTCCAGTCTCCTCAAACAGTTTTATGCATCGGTAGACGAACATGCGGCTAATCCCTAGTGGCCGGAGCGTTTTGAAAATATCGTTTTTAATCATTTCACACTTGAAAAGGGCTATTACAGCGATACGATTCTCATTATCTGACCACTCCATGATGAAAGTTGAAACAATTTTAAAATCCCGTTACAGACTAAAGCTATTGAGGTTAGTTTTCAAAACCCATATGACATTACCGGGGTTTCTGCAGTTCTACTATTGAAATGGGTGTTTTCAATGTTGTAATAGTATCTATGTCCCTACAAAGTATGTGGCTTGCTCCCGAGTTCCCAGTCGAAAAAATTTGTACGTTTTGACAACTAATAGAAAAACAACCAATGTCGTATATAAAAGCGTATTGACATCGCAATAGATATAGATATATATATAAAATAGGTATATAACACAGTACGACAAAATCAATTTTTTTTGAGTACACATGAGAAATGTTAACAGAATATGAAAATAGGCTTAAAATAAAGAAATACGTGTCTCGGCGTTTTGCTGTAGCACGTCAGAATTTTGAGAAAATCGATTTTAAAGATTCGAAGGACAGTGGAGGTTCACTTGTAACGTAGTACTATTATAAAAAGTTCTATAAAAATAGAATGGGTGAACCGATTTAAGTGCTTGAGCCAGTTTTAAAAGGGAATTAAATTTGGATTTGTTTTTATTAAAAAAAAAACAAATCCGCTAGATGGCGCTTTAATTTTCATGTAAAATTAAAAAATATCCAAAAAATGTACGAAATTCATTAAAAATACAATGTTGTTGATTTGAAATCCAATAACTAAAGTAGAATCTTTTTCGCTGGCCGGGATTTGCTTGATTCAGCGATTCGGGGCTCCGAGCCAGATCAAACTAAAAATATTATTATTCAATTTCAACGAGCTTACAGATCGGGGTTTCTGCAATTAAGATATCATATTAATTTTTGTATTTTTACATTACATTTACCTTACATTGAATTACATTACATTTTTGGATAATAATTTTTGTATTTTTACATTACATTTACATTACATTGAATTACATTACATTTTTGGATATTTTTTAATTTTACATGAAAATTAAAGCGCCATCTAGCGGAAAAAATGTTTTTTTTAAGTACTACGTTACAAGTGAACCTCCACGATCCTTCGAATCTTTAAAATCGATTTTCTCAAAATTCTGACGTGCTACAGCAAATCGCCGAGACACGTATTTCTTTATTTTAAGCCTATTTTCATATTCTGTTAACATTTCTCATGTGTACCAACCACTGTCGTACTGTGTAATAAATATACAAAAGACTATTTTGAAGTAAAGGCCCATTTAGTCTCGACGGTTGACGGTAGACAATCAGCTATTTCAGTTGCAGAATGTACCGTCAACCGTCGAGACTAAATGGGCCTTAAACCTTTATCAATAAAAATTTAATATTTTTAAAACCTTTGTGTTTTCTTGAAACTTAAAGGCCCATTTAGTCTCGACGGTTGACGGTAGATTCTGCAACCTGCAGAAGTCTACCGTCGTCAACCGTCAAACTGTAGTTATCTCCCTCTAACACATGCAAAATGCAACCCCCAACTGAAATAGCTGATTGTCTACCGTCAACCGTCGAGACTAAATGGGCCTTAATACCCGGGCAACGCCGGGTAAAGAAAGCTAGTTACACATAGTTATAAACTTAAATCATGAATTTTCCACTGCTAAGAATGTAAAAAAAGTCTTTCGAATTATGAATTTTATGAGCAAGCAATATTAGTAGCAAAAAGAGGACAAATACCACCCTTTTGAAAAGGAATAGAGGACGGGAGAACAATGGTCAAAAAGAAGGACGTATGGTAACCCTGATGTGACACAGAAAAGCAGAAATTACACTGAATAAAATAAAATATAAAGTGTTTATTGTGTATTTAAAAAAAACCTTTAAATTAAAACGCTGTAATCTCAAGTCAACCTTTAATAACACGAATTTTCAAAACACATATTTGTATTTGAGGGAAAAATTGGCAGAAGGAACGTGAAAATAAAAATTTTCACGTTTGTGGTAGTCTTACTTATTGGAGTACGACTCGATGCAGACTCGATGGTACGGATATTGAACAATCAGAAGCTCTCGATGTTCTGGGCATGAAAATACAATGTGACGCTCGTTGGGCGAGACATGTATTCGAAGTGTCGAAAGAAGCACTCAAGTGCATAGGCTTTTTAAAGCGGTGCAAGAAATACTTCACTCCTACTGATCTTTTCAATATCTATACATCTTTCATCAGGCCGAAGATGGAATACAACTCCCATATATGGGCAGGTGCTCCAAAATCATCCTTGGAGCTACTTGACCGTGTTCAAAGGAGAGCGATGGTGCTGATAGGTGACAGTAGGGTATCCAACTCTATTGTTTCCCTTGAGCATCGTCGGAATGTGGGTTGCGTGACGCTGTTCTATCGTTACTTTCATGGTGTGTGTTCATCAGACATCCGTCGCCTTATTCCTGACGTGAGGATGTTCGGCAGGGATACGCGACTTTCTAGGAATTCACACCCGTTTGTTATCGAGTGGCCAGTTGACCGCACTATACACTACAGATCAAATTCGTTTTTCGCTCGTACAGTCCGTATGTGGAATCGACTTCCGGCAAATGTATTTCCCACTAATTGCGACATCCAGAAGTTCAAGGCAAGCGTCAACAAACATTACTCCCTCTTTCCCCCCTCCGATCCATTAATTTCCACTCGCCAACGCAATGCACCGCATGTATAGGGGGCATCCCCTGAGTGTTGGTTTTTAAAAAAAAAAAAAAAAAAAAAAAAAAAGTGTATTTAATAGATGTACTATTAGAAAACTACTTTAACCACTTCTAACTTTGCAATCAGAACCAAATATCGGCTCCAAAATATTGCTGGCTCAAGCAATATTAAGGAATATTGCTTGAGCCAGTTTTGAAAAGGGAATTAAATTTGGATTTGTTTTTATTAAAAAAAAAACAAATCCGCTAGATGGCGCTTTAATTTTCATGTAAAATTATAAAATATCCAAAAAATGTACGAAATTCATTAAAAATACAATGTTGTTGATTTGAAATCTAATAACTAAAGTAGAATCTTTTTCGCTGGCCGGGAATTGCTTGATTCAGCGATTCGGGGCTCCGAGCCAGATCAAATAAAAATATTATTATTCAATTTCAACGAGCTTACAGATCGGGGTTTCTGCAATTAAGATATCATATTAATTTTTGTATTTTTACATTACATTTACCTTACATTGAATTACATTACATTTTTGGATATTAATTTTTGTATTTTTACATTACATTTACATTACATTGAATTACATTACATTTTTGGATATTTTTTAATTTTACATGAAAATTAAAGCGCCATCTAGCGGAAAAAATGTTTTTTTTAAGTACTACGTTACAAGTGAACCTCCACGATCCTTCGAATCTTTAAAATCGATTTTCTCAAAATTCTGACGTGCTACAGCAAATCGCCGAGACACGTATTTCTTTATTTTAAGCCTATTTTCATATTCTGTTAACATTTCTCATGTGTACCAACCACTGTCGTACTGTGTAATAAATATACAAAAGACTATTTTGAAGTAAACCTTTATCAATAAAAATTTAATATTTTTAAAACCTTTGTGTTTTCTTGAAACTTAATACCCGGGCAACGCCGGGTAAAGAAAGCTAGTTACACATAGTTATAAACTTAAATCATGAATTTTCCACTGCTAAGAATGTAAAAAAAGTCTTTCGAATTATGAATTTTATGAGCAAGCAATATTAGTAGCAAAAAGAGGACAAATACCACCCTTTTGAAAAGGAATAGAGGACGGGAGAACAATGGTCAAAAAGAAGGACGTATGGTAACCCTGATGTGACGCAGAAAAGCAGAAATTACACTGAATAAAATAAAATATAAAGTGTTTATTGTGTTTTTAAAAAAAACCTTTAAATTAAAACGCTGTAATCTCAAGTCAACCTTTAATAGCACGAATTTTCAAAACACATATTTGTATTTGAGGGAAAAATTGGCAGAAGGAACGTGAAAATAAAAATTTTCACGTTTGTGGTAGTCTCACTTATTGGAGTACGACTCGATGCAGTAAGTGTATTTAATAGATGTACTATTAGAAAACTACTTTAACCACTTCTAACTTTGCAATCAGAACCAAATATCGGCTCCAAAAAGCTAAAGCATTCCACATGGACTGGAGGTTATTCTTTTACTTAAAAATACACCGGCATTTACGAGCTGGAAACCCATCACTGAAAAGGTTTAAGATGTTTTTAAACAGACTTGAACTCGGGTTTACATGTTTGATGATCATACACACAAACTATCACACCACGATCGCCCACGAATAGGCTTCATAGTAGAAAAACTATATGAAAAACTTTTCAAAGGTTTAATGACAATGTTTATTAGTCGTAAAATTGTCTTAATTTATTTAAGGAATATTTTTCATGGTGTGCATGAAGTTTATCATAAAAATTATGAAAAAATATTACAGGCTGATTTGTGGATTACTGTTTTCTACAAAGAATTAATAAAAAAATATAATTTGCTTAATTGAAGCGTTGAAACACAAAATCGAAGTTGCCCATGAAGAGATTCGACCCGAAACAATCTAAAATGTACTGAAAATCGGGTTGATCGGATGAATTACTGCCTTGTCAGTTGTGGTAGTCCCATGAATGATAATGTGTTCCATTTTTAACCAATAAAACCAGAAATTTGAAAAAAAAATATTAGTACTTTACAGCCGATTAACATTTTAACGGTTGAATCCTACTACAATAACACAGTACAACAGCCAATCTGGGGGGGTGAGAAATTCCAAGTCAGGGTGATGGTACTGGCGTTCGTATGTGCCAGTTTTTTTATGACCTTTTACATTTTTTCCTTATCTTGATGTTTTTTCGCTTAGTTGTAAAATGTTGGCAAAAACGTAGTTTGACATAACTCGAGAACGACTAGTTCGATTTTGCTGAAATAAATTGAGAAAAATTAATAATTACATTTTCTTTAATCCATTAATATACTGTTTCTCTACCAAATCAACATTTTTGCAATTAGAAATAAATTTATGAAGAAAATTTGGCCAAAATTTTTTTTTTTTTCAAACATATAAATCCCAAACGGAAAAACATGTAGAGTCTTATAACTTTCACGTAAAGTCACATAACCTATAAACAAAATGCATAGAAATCGATTAACGCGTTCTGCTTTATTTACAATTAAGTGAAGGTATCCCATTTTGACAAGAATATTGATATATGTTTTAATTCAAAAAAGTGTCATTTATCGCCTTTTTTTTATAAATTTTCTCCAATAACTCAGACTTCTGGCCATAAACTACTAAAAAATAAAGTAAAAATTTTTATAATTTTTTATTTTATTTATTTATTTTTATTTATTTTAATAAATATTGCCTAGACTTTTTCGATGGTGGTTGTTCGGGTTTCTGAACCACACATAATGTCAATGTGTGACTCCACTGCTGGCCCTTCTGCACCTCCTGAAAATTCTTTATCATCAGGATCATCCTTGTCTTGGCAAACAAGCTTACTCCACCAGCAAATTTCCGCAAGTATTGCACTCGGCGACTTTTTCCCTCTATATCTCATTTCAAATGGCATAGCAACTTGATGATAGCGTTCGCCTTGTTCATCAGATTCGGTAGCCAATTGTTTGCTGAAGTAGTCCAGATGATGATGTAAATAATGGATTTTCAAGGACATGTGGACACCAATTTCCGAGAACGATCTTAACATCCTTGCGACAGAAATATCGTAGTTGGTAGAACGATGCTTTCCCAACAATCCTTCTATTACTTCTTTGATTGCCTGCCATGCGTCCAATTTAGCGTCAGTCAAAATATTGTTGAATGCGCCACTTTTAATCAGCTTTCGTATATCTGGACCATTTGGTACGCCTGATTGGAAAAAATGAAGTTGTTAAGATGGAAAATCATGGGAAATGAATGTGATATTATAATTTACCATCTTTAATTTTACTTTCGCTGAGTCTCGGGTAAATTAGTTTCAAACACAAGAAAACTTCATCTCTTTTGGCGACAGTTTTGATGAAATTCTTAACAATTCCAAGTTTAATATGCAGTGGAGGCAGCAATATCTTCTCCTTCGGCACTAGAGGCTCACGAATAATATTGGCCGTTTGTAACCTGCTGTGCTCTCTGAGTTTCCATCCGTGGCATGCATATTGGTCACCGGAAAATCGTGTGTCCCAATCGCACAAAAAGCACATATATTTTATATAGCCGCTTTGAAGGCCGCAAAGCATTGCTACAACTTTTAAATCGCAGCATATGCGCCACATATGCTTGGCGTAGTTAACCATTTTTAAAATATTTTCCAGTGCAGCATATGTTTCTTTCGTTTCTGTACTATAGGCGATTGGAACTGAAGGTTTTTTATTGGTCTTATGCAGTAAAACCGCCTTCAAGCTGAGTTTTGAACTGTCAATAAATAGCCTCCAGTCATCTGCTTCATATTTTATTTCCATTGCGTCCATCAATTTTCCTACATCCGGGCATTATGCAGAAGTTTTTTCATCACTCACAAGGAATAAAGTTTGGAGTGTTGCCTGACGACTTCGATAAGCTGTGACTTTCACACCGGGTGCCAAAAGATTGTTTGATTTCATAAAAGAAGCCAGTTCTTCTGATTTATGCTGTGTTAGTTCTAATTTGGCAACAATTGAATCAAGGCTATTTTGATTTACTAAAATAGGCTCATTGGACACAGATGGTTCGGGATTATATGAGGTATCATCACTTAAACCGTATGCTGCTGCAAAACTCGGAGCGGTCATAGAAAATACAATATCTGAGCTAGAAGCTTTTGGCACAGGAATGTGGTCCGAATGAGGCAATGGTGTTGCGGCACTTGCAACACCAACGTAATTATACGATTTTCTTTTCCTTTTTGCGGCTCCTTTATTCGCACATGCATAGCAATTCAATGGATTGTGACCTTCGCCAGGATTAGTCCAAGTCATTGGGATACCGAATGGCATAGTTTCACGACTTCTATTTTTCCAATCCATTAGACGGTTGTAGCAGCTTTTATACACCATATTTGGTAACAGTTTTTGTTCAGTATAACATTTTGGTTGAAGTACATCTCGTATATTTGAACAAAAGCAGTACTGAAATTTCCCATTTTTTTATGTGTTGAGACATATTGACCACAGCAGTAGCAGAAGATATTTATATCTGGCTTGCACAGTTCCATATTCTATTCACTTTTAAAAAAACTGGAACTTGTTCTCTTCGCGTTCGTCGGCACTTGTTTAATGACAAAAAACGAACAATGAACACCTATTTATACTATTTCATTTTCATATTTTTCAATATTTTACCGACAGGTACTTATGAATTGGCGCATCTTGCAACGTTCTAAAACATAACCACTCATGAATGTGGGTGGAATTCGTGTAAAAAAAATCATGCAGGTAGCCAACAGAAAAAACCCAAATAATTACAAAAGTGCCCTTGCTTTTTTCCTTTTAATGGTTCACGCACATTTATGACCGTTTTTTAGTTTGTTACAGCAACCATAAAAATGTAATAACCTTTTGTTTATTACTCTTTTTTTAATTCTGAGAATCATAAAAAAGTCATCAACCTTTTTTCCAAGGAATTTTGAGCATATTTCGAGCAAATTTTTGAAATTCATACCTTTACTTAATTTTGAATAAAAGCAGAACGCGTTAATCGATTTCTATGATCTATGTAGCATTTTGTTTATAGGTTATGTGACTTTACGTGAAAGTTATAAGACTCTACACGTTTTTCCGTTTGGGATTTATATGTTTAAAAAAAAAAAAAATTTGTTGGCAAAATTTTCTTCATAAATTTATTTCTAATTGCAAAAATGTTGATTTGGTAGAGAAACAGTATGTTAATGGATTAAGGAAAATGTAATTATTAATTTTTCTCAATTTATTTCAGCAAAATCGAACAACAACATTTTACAACTAAGCGAAAAAAACATCAAGATACGGTCATACTGGCACATACGAACGCAAAACCCTTTGAGGGTTTTAATATACTGACCTAGTACCATCACCCTGACTTGGAATTTCTCACCACCCAGACAATAACCCCAAAAATGTTCCACTGTGTAATTAAACTTTTCAGTTCCCACCTTCTTTTTAGTGTCTTGACACTCGTAAACTTTGTAACCAAAACGACAAAAATGTAAACCAAATGATTCAAATTATTGTTAAAATTAACTTTTTTGTTTAAGGCCATCAAAGTTTGTTGTGGCATGGTTTAATTGGAAGTTTGTCTTATATGTATTTAATACGAGTATAAAAACAATGATCTTTATTGTCAATCACTTTAGTGTTTGAATGTTAATGCGAATCACCAACATTTTAGTTATTGTGAAATGCAGCACAAGAATTTGGTCAACCACAATCACGCCATCTGAAAAGTGAAATCCAACATAGACCTGATTATCACCAAAATCGGCGACGCTTGTCCGATATCAAAAGGTAATGCTTACTGTCTGGGTTGTTGCGAAGTAAAATGCGTGGTGTACATAGAGTTCATGTCTATCATAGATTGACTAATGTTTAAAACCGGTTAAGAGTATCTAACAAATAATAAAAATCTAGCCAAGTCTTAAGCTATTAGAATCCATCAACCGCCAGTAACTTCAATTGTGTTTAAACTCTTATAGATACTCGTACATTGCGTTTTAGTGAACAGAGGGTACTGTATGTATAAGTACATTAGAGCGCCCTAAACAAAAATAAACGATTCACAAACCAAAAATTGATTACAAAAACTTTGAAAAGTGAGAAATATCGCTTTCATACTCGTAAATACTCACAGCAGGTTTGTTAAAGGACGTTTTTATAAAGAATATTCCATTAAGCGTTTTGAGATTTGATTATTGAGTTGTTTTTCGAGACAGAGCCTTAAAAAAATATGTCTTTTTTATCATTATTTTAAGGCCGACGAAAGTCGTTGCACTCTAATGTACGCACACTTGTATTCTCTACAGGATTATCAAATTATTTGAAACCTACCCAACCAATTAATGGTGGAGAATATTGAAACACTTAATGAAGTAGAAACTAACGCGTAATCCATATCGAGGTTCCCTACTTTTTTAACGAAAAAAACACAGAAAATTCAAATTGAATGGGGATATTTATTATCATTGGAAGAAACATTCTTTGGCATTATGTTTTGAAGATTATGTCTACCAAATGTTGGCCGCGGATACGTCTTAGATGGTCCATCCGTTGAGTCCAATTTTCGATGTCTTTTTCGAGCATTTCGACTGTTAACTGGCGAATGACACGCGTGATGTTTTGCTCCAAGGCCTGAATCAAAGCGGGTTTGTCCGCATAAACTTTAGACTTTACATATCCCCACAGGAAAAAGTCCAGCGGTGTAATATCACACGATCTTGGTGGCCAATCGACCGACCCAAAACGTGAAATTATCTGCTCACCGAAAAATTCTCTCTTCTCGCCGTCTTGTTGGAACCAAATGTCGCCGAGATCACGAACTTCAATTTCAAGCATCTCACCGGCATCATTTTTGAAGAAATATGATCCGATGATTCCAGCGGCCCACAAACCACACCAAACCGTTGTTTTTCTGGATGAAGTGGCAGCTCTTGAACCTCTTCTGGTTGCTCTTCGTGCCAAATGCGGCAATTTTGCTTGTTTACATACCCGTTGACCCAGAAATGGGCCTCATCGCTGAACAAAATTTGGCTGAAAACGTCGGATCTTCTTGGAACTTTTCAAAAGCCGATAGAGCGAAGCGTCTTCAGTTCATGTACAAGCTGCATTTTGTACGCTTTCAATTTAAGATCTCGACGTAAAATCGCTAAGTCGTTCCATACGTCAGTCCGTGTTGCTGCGAAAGGCGCCGAATCGACTCTCCATGGTCTTGGTGTACACTCTCAGCTACGGCCGCTACATTTGCTTCACTGCGTGCTGGACGTGGTCTATTCGGTCGAATATTATTCAATAATGAATGCTGGGTCTCAAGATGGGTGCTGGTGTTGCGAATAGTACGATCAGTAGGCCGATTATGTTGACCATAAGTTGAACGAAGTGCACGAAACACATTCATCACAGAACGTCAATTTTCGAATTAAAGTTGAACGATTTGTAAACGTTGTTCTGGCGTAAGTCCTTTTGAGTGAAAAACACGTCATTCCGTTTTGAGTATTTGTAATAGCCTTTTCACATTTACTGCGTTTCAGCTGAAACGCCGGCGTTTCAGTCTCTTTCGATGAATTCCGCGAAACACACTTAAATTTCCATACAAAACAAAACGCAGGCATTATGCTCTTTTTGCTGTAGTTTGTTTGAAACCACAGTAAAAATGAGAGAGAGCCCAGTGTTGTACTCCAATAGTAGTTAAAAAAGCAGTAAAATGAAAAAATTTCCATTGCTGGTTCAAAGCTTCGCCGTTATGGGAACACAAAATTAAACTCACTACTAACATGCGTGTACACCTTCACAATGACGAAAATGCTGGATCACATGCTGCCGAACTGCTTAAAATAGGAGAAATTGCAGCTGACTGAAATGGTGAAATATTGCTACGAAGAGAATTCTGCTATTTAACACCATCTGAGAAATAACTTATATCTAAAGTTTTCCCAAACATCAATGAAAACATGGCAAACGAAAGATGGTTATATGAAAGAGCAATTTTAGCGCCGAAAACGTTTCCCAAACCAAACATCAGATGTTAAACAAAATTTCTGGAGAGTCAGTTATATATAAATCAGTAGACAGTGTGCTGGATTAAGAACATTTCACAACCTACCCAGTCGAGTTCCTTATTTCCATCGAGTTATCTGGTGTGCCTTCGCATAACTTGGAATTAAAAATTTGTTTCCCAATTATATTTATGCGAAATCTCAATGCCCCTAAACTTTGTAATGGAACAAGGCTTCGAGTAACGCATCTTAGTCGTAACATTATCGGTGCGACAATTTTGACTGGTTCCCTACCCCTTATATCCATTGATTTGCCCTTTCAATTTAAGATATTGCAATTTCCCGTGAAGTTGGCATTTGCAATGCCGATTAACAAATCTCAATGTGAGACGTTGAATGTAGCAGGATTACATTTGGAGACACTTTTCTTTTCCCATGGACAATTATACTTAGTAGGGACATAAATACTGTTACACACGTTTTATGCTGTAATAAAAGTACTGAACGTTTTTGGACCAAATATTTTTCAATATATTTATTGATGTATATTGTATCCAAAAAGAATCTACTTATTGGAAATGTCCGCCTTTTGCCTTTACACACGCCTTAAGTCGCACTGGCCAATCGTCAATAGCTGCACAAACCTCGTCCATTGGAAAATTGGCCACAGCTCGAACCAAAGCAGTCTTAAGAGATCCAATTTTGGGGTTCTTTTGTGAAAAACCTTGTCCTCTAAAACTGTCAACAATTTGTAATCCAATGGGTTCAAATCTGGACTGTCTGAGGGTCATTCTTCAGAGGAAATGTACGCTAGCAAATTTTTTCGAAGCCAGGCCTGGGATGTTTTAGCCTTATGGGCCGGCGCAGACTCCTGATGTAAAGTCCATGGCTGGTTTTGGAACAGGGAATTGTTAAGAGGCTTCACAACAGCATCCAAAACGGTTTCTTGGTAAACTTTGGCCGATGTATTAACTCCTCGTTCGCAGAAATGCAGGTCAGTAACCCCATCGTAAGAGACACCCAACCAAACCATGACTGAAGCTTTTCCCTTTTCCACCCTTGGGATCAGTTCAGAAGCTTCCTTAGATGACCGCGCACGGTAAAATTTTTTTCATCGGTGAACAAAATGTTTCTGTGCAAGTTATCAGCGTGCTTCACCAAAATACTTTTGCATTTTTCAATCCTATTTTTTTTAAGCTGCAGTCAATAAATGTCCGGTACGTCGCACAGTGAGCTATTTGCAGGGTCTAGCCGGTAAAAAATCAAAATGAATTTTATGTGTTTAAATGATTCAGACATAATAAGAATTGTCCAATTAGATAAAAAAAGAAGCCATGGGTGTTTTGAGCCGTCTACTAGCCATAATTTTGTAGGTCAAAGATGAAGTTTCAAAAACTATTTTTTTCAATTGCATGCGCATTAAAGACATCTTATGCAAATTATTCTCATTTTTAGTACAAACGCTGCTCTAGAATTTTGGGTGGAACATATTTTGCTTAAAAAGATATGCTCGTTTTAATAAAAATAACAACAATTATCATATCTTTAGAGAAGTGCCTATAAAGTTGTCTCAAATTAGAGGTTTTCTCGATAAAAATTAGCATAATATTTGATATAAGTTGGACCATCTCATTGGTGACATAAAGAGACATAAACTTGAAACTTCGTTAAAACACTCTCTAGATTATACTCTCTTACATCTTGAAAGATTGATACTTCGCACGACTTCGCATCAATGTAATATTTCAAGTCAAAGGCAATATTTCAAGTCAAGTGCATGGTATAATAACTACACGGTAGAAGCACTAGAATATGCACGCCACAAAAGCCAAAATTAGCTATTCACAATATGAGCAAGATGCATACATAAGGTGGTCGCAGTAGAACTGCCTTGTACTTTATTTGTTCAATATGTATGTAATTGTATTGCGTTTTGCATTGGAAACCAACAACAAAAATACTTATATTTCTGAATGTGAAAAGTAAAGCAAAAAACAAAAACGTGCACTTAGAAAAGCAAATAATAAGCATTCAGTTTTGAAATTAAATTCTCTATTATGAATATTAGTAAATGTGAAAAGTAAAGTGAGTAAATGTGAAAAGTAAAGTAAAATGAGTGAATGTGAAAAGTGAAGAAAAAAAACAAAAACGTGCACTTAGAAAAGCAAATAATAAGCATTCAATTTTGAAATTAAATTAAAGAAATAATAATATTAAATAATTAGAAAATGGATCAAAGAAAAATAACACTTTCGAACTCTGAGGTGTTTGAAATGTGGATAGCCGCTTCTAAAAATGAACGTTTTCATAAATTAAGAATGATTCATGGCTTCAAAAGGTTACTGTTGTGGAATTTTATTGCGGCAAAAGCTCTAATGTTGATATGTTGGATAAACAACCGTCGACATCTAAACGTGGAAGACCTATCAAAAGTTTTGATGCCTGTGAGGGTAGTGCAAAGCGATACAAAGTGCGAGATTTGCTAGAGTCACACTCTGATTCAGAATTGTGCTACGCAGCGCAAATGTCAAAGCGGACAAGTGGTTTTCGTGCAGTGGCAAATATAATTCAAAGTGTTTCTGAGAAGCCAGAAAATGCTTTGATGCTCAAAAACAAATTTACAACGTATGTATGAAGAGGCTCTTGCCTTGTACATCGATGAAAAACTTTCTCAAAGCAGTTATTTGATTTTGCGTAAGCAAGCGCTCGCTGCAGGCCATTCTTTGTATCCTTCCAAGTATGTCTTGAGAAAAGATAAACAGGAATGCTTTCCGCCAGAAACCTCTATTTATGTCGACGAAACGAAGAATTGAAAAAGTACATGATTCGACAACCTGCAGATAAAGAGGCTGTAGCGAATCGAAAAAACGATATTCAAAAGCGTTTCAAAAATGAGATGGGCCTGATTATTGATGGTGTAAAACCGGGATATGGCACCACAAATGATGGAAATACTGCCAGAAGGTTTTTTATAAATTATTCAAAGAGTGCTGAAATAACTGGACTAGACGAAGAAGTCATTAAAAATTTTTATATTATTTTAAGTGTCTTGTCATCAGGATTTGAAATTAATCTGCATGAGTTTCAAGGATTCATCCTAGAAACTAGAGACAAATATTTGAAATTTTACGACTGGTACCCTATGCCTGTTAGCGTGCACAAGATATTATGCCATGCGATCGATGTTATAAAAAATTTCGTTGTACCCATCGGTCAGTTATCTGAAGAAGCTCAGGAAGCTCGCAACAAGGATTGTAGGCGATACAGGTTGGCGCACACACGCAAATCTTCAAGAATCAATACAAACAGAGATTTGCTTAACATGTTGTTGATAACATCAGATCCTCTGATCAATTCTTATCGACAAAAACTTTTCATCGCTCCCACCGGAAGTTATAAGGTTTTTAGTTGAGCCTAGTTTTGATGCCAATAAAGATTTACGTTTTGAGCTTGCAGGAGCAAGTGAAAATGAAGAAATAGAAAACTTTAGCGAATCTGATTCTGACGAATAGTAGAGTAGTGTTTGGTTTAACTCATAAATGTATGACTCATTTATTATGAAATTGAATGAGCAGTCCTATTTTAATTTTAAGCCCTTATTTTTTGTTGAAATTGAATAATAAGAATTTAAACAAGTTTTTTCAATTCTGTTTTTTCTATTGTGTTACAAAAGTAAATAAAATTTTCTATTTAGGATCATTTATTTTGCGTTCTTGACCTCCTCCTCCCTCTCAGTATTTTGTGTTCTAGCCCTGTACTATCACCTCCATTCGGCGAATCATCTATAACATCACAATTCATTGGAAAAATATCGAAAAATAGTGTAAGGAAGTAATTCTTACCCCATTGGCCCTTTAAATAGACCCTAAGACTCTCTAGGACCTCTCGGGAGGTCTTATCGGTCCTTGATTCTGTCAAAAATTTTCATGGACCCATTTTACACCAAATCCATCTATTTTAAATTTAAAAATAATTTTTGCCGGCTAACTTGTATGGGGTAGCCCACTGTGCGTCGTTTGAAAGCCCCAAGTCTTTTTTAATGATTCGACTCATGGACTTTTGCGTGATATTCATTTCACGGGCCATGATTTTCTGTTTTCGTAGCGGATTTCTGTGAATTCTTGATTTATCGGCTTTGATGACATGTGGTGTTCGAACAGAGCGTGGGCGGCCCGACCGGTGGCGGTCTTTTACATCTCCAGTCTCCTCAAACAGTTTTATGCATCGGTAGACGAACATGCGGCTAATCCCTAGTGGCCGGAGCGTTTTGAAAATATCGTTTTTAATCATTTCACACTTGAAAAGGGCTATTACAGCGATACGATTCTCATTATCTGACCACTCCATGATGAAAGTTGAAACAATTTTAAAATCCCGTTACAGACTAAAGCTATTGAGGTTAGTTTTCAAAACCCATATGACATTACCGGGGTTTCTGCAGTTCTACTATTGAAATGGGTGTTTTCAATGTTGTAATAGTATCTATGTCCCTACAAAGTATGTGGCTTGCTCCAGAGTTCCCAGTCGAAAAAATTTATACGTTTTGACAACTAATAGAAAAACAACCAATGTCGTATATAAAAGCGTATTGACATCGCAATAGATATAGATATATATATAAAATAGGTATATAACACAGTACGACAAAATCAATTTTTTTTGAGTACACATGAGAAATGTTAACAGAATATGAAAATAGGCTTAAAATAAAGAAATACGTGTCTCGGCGTTTTGCTGTAGCACGTCAGAATTTTGAGAAAATCGATTTTAAAGATTCGAAGGACAGTGGAGGTTCACTTGTAACGTAGTACTATTATAAAAAGTTCTATAAAAATAGAATGGGTGAACCGATTTAAGTGCTTGAGCCAGTTTTAAAAGGGAATTAAATTTGGATTTGTTTTTATTAAAAAAAAAACAAATCCGCTAGATGGCGCTTTAATTTTCATGTAAAATTAAAAAATATCCAAAAAATGTACGAAATTCATTAAAAATACAATGTTGTTGATTTGAAATCCAATAACTAAAGTAGAATCTTTTTCGCTGGCCGGGATTTGCTTGATTCAGCGATTCGGGGCTCCGAGCCAGATCAAACTAAAAATATTATTATTCAATTTCAACGAGCTTACAGATCGGGGTTTCTGCAATTAAGATATCATATTAATTTTTGTATTTTTACATTACATTTACCTTACATTGAATTACATTACATTTTTGGATAATAATTTTTGTATTTTTACATTACATTTACATTACATTGAATTACATTACATTTTTGGATATTTTTTAATTTTACATGAAAATTAAAGCGCCATCTAGCGGAAAAAATGTTTTTTTAAGTACTACGTTACAAGTGAACCTCCACGATCCTTCGAATCTTTAAAATCGATTTTCTCAAAATTCTGACGTGCTACAGCAAATCGCCGAGACACGTATTTCTTTATTTTAAGCCTATTTTCATATTCTGTTAACATTTCTCATGTGTACCAACCACTGTCGTACTGTGTAATAAATATACAAAAGACTATTTTGAAGTAAAGGCCCATTTAGTCTCGACGGTTGACGGTAGACAATAGCTATTTCAGTTGGGGGTTGCATTTTGCATGTGTTAGAGGGAGATAACTACAGTTTGACGGTTGACGACGGTAGACTTCTGCAGGTTGCAGAATGTACCGTCAACCGTCGAGACTAAATGGGCCTTAAACCTTTATCAATAAAAATTTAATATTTTTAAAACCTTTGTGTTTTCTTGAAACTTAAAGGCCCATTTAGTCTCGACGGTTGACGGTAGATTCTGCAACCTGCAGAAGTCTACCGTCGTCAACCGTCAAACTGTAGTTATCTCCCTCTAACACATGCAAAATGCAACCCCCAACTGAAATAGCTGATTGTCTACCGTCAACCGTCAACCGTCGAGACTAAATGGGCCTTAATACCCGGGCAACGCCGGGTAAAGAAAGCTAGTTACACATAGTTATAAACTTAAATCATGAATTTTCCACTGCTAAGAATGTAAAAAAAGTCTTTCGAATTATGAATTTTATGAGCAAGCAATATTAGTAGCAAAAAGAGGACAAATACCACCCTTTTGAAAAGGAATAGAGGACGGGAGAACAATGGTCAAAAAGAAGGACGTATGGTAACCCTGATGTGACGCAGAAAAGCAGAAATTACACTGAATAAAATAAAATATAAAGTGTTTATTGTGTATTTAAAAAAAACCTTTAAATTAAAACGCTGTAATCTCAAGTCAACCTTTAATAACACGAATTTTCAAAACACATATTTGTATTTGAGGGAAAAATTGGCAGAAGGAACGTGAAAATAAAAATTTTCACGTTTGTGGTAGTCTTACTTATTGGAGTACGACTCGATGCAGTAAGTGTATTTAATAGATGTACTATTAGAAAACTACTTTAACCACTTCTAACTTTGCAATCAGAACCAAATATCGGCTCCAAAATATTGCTGGCTCAAGCAATATTAAGGAATATTGCTTGAGCCAGTTTTGAAAAGGGAATTAAATTTGGATTTGTTTTTATTTAAAAAAAAAACAAATCCGCTAGATGGCGCTTTAATTTTCATGTAAAATTATAAAATATCCAAAAAATGTACGAAATTCATTAAAAATACAATGTTGTTGATTTGAAATCTAATAACTAAAGTAGAATCTTTTTCGCTGGCCGGGAATTGCTTGATTCAGCGATTCGGGGCTCCGAGCCAGATCAAACTAAAAATATTATTATTCAATTTCAACGAGCTTACAGATCGGGGTTTCTGCAATTAAGATATCATATTAATTTTTTGTATTTTTACATTACATTTACCTTACATTGAATTACATTACATTTTTGGATATTAATTTTTGTATTTTTACATTACATTTACATTACATTGAATTACATTACATTTTTGGATATTTTTTAATTTTACATGAAAATTAAAGCGCCATCTAGCGGAAAAAATGTTTTTTTTAAGTACTACGTTACAAGTGAACCTCCACGATCCTTCGAATCTTTAAAATCGATTTTCTCAAAATTCTGACGTGCTACAGCAAATCGCCGAGACACGTATTTCTTTATTTTAAGCCTATTTTCATATTCTGTTAACATTTCTCATGTGTACCAACCACTGTCGTACTGTGTAATAAATATACAAAAGACTATTTTGAAGTAAACCTTTATCAATAAAAATTTAATATTTTTAAAACCTTTGTGTTTTCTTGAAACTTAATACCCGGGCAACGCCGGGTAAAGAAAGCTAGTTACACATAGTTATAAACTTAAATCATGAATTTTCCACTGCTAAGAATGTAAAAAAAGTCTTTCGAATTATGAATTTTATGAGCAAGCAATATTAGTAGCAAAAAGAGGACAAATACCACCCTTTTGAAAAGGAATAGAGGACGGGAGAACAATGGTCAAAAAGAAGGACGTATGGTAACCCTGATGTGACGCAGAAAAGCAGAAATTACACTGAATAAAATAAAATATAAAGTGTTTATTGTGTATTTAAAAAAAACCTTTAAATTAAAACGCTGTAATCTCAAGTCAACCTTTAATAACACGAATTTTCAAAACACATATTTGTATTTGAGGGAAAAATTGGCAGAAGGAACGTGAAAATAAAAATTTTCACGTTTGTGGTAGTCTTACTTATTGGAGTACGACTCGATGCAGTAAGTGTATTTAATAGATGTACTATTAGAAAACTACTTTAACCACTTCTAACTTTGCAATCAGAACCAAATATCGGCTCCAAAAAGCTAAAGCATTCCACATGGACTGGAGGTTATTCTTTTACTTAAAAATACACCGGCATTTACGAGCTGGAAACCCATCACTGAAAAGGTTTAAGATGTTTTTAAACAGACTTGAACTCGGGTTTACATGTTTGATGATCATACACACAAACTATCACACCACGATCGCCCACGAATAGGCTTCATAGTAGAAAAACTATATGAAAAACTTTTCAAAGGTTTAATGACAATGTTTATTAGTCGTAAAATTGTCTTAATTTATTTAAGGAATATTTTTCATGGTGTGCATGAAGTTTATCATAAAAATTATGAAAAAATATTACAGGCTGATTTGTGGATTACTGTTTTCTACAAAGAATTAATAAAAAAATATAATTTGCTTAATTGAAGCGTTGAAACACAAAATCGAAGTTGCCCATGAAGAGATTCGACCCGAAACAATCTAAAATGTACTGAAAATCGGGTTGATCGGATGAATTACTGCCTTGTCAGTTGTGGTAGTCCCATGAATGATAATGTGTTCCATTTTTAACCAATAAAACCAGAAATTTGAAAAAAAAATATTAGTACTTTACAGCCGATTAACATTTTAACGGTTGAATCCTACTACAATAACACAGTACAACAGCCAATCTGGGGGGGTGAGAAATTCCAAGTCAGGGTGATGGTACTGGCGTTCGTATGTGCCAGTTTTTTTATGACCTTTTACATTTTTTCCTTATCTTGATGTTTTTTCGCTTAGTTGTAAAATGTTGGCAAAAACGTAGTTTGACATAACTCGAGAACGACTAGTTCGATTTTGCTGAAATAAATTGAGAAAAATTAATAATTACATTTTCTTTAATCCATTAATATACTGTTTCTCTACCAAATCAACATTTTTGCAATTAGAAATAAATTTATGAAGAAAATTTGGCCAAAATTTTTTTTTTTTTCAAACATATAAATCCCAAACGGAAAAACATGTAGAGTCTTATAACTTTCACGTAAAGTCACATAACCTATAAACAAAATGCATAGAAATCGATTAACGCGTTCTGCTTTATTTACAATTAAGTGAAGGTATCCCATTTTGACAAGAATATTGATATATGTTTTAATTCAAAAAAGTGTCATTTATCGCCTTTTTTTTATAAATTTTCTCCAATAACTCAGACTTCTGGCCATAAACTACTAAAAAATAAAGTAAAAATTTTTATAATTTTTTATTTTATTTATTTATTTTTATTTATTTTAATAAATATTGCCTAGACTTTTTCGATGGTGGTTGTTCGGGTTTCTGAACCACACATAATGTCAATGTGTGACTCCACTGCTGGCCCTTCTGCACCTCCTGAAAATTCTTTATCATCAGGATCATCCTTGTCTTGGCAAACAAGCTTACTCCACCAGCAAATTTCCGCAAGTATTGCACTCGGCGACTTTTTCCCTCTATATCTCATTTCAAATGGCATAGCAACTTGATGATAGCGTTCGCCTTGTTCATCAGATTCGGTAGCCAATTGTTTGCTGAAGTAGTCCAGATGATGATGTAAATAATGGATTTTCAAGGACATGTGGACACCAATTTCCGAGAACGATCTTAACATCCTTGCGACAGAAATATCGTAGTTGGTAGAACGATGCTTTCCCAACAATCCTTCTATTACTTCTTTGATTGCCTGCCATGCGTCCAATTTAGCGTCAGTCAAAATATTGTTGAATGCGCCACTTTTAATCAGCTTTCGTATATCTGGACCATTTAGTACGCCTGATTGGAAAAAATGAAGTTGTTAAGATGGAAAATCATGGGAAATGAATGTGATATTATAATTTACCATCTTTAATTTTACTTTCGCTGAGTCTCGGGTAAATTAGTTTCAAACACAAGAAAACTTCATCTCTTTTGGCGACAGTTTTGATGAAATTCTTAACAATTCCAAGTTTAATATGCAGTGGAGGCAGCAATATCTTCTCCTTCGGCACTAGAGGCTCACGAATAATATTGGCCGTTTGTAACCTGCTGTGCTCTCTGAGTTTCCATCCGTGGCATGCATATTGGTCACCGGAAAATCGTGTGTCCCAATCGCACAAAAAGCACATATATTTTATATAGCCGCTTTGAAGGCCGCAAAGCATTGCTACAACTTTTAAATCGCAGCATATGCGCCACATATGCTTGGCGTAGTTAACCATTTTTAAAATATTTTCCAGTGCAGCATATGTTTCTTTCGTTTCTGTACTATAGGCGATTGGAACTGAAGGTTTTTTATTGGTCTTATGCAGTAAAACCGCCTTCAAGCTGAGTTTTGAACTGTCAATAAATAGCCTCCAGTCATCTGCTTCATATTTTATTTCCATTGCGTCCATCAATTTTCCTACATCCGGGCATTATGCAGAAGTTTTTTCATCACTCACAAGGAATAAAGTTTGGAGTGTTGTCTGACGACTTCGATAAGCTGTGACTTTCACACCGGGTGCCAAAAGATTGTTTGATTTCATAAAAGAAGCCAGTTCTTCTGATTTATGCTGTGTTAGTTCTAATTTGGCAACAATTGAATCAAGGCTATTTTGATTTACTAAAATAGGCTCATTGGACACAGATGGTTCGGGATTATATGAGGTATCATCACTTAAACCGTATGCTGCTGCAAAACTCGGAGCGGTCATAGAAAATACAATATCTGAGCTAGAAGCTTTTGGCACAGGAATGTGGTCCGAATGAGGCAATGGTGTTGCGGCACTTGCAACACCAACGTAATTATACGATTTTCTTTTCCTTTTTGCGGCTCCTTTATTCGCACATGCATAGCAATTCAATGGATTGTGACCTTCGCCAGGATTAGTCCAAGTCATTGGGATACCGAATGGCATAGTTTCACGACTTCTATTTTTCCAATCCATTAGACGGTTGTAGCAGCTTTTATACACCATATTTGGTAACAATTTTTGTTCAGTATAACATTTTGGTTGAAGTACATCTCGTATATTTGAACAAAAGCAGTACTGAAATTTCCCATTTTTTTATGTGTTGAGACATATTGACCACAGCAGTAGCAGAAGATATTTATATCTGGCTTGCACAGTTCCATATTCTATTCACTTTTGTTCACTTTTAAAAAAAAACTGGATGGAAAATACTTGTTCTCTTCGCGTTCGTCGGCACTTGTTTAATGACAAAAAACGAACAATGAACACCTATTTATACTATTTCATTTTCATATTTTTCAATATTTTACCGACAGGTACTTATGAATTGGCGCATCTTGCAACGTTCTAAAACATGACCACTCATGAATGTGGGTGGAATTCGTGTAAAAAAAATCATGCAGGTAGCCAACAGAAAAAACCCAAATAATTACAAAAGTGCCCTTGCTTTTTTCCTTTTAATGGTTCACGCACATTTATGACCGTTTTTTAGTTTGTTACAGCAACCATAAAAATGTAATAACCTTTTGTTTATTACTCTTTTTTTAATTTTGAGAATCATAAAAAAGTCATCAACCTTTTTTCCAAGGAATTTTGAGCATATTTCGAGCAAATTTTTGAAATTCATACCTTTACTTAATTTTGAATAAAAGCAGAACGCGTTAATCGATTTCTATGATCTATGTAGCATTTTGTTTATAGGTTATGTGACTTTACGTGAAAGTTATAAGACTCTACACGTTTTTCCGTTTGGGATTTATATGTTTAAAAAAAAAAAAAAATTTTGTTGGCAAAATTTTCTTCATAAATTTATTTCTAATTGCAAAAATGTTGATTTGGTAGAGAAACAGTATGTTAATGGATTAAGGAAAATGTAATTATTAATTTTTCTCAATTTATTTCAGCAAAATCGAACAACAACATTTTACAACTAAGCGAGAAAAACATCAAGATACGGTCATACTGGCACATACGAACGCAAAACCCTTTGAGGGTTTTAATATACTGACCTAGTACCATCACCCTGACTTGGAATTTCTCACCCCCCAGACAATAACCCCAAAAATGTTCCACTGTGTAATTAAACTTTTCAGTTCCCACCTTCTTTTTAGTGTCTTGACACTCGTAAACTTTGTAACCAAAACGATAAAAATGTAAACCAAATGATTCAAATTATTGTTAAAATTAACTTTTTTGTTTAAGACTGTTAAGAGGCCATCAAAGTTTGTTGTGGCATGGTTTAATTGGAAGTTTGTCTTATATGTATTTAATACGAGTATAAAAACAATGA